>JAOWCC010001210.1:59169312-59656812 GCA_030867875.1 Actinernus sp. WN-2022
AACCATGTATGACCTTTTTAGATCTTTAGAACATACTAATTCTTTATTACATAGCTAAGTTATATTATTGTTAAATCCCAGTCTTTAGCAAGCTTATTGTTCAACATACATTTGTACATGTATGTAGTACATATTATATATTATATGTACATGTTATTTCAGGTAAATTAATACGGGCTGATATTTTCCAAGTTGTGGATGTAGTTTTTCAAGCCAGCTGTTCCATTTTTATACCTGAAAAATAATCTAGAATAACTAAATATATTTTATTACACAACACTTGAATTTTTTTTAACTAGCTGGTTAATACTGGTTTGCTAGCAGGTAAATGTATGACAATCTAGTGGGTTAATAACACTACCAGGCATATCTGTGATTTTTGTGACCTAATACGGTAAGATTATGTCATACATGTAGTTGTGCACCCCCACACTTCTTCTTCTCGGATAAGGACGTAAAATCGTAGGTCTCCCATTGGCCTCAAGTTTATCAGTCTCACTAGACTGTCACAAGTTACCGACGTTAAATAAAGTAGCTTTACTTTACTTTACTTTACAATACCCAATAAGTATACATGTGTTAATGTATATTTTATTTTTGTGATCATCATCTTGCATTTATTCTTATTTCAGATTGAACTCGCTGGACACAATGTGACAGACAGAGGTCTTGTGACAGAACAACCACGTATCAGAGACATTATCAAACAACATAGTGCTTATTATAAAGATGTCTCGTTGAGAAACTTTGGTGGAGACATTATTGTTTACGTAACTCCTGTGAGTGTATCATGATGCATTTGTTGTTCTGTTATATACTTTTGCTGTACATGTAATTGTACAGTTCTAAGTCCACATAAACCAGAAGTCTCTTATCAGGGCTCCATTGAAAAACACCTCAGTGACATGGGCACCCTGTTAAAATATTATTATTATTATTATTATTATTATTATTATTATTATTATTATTATCAGTGTACAGTATAAATATAATTTTACTACTGTACATACATGTACATTTATAAGTATATGTTTAGAACATTATGCTCAAATTACTTTTGCAGGAAAAAATATGGCAGTGGAAGTTCCCTGATTGGGTGCACTATGCACAGAAAAAATAAACATTAATGAGAATTCACCAAAACCCATCTGACACTATTGGGAAGAATTTAATTACTTTCCTGGGAAAAGTTGAACTCTTCCCATTAATGTCAGATGGTTAAATAGGCAAATTCCCCTTTTTTTCCTATCATGACTGGTTTAATATGGACTTCTGTGGAGCTGGGGTGGTGCAGTGGCTATTTAGCACTTCGCCTCACTTCTGTGACAAGGGTTCACAATTCCCTGATCAGACTCGGCATCATCACAGGCCGGGACGAAAGTGATGTCTGATAGCCTCAGGGTCTAGTGGATTTCCCTGTTGGGCTGGTGTAGATTGGTATGACGACATGCCCAATGGGCAAGGAACCAAAATAGGCTTCTTATTTTTTTTATCATAATTGATGATTTAGTTAATTAAATTAAAATTTGGGTATTTAATATAAAGCTTGAAAACTTGTGGGCTAGTGGCCGGAATAAGGTTGCTTCTTTTTATTCTAACCCTGCATTATATAAACAAATTTATGTGAGTTGAGTTTGTTCAATGGTACATTTATCTTGCTCTGAAGGTTTTTCTCCGGGTTCTCCAGTTTTCCTTCCTCATGAAAGAAACAACCCAAATTCCAATTTGACCATTAGGAATCTGTGTCCACGATTAGTAGGCTCTTTCTATGGTCAGCTAGAAGACTACATGTAGCTACTATTAAATAAAGTCATTTATGTATTTATTACATGTATATTTGAAGGGCTGTGTGCAAAAAGAGCATATTAAGTGATTCTTGATCACATTCTAAATTCTCCCTTAGAAAACAAAGAAATTGAAGAGAATTTAGAATGTGATCAAGAGTCACTTACGTCCTTTTTGCACCCAGCCCTTCATTTTATGTACCGGTGTTCTCTCCAGATCACAGCATTGGTGGTGTGGTGTTTTGCCACTCGGCTCGATCAGTCTTGAACTTTGAATAATTTAGAAAAAGTGCTAATAAAATAATTTAATTTAACAGCCCAAGTAGGTGCACATAGTATACAGTGTGTATTGATCATTGTGTCCTAGCTGGGATGTGATATTTTCATTTTGGACACACGTACATGTACAATACCAGAAAACCGTATTAAATATTTAACAATTATTCACCGAAGGGGAGGTGAATAGTGGTGGATATTTACCGAGCCGCTTTGGCGAGGTAAATAGCCACCACTATTCACCGACACTGACTAGGTGAATAATTGTTTTAGTATATACCACTTCAGGTGAATAGCCAGCACCAAATAGTTATTTTATTTTCTGTCAAATGGACAAAAACTCGCGCAAAATGATCGCTGCTTTGCTCGGAGGTGAATATGAAATCATATTCACTGTTTGAGAAGCCAATCAGAGCGCACGAAAAGTGATATTCACTGGTGTGGTATATACTAATACACTGTACACGGGTGCACAGGATATGGAGTTTATCTTCGAGTGTTAACTCGATATATCAAGAGTGAGCGCAGCGAACAGTGAGATATCAAGTTGAACATGAGAAGATAAAATAATACATGGACACTTGGAGATATGAAATTTATTTATTTTATAAACAATACTTGGACCTGGGCCCGGTTGTTTGAAGCAAGGGTAAGCACGTGATGTGGAAATCACTAATTGGCTGAGAGGTGATGTCTACACAGGTAAAATTATCGTACTTTTACGTGTGTTCAGATACAATATTTCTCAGTGCTGGAAATCCTTGTAAAACACTATAGCTAGTTTACAGAATAAATAGAGGATATATTACATGGCCGCGCGGAGATATGGATTTTAACTTTGAGTGTTAAAATCATGAGTGAGCGCAGCGACGGAACAAGTAAGATATTTCATCAACACGAGAAGATAACATTTGTATCTCCAAGTGGCCATGTAATGTCCTGTTTAATATATAATTATCGATCTCTTACTAAAAAGGCTAGAAATCTTTGAAAGCCAGTCATTTTCATATCATCACTCTTTAGTAAGAAATATACACTGGTATTTCATCGATAATATATTAAATAGAAAAAAAATATTGGGCATGTGGAGATATGAAATTTATCTTCAAGTATTCAACTCAATATCTCACGAGTAAGCACAGTGAATTAGTGAGATCGAGTTGAACACAAGAAGATAAATTTCATATCTCCAAGCGTCCATATATTATTTTATTTATTTGATAAATAATACTTGGACCTGGGCCAGGTTGTTGTTGCGCGTGATGTGGAAATTGCTCAGAGGTGATGCCCACACATAAAATTATATATTTTTATATATTACATTATTTTCACAATCTTTTTCAGTGGTGGAAATATTTGTAAAACACTGTACAAGTAGTTTATAAAATAAATATTAATATATAGAATATTAAATGAGAATGCTGCTGTGGCCAGTCTGGGGAAAAGTCTGGAGAGAACACTCTGTACATTGAATAAATAAATGGACATTGTTTATGTAAAAGTTGTAAAATACAGCAAATTAATATACATGTATGTTTTATCTTGGAGTGGTGAATGTCATAATACATGAGTGAGCTAGTGCATGGCAAATGAGTGTCAGGGCTGGAAAGTGCGACAGATACAGTTCAAATTATTTATTATGTGACTAGAATTTTTCGTTTTATGACTAGAATTTTTCATCCAGTTGTAAAATTGTGACTGAATCACAAGTATAATGAAAACAGATGTTTCTCTTGATTATATTATTAAGAGAGAGATATTTTTTTTCATAATATCGCTCAGAATCCTACCTTACACTTCCATTGTTTGTTTGCAAGCAAAACTGGAAAAACTTCAGAGAAGTGGTATAATCATTATGTTAAAAAGAAGTTTCACGGACACAGTATTTTATGGTTACACCGTTGAACTATCCACCAGTGATATTTTCTGTTCAAACTGCATTGCGGGAGCAGTTTTTATTTTGCAACTAAATTTTCATAACTAGTTGCAATTTTTTAACGATTAAAATTTTCTGTTGCAACTAAATTTTTTTATATACTGTAGTTATATTTTTTTTTTTATTTCCAGCCCTGCGTGTACATGTAACTTATGGCAGACATACAATGTAGTCACCATGAGAAGATAAAACTGTATCTAGATTTCTAGAATTCCCAATAGAATGAAACAATATACAATCCAGATACATTTTCCTTAGTGTAAACATAGTGTGACTAATACATGTACAAATAACTCACTATTCGGAATTCAGCAATTATTTGAAGCACTGACCATATTGAACTGGTTACAGTTCAGATTAAGACAACATTTCTTTTTTTAACTGTTTTTGCAGTGGAATCCTCATGGATATGACGTTGCTAAGATATTTGGAGCTAAATTCACTTATGTGTGTCCTGTATGGCTACAGATAAAGAAAAGGTATTGTAAACATACATACATGTACATACATACCTGCAATTTCAATTCAGATCAAATTTAGATAAGCCACAAAAGCTAGGGCTTAATTTAAGAAAAGTACAATAATATTTATTATTAATATAAATTTCTGCATGTAACATACAGTACATGTATCAAAATATGTTGCAGAACTGTAATGAAAGCAGTAATTAAACTCATGGCGACTTTATATTTTCTGTAAAAGTTTGGAAGGATCTCCCACAAGATATAAAGAATAGTGCATCGATCACTTCCTATTTTTAAATCAAAATTTAAGAAATAGCTGTTTTCCTCCTAAGTATAGCGCTTTTTCTCTACTTACCATAGTGCCTGATATTTTTTATTCTTCAATTATAATAAATTAATTAAATATTAACTCTTTATCTTCTGCTATCTTTGACATACAATCTTTTTTCCCCTTCTTTTTTACATAGGGGTGCAAGGGGCATTTGTTAACCGCTTTAGAGGTTGTTAGCCCTTGCATCCACCACCTATTTAAATTAATGTATTGTATATTGTGCTGTGTGTGTGGAAAAAATAAAACCTTTGAAACCTTTGAAAGAGTAATTAAAACCATGTACATGCTGTCAGAAAATTCAATCCAAATAATTATTTTTCGCTTTTTCATTCTTATCCTTTATATTTACAAATGTACTTATTACACTAAGTTTTGCTTCTTTTTTTTCTCCTCTTTCCTTCATTTCTTGAATTATTAAATGTATTATTATTTAATTGTTTCTTCTGTTTAATTATTCATGGCCCATCACGATTAGCATTAGCTATTTGCGGGTCAGTGTGATTGTAATTTTATATGTTTGTAAACTAAAAAAGTTTGTCATTTTGTTGTTGTTTTTGTTGTACATTTTACAAATGTTCCACTATCGCCTTCAATTATGACCATAAAATAACTGTTTTTATTTTTGAATATAAATAATTTAATATATAATTACATGTATGTAGTATAATGTACAAAATATAGAACTGTACCATGAAAATTTATATAACAATATGTTGAATAGTGAATTATCACTGACATGTTTATACAGTAAAACTGCAGTACATATTTGAAGGCTATTTATGAATCATAAAATTATAATAAATTATTTATATACAGCTGAGTATTTTAGTTCATTTTAACATATTTTTTTCTGCATAGAAAATCAGGATCAGTGTCTATAGAAGGGGGCCACGACATTGATAAAGGTACTGTAAGTATGGTGTATAAAAATCATGTAGAAATATAAAGATTCCCAGGCATTCTAATCCCATTTCCAATTACTACCGGACTTACCTTTACCAGGGCCACTTAGACAACAAGAACTGGTCACATTGCTGAAGGAAAATACAGCATTCTAACGTCCTCAAAGTTGGATACTTTCTTTTTGTTCTGCATTGTGATTGCATGGTTCTCATTGTCTAAGTGGTCCTGGTTATATTGGGCCCTTTGCAGGAATGCAATCACGTGGTTGTACTGCATGGCAAATAATCTGACTTCATTTATTTAAAGGGATACCCAAGTGAAAAACACATTTGGGCTCAAAAGCATCTTTCAGATATACTTTGTTCAGAAAATGTATTAAAATGTGATAAAACATTTTCAGAGTTGAGAACGAGCCCCTCAAAGTTGGCCCCGTGAAGACCTGGGCGCCGCTACCATCTTGTTTACATTAATTACTGTGACGTTTTTTTTACGTCACTTTGTCCCACCGGAGTCTTGCAGCTGACTTGTAGCGACTTGTTTTCTTTGTAGAATTTTCACACGCTCGGAATTAGAGTAGATTTTCATTGATGTGGCAGAGCCATTTCATACTAGCTAGAAAACAAAAATATGATGAAGACGATATTGTGAGAGAAGTTCAGAAGAATAGGAGGACGAAGAAAAGCATGTGGAAGGCATTCCAAGAAATATCAGATGAACAACAAAAGGTGACTACCGAGCTGGTGCAAAACTGGTGTTGTGCTATGATGTAAAGATTCGCTGTGTGTTTTTGTATGGAACTTGTTAGCCTTAAACACAAGACTAAAGGTAGATTATTACAATATTGATATCGGCATATATAAGCAATCGAAACTTGTTTAATTTGACCCAGAGAGATAATCAGGGTGTAGCATTAGCCACATAATTTTAATTTTGTTTACCTAAATGATGTGTTGTGAAACAGTGCACGTGCGCCAAGTTCCACCACAATTGCACAAACATGCCGGGCTTGATCGTGCCAATGCTTTCACACAATTTAATAAGGGAATGTAATTATTTTTGCAATAAAATTGCTTCGAGTGTCTCATTCTCGTGTCATTGCCTATATTCTGCTATGTTGGGCTAGTTATGATCGGTTTTTACAGGGAGGTTTTAACTTTTCAGGTGTTTCGTTTCAGTTGCACAAAGCCATGCAGTCAGTACAGATCGAACCGGATATAAGCTCCAATAATACCCAAGTTTCGAAAGCAATGCCAATATCAATATTGTCATAATCTACCTTAGTCTTGTGTTTAAGGCTGACAAGTTCCATACAAAAACACACAGCGAATCTTTACATCATAGCACAACACCAGTTTTGCACTAGCTAATGGTAGTCGCCTTTTGTTGTTCATCTGATATTCTCGCCTTCCGCATGCTTTTCCTCGCCCTCCCAGTCTTCTGAACTTCTCTCACAATATGGTCTTCATGATATTTTTGTTCTAGTACGAAATTGCTCTGCCATATCGACAAAAATCTACTCTAATTCCAAGCGTGTGAAAATTCTACAAAGAAAACAAGTCGCTACAAGTTAGCTGCAAGATTCCGGTGGGACGAAGTGACGTAAAAAACGTCACAGGAATTAATGTAAACAAAATGGCGGCGCCCAGGTCTTCGTGGGGCCAACTTTGAGGGGCTCGTTCTCAACTCTGAAAATGTTTTATCAAATTTTAATACATTTTTTGGACAAAGTACATCTGAAAGATGCTTTTGAGCCCAAATGTGTTTTTCACTCGGGTATCCCTTTAAAGGCACTTGTACGAGATCGGTAGTGTTATTTTCAAAACCTGTTTGTACATGTAAATGCTATTTTCCATCTCCAATTGATTGTCAATCTTTCTAAAACAGCATTTTTAAAGATGGCTTGCCATGCAGCAATGCCTTTTCCATGGGGATCACGAGCTCAATTCATTTGTTAATGAAGTATTATTATATCAGCATGTGGCTGTATCCTGCAAAAGGCATTAGTCACACAGTAACATGTGCACTTGATCATTTATGAACATGCAAGGTACTGGTAACAAAATATCAGGCTTCATCTCTGTATCATTCCATATATGTTCCATGTAGTACATTGTACATATGTACGTCAATGATTATCAGACAGAAGTACATTAATTTTGTGATCTTAGTAATTACTTATATATATTAAGTAAGGTAAACAGGTTTACCACTGTAACTCCTAGAATTGCTGGAAAACTCTTGGAAATTTAATTTTTCTTCCAGGACCCTAGAAAACAACTGGAAAATTATTTTTTAGTTCTGTCCATCTATTGCTCGAAAACTCCTGGAATTTTATAGACATATGACATACATGTAGGTGAATGTACCTATATAACATACACTATTTAATAGTATAATATTATAATAATGATAGGGGTTGTTATTTTTTTTAGTTCAGGGTACTGGATTATTTTTATAACCTGTAAACTCCTGGAATTCTATCATCTCGATGCACATGAACCACCACTTTTTGTTGAAATCAGTATGCTGTCAATAACAGGTCAACCACAATCTAATCTCTATTGTAATTCTTATTTCAACATCATTTTAAGGATGGATAGCAGATGTCAGGAAGGCAAACAACAAAGTTAAAATTCGTAAGTATAGCCGTAGCCTATTTAAATAAGAAACCAACCAAACGTGGTTGAAAAGTGTTTGTTTCTTAAAGTCTCGATAAAGGTTTAAAATACAAAAGTTTCGAAAATATGTTTTTTCGCAAATACTAAATCTAAAAGTCCTAATCTAGAATCACATAAAAAAATGTTTTAACCTTTCTGATTTCCCGCAAAAAAGGCACGAAAAATGATTGACAGCTGCTGTCATTCACTGGGCATATTATTTCATTCTTGTTATCCTGTGATTTTCTGAGCAACCTTTCATTCATAAAGATTTCTATGTTAATGCAATGCCCAAAAAATAAAAGTAGATTGTTCTTGGTGGTTATCAAAAAAGGAGAAGAAAAGAGAAAAGCAGCACAATTTAGTTTGTGATAATTTAGTTTGTGAGTTAATTTGGCAGCAGGTGTAAAGTACAAACAATGGCTGGAGGAATTTATTCCAAGAAGTTAGAATAATCGAAGACCGAAATTCCACAAAGAATCAAGCAATAAAGTTTTGTTATCTTCAATCGACCCAAAATTTTAAGAGAATTCAATGCAGGAAGTTAAGGCTTGCCTGTTCTGCTTCATCGTGATGAAATAAAAATATGATATAAACAGTCTACCGCGTACATGTATGCGGTAGTCACTGGGTAAGCGATTACTGGGTCAAAACGCGAGTGCAAGAATCGAAGCGAGAGGCGAGTTCGACTTGTTTCACTTGCAGGAAATTGAATCGGGGGATTATGTTTTGGCGCGAAAACACGTTTCAGGGCCGGAGCTTACATTTCGTGCCTTTGACAAACTCTTTCTGAGTACAATCAAAACCACATCACAATGCCTGAAGAATTGACGCTTTGTGATTGGACAAATCTTAGTACGTCATAAGCCAACCCCCCCCGGTTGAAAAATCAACCGGTAAATTTGGCACGCTGCAAGTGGGAAAAGTCCCTCGTGCGGGAAGCTAAGAAGGACTTTGACAAAGTCTAATATACGTGGTGTGGATCAAGCAGCACATGGTTTTCCCTGCACTGATATTAATTGTTTGCTTACTGTGGTGCCATTTTTCTACAATACAATACTTTATTTACCCACGTGTCAACTAGGAGCTGTATAACTCGTTAAAACTTGAACGTGAACTTAAAAATGTGTAAGTAAAAAAGAAATAACTTACAATGGTAATAGTAATTGTATATATATATATATATATCATGTGTATAAATATTCTAATAAAATTTATAATAAAATCTAATAAAATGTATTTTACCCCTTTATTAATTATAATAATGTAAAAAGTATCCCCTCCTGTATTGCAACCAACCCCTTCCCACAAGAAAAGAAACACACCGATGGCAACCTCCCCTCCCCCCTCCCCCCCTCCCCCCTGGCTCCCCTTTCCAGCGAAAATAAGACTAATACCCTCGCCCATAGACAATTACCCCAATAACTTACCCTAACCCCTAACGTAAAAATACTATCCCTACCGTACCCCTGTAAAAAGTATTTTCTCCTAGCTAGCACCTGAGCCATGACGTGTCTGTTAGTAAAAAGTAAAAGCAAAGAAAAGCCTATATCTGTATTAGTTCGTAGTCTAAAATTGACAAAATCTATGAAACTAAAACGAACCATAAAATAGCACTATGCCATATTAAGCTAAATTAAGATCAATAGATCCTATGGCATTTTTGAAGGTGTTAATGTCATTGCATTTGCGGATCTTAGGTGATAAATTGTTCCAAAGTCTACTAACAATGTATGAGAATGATCTACATGTATGCTTCCATTCTGTACTCCTAAAAGGGTGTTTCTTCTTTGATATTAAACTGGAATTGACACTAGTTTCTGTAGAAGTATCAGGCATAAGTAAACTGTATAGCTTCCTCTCTGTGTAATCGGCCAAGACACTGAACACAACATGTATCGCTCTGATTGGCTAAAGTTAATGAGATTATCCTTGGAGGCGGGACTTCCTAATCAACCGTGAAATGATTTGAAAACCTTTATCGAGCTGTTTCTGGGATCTTGTTTTTGGCCAAAAACAGAACTTTGGTGAAGTCCATCCTTTTCGCGTTTTATCCAATTTTTCAGAAATTTTCACAAGGCGTAGAAAACAGCCATTTCTCAAATACTGGGGAAATTTTGAAATTCGTTTTCGTTCAGCTTTCAGAAAATCGATGTAAACGTTTATGTACATGTATCAGATTTACAGATTGCTTATTGCTCAGTAATTTCTTTGTTTCTGCTTCATGAATTATTAATGTCAGAGTTTTGTAATGTACATTATGGATACAGACTTGCAGTATACATGTCAGCTGGCTCGATATTCCTACCAGTATGGTCACCAATTAATGCAACTAAAACATATTACTGTATGTTTGGTGACTAAAACATCCCATGCTAGTTGCCATATACTAAGGATTTCTTAAATTTCGAGGCCTGATGTACAATGTACAGTCATGTATATTACCGTATTTCCTCGATTAAGCGCCCACCCTCAATTAAGCGCCCCCCTTGGCAACAAAATTTGAAATAAGCGCCCCCCCCCCCCCCCCTCCCCCAATAAATATGGCACAGTAAGAGAGATGGCATACAACTTGCGTTTTATTACAAAGTTACAGCATGTTCCTATATGTAGTACCGTATTAAAGTTATGTTTGGCTGATAAGGGAAATTAGTTTCTTTTCTTCCAACTCACAGTCCGTGATTATTAAGTCCATGTGCTTGCATAGCTCTAATGTACCCGAAGCAGCTTGTTCTTCAGCCTTCTTCCCATTTCAACGCTTTGGGTAAATGCTGTGAAACAACCGGGACCGACAAGACCAATTTCCAGTTTCCGTGAGCCATTAAGCGCCCCCCCTCGATTAAGCACCCCTCTTGGCAACAAAATTTGAAATAAGCACCCAGGGCGCTTAATCGAGGAAATACGGTAATTGTAGATATTGTATTAAATACCACTATTAATATACAATCACTGGTCACATACATTGTTATTATTGAAAGCAATACTTGAAAAACTCGAGACTCCAGTTTTTATGCTGGTGAGAAATGAACCCCTTTACTCAGAAGCCTTGTATATGATGTTACCTTTTTTTTTTACAATAATGTATATTTTAAGGGGGTTACATTATATACAATGTATATTCTTATTTTAGTTCCTAGATTCCTGTTTGACCAGTGGATGTACAATGACTTTCATGTTCTTCTCAATAGTGAGCCTGCCTTGTCATCACTTGTTAGTACTGTTGTCTCCTATTCCAAGGTAAGACATCTGAACATGTGAGGTTCTGAGCTGTGTTGGGGGGTAGGGTAAGCATCTGTGTGTTATATTAAAGGGTTGAGGATTCTGACTTTCAAGTATTTCAGGGAAGTGTTTCTCCTTAATTTCCTATTTGTAACGGCCAGGCTGATTGGTATAAGTAAATTACACAGAGTATAAAGAGGAACTAAAGTAGAAGGGGAAAAGGTATATATAGCGACTAGAATCAGGAGATAAGGGAACATACATCTTCTCTACAAAATGAGTCATATCTGAGTCTGATAGACATCGGTGTAGGTCCTTGCCTCAGGCCCCACTCTGAGCTAAGAACTCGGAGTAGCCATTAGGTATAAATATAGACTTGACAAGACCACTAACGATGTTTATTTATTTTATTTTTTCCAAGGTTTGTGAGGCTTTGCTGACTGGCACGGATTGCCAGTCAGCAAAAAAAAAAGCCTTACAAACTCTGTTAAATTAAGCTTAAATTATAGAATTTTCAAAAAATTGCCATTCCTTCAGTTTTAAAGATACGAACTTGGGCTTTTTACTAATTCTGGCTTGCTCTTTCCATTTCTGGCATTCATGTTGTTCTAGCGCCTTTTTTTTTTTTATTGACAGGCTAAAAAGGTCACATTACCAGGTCCTGCAAAGGGCCTAATTATTAATGTGTTTGATAAGTAATGTATAATGTGGGTCCCTATCCACTTTACAGGCTCATAATTTTGATGGCATAGTGTTAGAGGTCTGGAGCCAGTATGCGGGAGACACAAAACAGTAAGTTGGACACATTTTTGGGTTCTTCAGTCAAATACAGAGTTCAAAATTAGGTTCATGCTCACAAAATGTGAGTAAAATCTCACGACAACTCGCAGCTGTTGCTGTTGCTAGTAGAATCTTGCTGAACTATTTGCTGTTGCTAGTGGATCTGACGAAATTGATAGTAAATATTAGTGATAACTAGCAAAAGTTGCTAGTAGAATGACGGTTTACTCGGCAATTTTATTCCCAGCCCTATTACACAACTTTGCGTGTAATAAACTGTTTAGTATACGACAGCTAACACCAAAAAGAGGTATATTATCGCTTACCTTGCACAACTGTTTGCAGAGATGCCAACTCTCCCGCTTTTGGCGGGAGACTTTTGGCTTTTTAGCCTCATCTCCCGCTTTGAGTCCAAAATCTCCCGCTTTTTCGCAAATGAGACTTAAATAAATAAATAAAATACTTTTTGCCTTGGCTGTCCTTTTTGGTCATGACTCGCGCGATCATTACAAATCAGACAGATCCATACGAAGCAGTGATCTCCCACTTTTTGAACTCCAGGGGTTGGCATCTCTATGTTTGAAGAAACTATCTTAGAGCAGAAACGGAACTATCAGCCTTTTTGAAGCCAAATGTCCGGCGCTTCTGCACTGACAAAAATGTGTTTTCGCGAGCTAAATGCTGATTGGTTATTTCTCAAACAGCCCCATTTTGATTGGCTCGCCCGCTTTCAAAACCTTTGCAAAGTTGTTCGTGACCCGTGTAATACGCTCGCATATTTGCACTCGTTTATCCCGTATTTGCACTCGAAATAATAAAGTAATATTATTGTAGATAAGGAATCACTGTCAAACTTTTGATCCTCTGGTTAACTAATTCAGACAGTACTTAGTTAACTTTTGTGAGTTGAAACACACTGGCGATGTCTTGCCAGTGTAATTATTACTTTTATTTATTTGACTATTGTGATCTAAACTTTTCAAAACTGCTGCTAAACGTTTTTTAAAATTATATATTGAAATGCCTTTTCTTTCATGGAGACATGTTTTCTGTACACACCAAATGAGTGCAACAGCCCACTTCCGCGATATGCTTTACTTGCATGTCACGCACAAAGGTTTCAATACGAGGCCCCGTGCTAAATTGAATTTATACTTTTTTCTATGAAAAGAATAAATTTAATTTAGCACGGGGCCTCGTATTGAAACCTTTGTGCGTGACAAGTAAAGCATATCGCGGAAGTGGGCTATTGCAAACTGAAGAATTATTGCAAACTTTATTTGTTATGCTTCAGGTATTTTACAGTCTCTTTCACATTTAATACGTGACGCTGATTTTCTGCAGTTGGAATTTTGGCTGCTGTCAGTCACACATGTTCTACGTTGTACCTCGATTCTCATTGGATAAAGACACATTGTAGAGTTCTTCAGAATTTGAATGGTTTAGTTGCCACAGTAGTCAACAAGAATCGAGAAGGCACATCAGTGCTCTGAAGTCAGTTAATCATTATTTTAGCTGCGAGTCTGCATGGCTTATCAATACACGCAAAGGCACCTCGGAAACGTCTCGTGAAAATTGCCTCGCAATGTTGTTGCAACACAAATTTTACGAGAAATTGCGTAGTGTCCCAAAACAAGAAATCAACATGTCTTGCAACATTTTTGTTGCACAAGCATTGCTCAAAGTAGAACCCTTAATGATTATACTTTTCGCAACGATTTGCGGCAACGCTGTAACAATTTAAGCGTTGCACAGTGGAATTTAACATCCCTCGTGCAACTTCTCTTTCACGGTTTGTGCATTTCTATATTTACGTCACCGTGTTAGTCGTCTGCAGCATCCTACGCGAGGAAGGTTGTTTGAAACATTGCCTATAGTGTGACATCTCCTTTCATGCATCTGCAATGCATTGCTTTGAGGCGTTGCGAAACAAGTTTCAAAGGAACATTGCGTAACATTGCCTTAAGTATGCTGCCCGCACGCCCTCCAAACGTCTGCCACTCATCTTTTTACAGCTTCGTTTTCTCTTCTTCACAGGGGTCTTTATCTATTAGTTAGCAAGATGGCTGATGCACTACACGAAGAGAAAATGAAGCTTATTCTTGTCATTCCACCGCCTATATTTGCTGGGTAGGTTTCTATTCCCTTTGTTGTAATCAATTGCTTGGGGAAGGAGGTTGGCTGAAATGAAAAAGACGTAGAAGAATCTGTGACGTAACATGGAAACAGAGAATATATTCTTGTTTAGAAGCCATTGAATATTTTCCCTCACTTGTGGTATTGGTGGAATCACGTCCCATGATATCGCAACCGCTAAACATCATGACTGTTAGTCCGGCCGGAGTTTGAACCCACCCATGGCGTTGTTGCCATCGATGGAACTCCTTACTTTAAACCAGTCTACCCGGCACAGGGCCCGAAATTGAGACTCAACTGGCTGCCAATGCGACTAACAATTGAGTGCTGGCGACCAGAGTTTCAGAACTGGTCGCCAACTGGGCAGAACAATTTGAGTGCCTGCATAGCCAATCAAATTGCAAGTTTGCAGATAGTCAGTGGTTGTGCTAATGGTGCATATTTCAACACCGCACACTGGAAAAACCAGCCAATTTCCATAGAATGGAGAAGGCATGGACATTATTTATACCATGGAAAAATGCTGGAAACTGGAATATCAAAGATTATTGGAAATTTCTATCGTTTTCCTATTTAACCCCTTGGTTGTTCCATACTCTGGAAATTCGTTGGTTTTTCCAAAGCAACAAAGGCAATCTTAAAAGCAAAATGTCACATACAACAACAGTCTAGGGGATGAAAATGACTTGCAGCGGAACTCACTCTTGTCTCATTCTCCCAGGAACAAGCGCGGATCATTTGATAAACATGACTTTGAACTGTTGTACCCAGTCCTCGATGGCTTCAGCCTAATGACATATGACTACTCATCACCTGGAAGGCCTGGGCCCAACTCTCCAATCCCGTGGGTTAGGGAGTGTGTCTTGGCGTTAAGTCCAGATCCAGGAATTGAACGCACGAAAATTATGATGGGATTGAATTTCTATGGGTTTGACTACTCGCAGACAGGCGCCGGAGGTGAGGACAGCAAGTACATGTATACGCGTAGAACTGATTCTGACTACACTGACAAGAGACTTCATAAGTATAGTTTATTGTGGGATAGTCGCCAGACAACTCCGTACTACAATACAATTAACTAATATAAATTGTATTCCTAACTAATGGGAAACTGCCAGATACGAAAAACCGCTTAAACCACGAAAAAACCACCTACCTGGGGTTGTGGCCAAAAACGTGGGGAAATGCGGAAACGTACTCCTCGACCTAATGCATCAACCCGAATTCTCCGATGGCTAGAGAACTAACAATCGACTTACTAAGTCAATACAAAGTAACCGTGCTATAATCAATAAGATATATAAAATAAATTCGAAACAAACGTGGAGCTCACTGGCCTAGAATGACTACTTTTCCCGCTCGAAGTATTATATATGATAGAAGCATTACCCATAATGCTATAGTCTCCTCCCCAAACCTCTTTACCGTGCCGGCATAATATCCATTTTTGACTATATCGCTCCTGCGTCGCTCAAACGTCAGAAATTACATTTTTCGATTGAGTGTTGACAGGTAAAAGTTATTGTTTTGTTTTGCGTTTGCTTAGCTTTTCTATTGGCTGTGAGAAATGTAATTATCAGCCAATCAAACTTGTTCTAAACTAAAACCAAACATTGTTTTAGTCCGTCAGACAATTTTCGGTTTAGCGACAGTTATCCACGATTGCGTTTACATTCTGACTACATTCACACTACCATGAGACATTCGTTAGTGAAACAGTTTATTTAGGAGTGACAGTCAGTCATATTTGCTGAATAATAACACGCCCTAGTTACAGTAAGTCATATGTAGGTTTACATGATGTATTAGGGTGTGAAGTGTGCCACGCCAGACACGAAAACCATTTTTAAAAACGCTCTTTAGAAGTGGCCAAGAAATAGGGGGAAACGTATTCCCCGACTAATGCAGTGGCACTGAACCACCGAGAAAGAGGGCAGGTATAAATGAACCAAAAACAAATTAACTAGGCTAGAACTGACTGACGTAGAATGAATCCTCTTTCGTGCTCAATGACGAATCCCTAGACAATACCCGTGCCGTCAACCGAATAATAATTTCTGACTAATTCGTTCCTTCGTCACTCAACCTTTAGAAATTACATTTTTCGTCGTGATTGGTTCAAATAAAACCAATCACAAATACCTTAGTTTTTCATTGGCTCATTGCGTTTCACCTGCTTTCGTGAGTTTGCTCCGTAATTTCTTTGGTTTTGGTTTTATAACACTCCCTCGAAAACTGTTGCAATATGATCGCAGTATCACTTTAAGTCCCTTGAACGCGTTACAATGGATGACAGTAGAAACTAGTGTATGTTTGCTTTGGCGGGGAAGTAAAACTCTTGTTTTTGTCAACTAAAAGATCATAAGGGTATGCTGTCCACCATGGGATGTGAGGTGTATATGACATATCGGGCGCTAGCTCTTCATCAGAGGAAAAGAGCTAACCAAGTTAAAGTGCAACTAACCTCTTTTGCAATTTTTATACATATGAATCTTTGAAAGGTTTTGAGTACTTCTGCGAAGAAATTTTTGGCTTACAGAGAATACTCTATGTTCTAGGCTTGTTTGAAATGGTGAAAATTTGACCTTTCCTGACCCATGACCGCGCAAGAAAAAACCTGGGTCGATTCTTGATCTTACGTCACCTCGTTAATGCATTATTCTCCATGGCGCCTTTCCATCACAACAACATCGATATATAGAGAATATACACAGTCTGTGAGTTGTTAGTAAAGAAAACAGTTATTTTAGACAAAATGCTAAATATTTATTCAAATTATTGCAAAGTCGAATGAGTTGGATGACGTAAGATCAAGAATCGACCCAGGCTTTTCCTTACGCGGGCATGGGTCAGGAAAGGTCAAATTTTCACCATTTCAAACAAGCCTAGAACATAGAGTATTCTCTGTAAGCCAAAAATTTCTTCGCAGAAGTACTCAAAACCTTTCAAAGATTCATATATATATAAATTGCAAAAGGGGTTAGTTGCACTTTAACCTGTTAACTATTATAAAATACATTGACAAGGGTTGCAAAGATATATGGGTATCTCCATTACAGCGTATGTCACGTACTCTTATTGTCATTCAGTTTTACGTGTCCTCTATTGCGTGACGTGACATGTTCCCATTGCTGATGAAGTGCTTTACGCGCTTTAAGACTATCCACCTTTCTAAGTATATGTGTTTAGCTGTCATGTATAGGGTTCGCACTGCTCCTGGAATTCTTGGAAAACTGCTGGATTTGTAGAATGTTTTTCCAGGAACCTGGAAATCTGCTGTGAAATCCTTTTTCATCGACTCCTACAAAACCTCTGGACAGGAGTTTTATAGTCACCATATGTGTTCCCCTCACACTTGGTGGATCATATGTTTACTTATAAAAAACTGAAAGTTTTTACCACTTACCCAAGTCAGGCTAGGTGTACAGGGATCTGGAAATATTGTGTTTGTGCCTTGGAATGTTGTGATGTGTCATCAGTATGAACCGTGCAGTCTAACTATGTTCTTCTTTTTATTTATTCCATTGGAATCTGGCAGCCATAACCAGCAATAGGTAAGGCATACATTGATTTGAGTGGTGGCAACTTTTAGACTATGTTTCTCTATTGTTTTGGTTAGTGAATGTTCTTAGTAATTACTAACAAACGGGTAAATAAGATTGATGTGCGCCGCGAGAAAATTTTCTAATTTCGTTTATTTTATAACTAATTTCTCGTTTCTGAAAGTTTTCTACTATTGCATGACATTGTTATGACTCCTTCTGAAGTGTTCATGAATGAAGGGTAAGCACTACCAGGTATAGCGAACGAAACAACTGATTCAGAATTCTGTCTCCGTTGAGCCTGTACTGACGGTACTCTGTGAGCAAGAAATTGCCAGATTTTGAGCTGTTAAAGGAAAAAATCGACTTTCAAACAAGTAGTAGAAGTGTCATGAACGCCATCGTCGTAACATAGTGGACTCAATGTTAGACAAGCAAAATGCAACTTGGATCATGCGTACAACTCTTTTCTGGTAAAACCTGTTTTTGAAACTGGTTTAGTGGACGGCAGTTGGTCAAACAAAGCATCGGATGCCAGCAGAGGTCTCTATCATTTCGCTTTCCATTTTACCAAGACACAGAGACTTGTCAGCAGCGAATGAAAAATATTGCCAAAAGACCAAATTAAACTATGAATTTTGCGGAACGTTTACCGTCAAAATCACGTTCGCCATTACTGAAGTGTGTTCCAAATAATTCGCGATTTTCGTCCAGCGGTTTGCTGTCGTGACGTCATTTTCTCAACGCGTCGCTCTTTTAAAAGTCATTTCTATTCAAAACTTTGTTCTATTCTTTCCTTTTTGGAAAAATAGTAAAACATTGTACTTTACTTATAAGTTCGCGCGAAGGTTTGTGGGAAAAGTAGCCCCGCGTGTTGTTGAGTTGAGTAAAATGACGTCACTTCCGCTGAAAATTAGCTCTCTCACAGGTACGGGTTAGGGTTATGGAGAACATAAAAATTCAAGATTCTGACCCCCAAAAATAAGACTTCCCGTCGTCATATCGAAAAACGGTGTGGAGAGGAAAATATTTATCAATTTTACTACAAATACGCAAAAATATCGCTATCTCAAAATGTGATTGTAGGGGCACTTTAAAACGTTTATACTTGCTGCCATGTCAGGGCTCGACACTAACAGTTACCCTGTCACCACTGGAAAGTAAAATTTTCATGTGGAAAGTAAAAAGTTTGGTTTGGAAAGTATGTTTTTAATACATGTTCAATAGTTACTCAGTTTACTTTTCCACTGTGGCAACAAGTCTTAAAAGTTAGTGTCGAGCCCTGCATGTGACGTAGTGTCATGTATTGTCACGCAATACTACGTCACGCCATCGTTATTCCATGCCACGTCCTGTGATGTCACGTCCTGTGATGTCACGTTTGACTATGTCGTCCATTACGAATTGCTGGTTTTCACTCAATCCCCAGAGATTCAAATGACAAAGAGCATGGCGGCCATGTTGGTGCCCCAACAAAAGAACCTAACGAGGAATCTATTGTTTAAGGGCGCCAACATGGCGGCTATGACGTCAAGTGAAAACCAGCAATACTTAGTATACAGAACGTGTTCATTGTTCAAATCTACC
This sequence comes from Actinernus sp. WN-2022, assembly GCA_030867875.1. NCBI lineage: Eukaryota > Metazoa > Cnidaria > Anthozoa > Actiniaria > Actinernidae > Actinernus > Actinernus sp. WN-2022. The sequence continues at coordinate 59,188,928 of JAOWCC010001210.1, forward strand.
TTGGTATTATTAATGCAGAAAAAAAAGGCATTTGGAACGTGGAAACATTTACTTTTTTTCACACTCTTTCAGATACATCGAGCTGCTCAAGAAAAACAAAGACCAGAAGCTGAACTGGGAGACCGCTCCCGCCGAGCATTCGTTTAAATATTCGTACGTTATATTTCTGACTGATTCGATCGTGTGTTTGTATGTTGATCACATTACAGTTATGTGGTCTCACGCGAAACCAGTAACACAGACAATTATAACGGACTTTTCAAAGCCGGGGGGAGGGGTACTCCCTTATGTGGGCTATACGGGTATGTGCCGCGGGATAGGGTATGGTTTTTGAGCTGCAGAGGTCTGGGATAGGGTATCCTTTTTGCGGTTTTTGTCTGGGAAAGGGTATTGATTTTGATATACTTGTCGTTGACGCCATGCTTAGCGCTCTATCGACCACACTACAGCTTAAAATACCATATTAAAACAAAACAACGGTATGAATCAATGGTTTGGGTCTGGGATAGGGTATAGATTTTTTGCTTTAGGTCTGGGATAGGGTGAGGGTTTTGAGGTCTCCGCGGTACACCCCTACCCAAACATCTTCTGCGTACGAATGCAACTCTTTGCATCAAAATAAAATTCAACAGCGTATCAAATATTTTACAATGAAATTAAATGATATTACTGATTGATGACGTTCTTATTTTTCTCAATTTGGTAATTTAGTGCTGAAAATGGCAAGGCATTGGAGTCTGTGAAACAGTTCCAACCAACTTAAAGCAACTTCTTAACCTACAAAATCCCTCCTAATTCTTCCATTTAATTCCTTTGTTTCTTTCTCTCTTTTCTTTCTCTCTTTTCTTTCTTTCTCTATTTTCTTTCTTTTCGTGGTGTGTCCTTTTTAACAAACTTAAGTTGAATTTCACAAATATTTATTGTATATATCAATACAATTTAAATTAGATCTTTTTCTACATATTTAAACTCAGTTTTCCACGTTACTTTAATGTAAGCAGTGAACAACTCGAAAGTATTAGCTACTTTGTTCACTGCACACTGACACTTTATTTTCTAAACATATTTATGTTCTGTATTTAGCACTAAATTATGTACTTCTATTTCTTTCTATTGTAATTTCCTTTAAAATTAGTGCAAAATAAACTCGAACTTGAACCTGCTATGGGTCAACATTCGAAATCTAAAACGAAACTCCGAGACTCGTCTGGTTTTCGAGTCTACATTCAATTACTTGGATGCGTGATCTTTTGGGAGGCCAAACAGAACACCGTTTAACCCGTAATGCTCGTATCGATCCATCTATCTATTTTGAAATAACTTTGCCGAATAAAGGAGCGTTACCGACTCGCGTGCTTTGTTCTATTTCAATTGAGCTAACGGCGCTTGTTAATTCAGTAATTAATAATAATATAATAATTTAATACTTATATTGCGCAATTTACATAAAATGATCAATTGCGCATAACATCTAGTAAGAATATAATAAAAATATGTTGTGAACTGAGTATCTTAATTTAGTATGGTAGATAGATATGTATATGTAAAAATACATATTTATATATGTATATATATAAATTGAATAATTAGATAAATTAATATAACATTTAAGGCTCATATGCTAGATTTTAAAAATGGGTCTTGAGATGGCGTTTGAACTTATCAACAGATTTAATCTCACGAAGAGCACTTGGTATTGAGTTCCACAGCTGTGGTGCAGCAACCATGAATGACCTATCTCCTAGCGTCAACTTTGTCCTAACATTCGGTAAACTAAGCATTAAACTATTCGAGCATCTTAAGTTATAATGAGATTCCTTAACATTAATCAGTTCACATAGATATTCTGGTGCCATTCCGTAGATACACTTAAAAGTTAAGAGTAATACTTTAAAATTGATGCGCAGTCGAATTGGAGGCCAATGCAGCTCACGGAGGAGAGGAGTAATGTGGCAATACTTAGGCGCATTGTAAACCAATCTAGCAGATATATTAATGACGCGCTGGAGCTTATTTAGCTGGCAGTCAGGCAGCCCATACAGTAGGCTGTTACAATAGTCAACACGGCTAGTTATAAAAGCATGAACCAGAGTCTTAGTTGCATCAGGAGACAAGTACTTACGGATGCGTCTTAAATTGTGTAAATGATAGAATGCTGATCTGCAGACCTTACTTATATGACTAGACATAGTTAAGCTATTGTCAAACCATGCTCCAAGGTTTCTAACTACGGAAGCAGGTTCTAACTAGGAAAACCTTTCTGGATAAACAGCTTATTAACTAATGAGAAGATAAAACGTATGTTTTGCAATTTTCTAACAGTATAATTAATTCAAATCCGGAAAGAATTTGAAATGACTTTCCGAAGAAAAGGAGTGTTACCGACTCGCGTATTTTTGTAGTCAGTAGTAGTAATAGCAGCTAGGGGTCTTCCACTTCATTTTATTTAAAAAAACACTTTAGATTTATATATATATATATTTTTATTCAGTGCGTTGACATTCACTGAAGGGGGGCGAATTCACTGGGGGAGGGGGGGGGGGGGATCGCTGTGACACCGTTCCTTTTATTTGTCAAGTTTGAAGATCATAAAAACTTACATACCACGATAACTACATCAACTTCATTATGGTTTTCATGCATGAAAAAATCATCAGGCTATTTGGCAGTTGTTTCCACATTTGAGTTCCACTCGCTACAAGCTAAAGTAAGTTAAAACTTCCCGCCGTTTTAGATCTTAATTAGTTCATTACTGCTTGTGTATTCAGGAAGTTTTCACGCGAGTCGGTAACACTTCCTTTTCTTTTCAAAGCAGGCAGATTTACGGTTAAAATTGAATGAATTACATGCCTTTATACACATTACTGATAGCTTTTTGCCGTACTATTCTCCGCGCCCAATACATTACATTAATAATAAGAGGGAAAACATGGGGGGGGGGGGGGGGGGGGGGTGAAATCGCTGGTACACTGGCTACTGAGCATCCTAAATTTATTTCCAGATCACTTAGCGCTGATCGGAGTTTGATAAGCTGTCAGCTGAAATGATGTAGGATATTATCAGATGTTGTATAAAGTATAAACAGTCAAGCCTAGATAATGTTTCACTTTCGATAAGTCCGTAAATGATGACAGTTCACTATAGCGATACTCACTGCAACGTCATTCATTGTCATTAATGTGCCAACCAGAGTTCCATTGGTACCTGACACAAAGCGGCCTTTTGAAATCATGGTTACATTAGCATAATGTTTACCAATATAGGACAATTTCATTATGGCGTCATTTTACTACAACTACCAGAACCTGTTCAATTTTTTTTTCTCATTCAGATTTTTTAACTCCTCTGAGAATACAAAGACAATGGTCTAAATTAGAACAACAAAAGAATCAACCGCCTTTATTGATTGAATCGAAAGGATAACACATGGTCACGCTTTCATATGGTGTCACGCCATTGGGATAACACATGGTCATGCTTTCATGTGGTGTCACGCCATTGGGATAACACATGGTCACGCTTTCATGTGGTGTCACGCCATTGGGATAACACATGGTCACGCTTTCATGTGGTGTCACGCCATTGGGATAACACATGGTCACGCTTTCATGTGGTGTCACGCCATTGGGATAACACATGGTCATGCTTTCATGTGGTGTCACGCCATTGGGATAACACATGGTCACGCTTTCATGTGGTGTCACGCCATTGGGATAACACATGGTCACGCTTTCATGTGGTGTCACGCCATTGGGATAACACATGGTCACGCTTTCATGTGGTGTCACGCCATTGGGATAACACATGGTCATGCTTTCATATGGTGTCACGCCATTGGGATAACACATGGTCACGCTTTCATGTGGTGTCACGCCATTGGGATAACACATGGTCACGCTTTCATATGGTGTCACGCCATTGGGATAACACATGGTCACGCTTTCATATGGTGTCACGCCATTGGGATAACACATGGTCATGCTTTCATATGGTGTCACGCCATTGTTTTCTCTTTCACATTCTGTATATTAATGATGTTTAAGAACAAAGCTGAGAACAAAGCTGGCAATGTTGTTAACCTGCATTGCTTTTTCATCTCATTGTAGATCTGGTGGCTCCAACCACGTTTTGTTCTACCCAACACTAAAGGTAAGATACTGCTTTGCAGATACCAATAATTGTATCATTCGTACATTGTAGTTCCGAGGGCAGAAACCAAGATCTTCCTAATATCTACTGAAAACCCCAATGAGATATATCGATGTCCCTCAAAATCTTTAGCTGTAAATCAAAATGGGCGTGCACATTTATTACTTCACAATCTTGTCTCGGAAATTTCCTATCATTATAATTTTTTTTATTGTTGTAAAGAATTCGCTGAATGTAGCCATTCTCAGCCATTTAAGGTGTCTCGATCGAAACTCCGAAGCCACTTTCGAATTTAAACAAAATGTCATAAATTTTAAGATGTTTTCCTGATTTTGCTCAAATTTTCAGAAACAGTACAATATTTATTGATACACAACTAATGACTAATGACGTAATTGTGACGTAAGTCAACCCCACTTTTTGACATTTTGAGCCATTACTCGAAATTTAGTCGAACGTTTTTTTTTTCAAACAACTGGAAACTGTTCAAACTTATGACATATACGCAGTGCAAATTTCATCAAAATCCCTTGGGCGGAAGTTGGCAAATATAATGGGCTGTGAATTTATCACCTTACTTACGTTGTCAAAGTTGAAAGTACCGTAGCTTTCTGTCGATAGAAGTGATTAGAATCCAAGCTGGTTAAAAGTATTTCCCAACTAAAATTGTGCTAGCAATAACAGAAAAGAAGGTGCGACTAGTTCTTTCGAGAGAGTAAAAAGTAAAAAAATGGCAAAAATCTCATAATATGCAAATTTCAGGTTTTCGAGAAAAACCACTCCAGAGAATTTTGTAAAAGTTTTTGAGCATTAAATTCAATCTTTAATAAGAATTATACGCCAAATCCTGTCCCCGAAAAAAATATACAATTAGATATCTAATGTTTCAAAGAGAAGCACATCAGAGCAGAAGTTTTGGAAAGTGCTTTGTTAACATACATGTATAGATACGATAGGTAACTAGTTCCTGTAAAAACTAGTGTTGGTCTACGTCGGCGGGGAAGATAAACACTGGTATGTAATCAACTAAAGTCGATTGAGGTATGCTAACTGCCGTGGAAAGCGAGTAGCAGCTGACGAAGGGCTAACGCTCGAAACGTCAGCTGCTACTCGCTTTCCACGGCGTTTAGCATATCTCAGTCGACTTTAGTTGATTATATACCAGTATACCTGTATAGAGCTTGGCAAGAGCATTCGAAAGTGGAAAAAATATGATAATGACCAGGGGGTACAATGCACAACCAGTTTCTGTAACGACCAACACACGTTTTTTACAGAAATTAGTTATCCCTTGTACCTGCTTGTCATTATGATAATTTCTCTCCATTTGAATGCATGTGCCTATTTCGTTAGTCAGCCGTGGCCGCTCTAGATGTAAACAAAGCACTATCCAAAACCTCGGCTCTGATGTGCTCCTCTTTGAAAAATAATATCTCCAATTGTAAAAATTTTCAGCGATAGGATTTGGAAGCAAATATCTAAGATTAGTTCAAGTTCAAGTTCAAGTTCAAGTTCAAGTTCAATTGTATTACACACTTGTTTATAGGTTTTACATTTTTGACAAAATAGATTTAAAACAAATTAATGATATAGATACAGAATAAATAGAGAGATACTTGTAGAGGGTGTACGGTTGCCAAAGTAGCATTAAGCTTCCGAGTTGGCCACCGTTTACATTTGAGTAAATAAACTGATTATTCTTATGAAAGCTTGAATCTAATGCTCAAAAACTTTTAAAAACTTCTCTGGAGCGATTTTTTTAAACGTTTTTGCCATTCATTGGTAGGTAGGCATGTCCGTGTGAAGCGGTCAAACGGTTTCAACATGATTCAACATTTCCGAGAACAATAGAAGTTAACTAAATGTTGGAGAGATGTTGAATCAAAGTTTGAACAAATTCAAACTCTATTGCTCGTTTTCACGTGACGTCATCGCCGCCATCTTGGTTGACGTTAACAAAAGATTCCTCGTTTGATCAACCATGAAACCAAAAGATTTATTTGTTTGATTCAACCAATATGGCTGCCACGTCTTTCTTATTTGAATCTCTGGGGATTGATTGCAGACCATCAATTCAACATGCTTTCAACACCTTTCAACAATGTTGACGTGATAGATCAAAAACGAGAGCTAGTGTTTTACCAGGGGATCCAAACACCGAGAAAGATGAAAGCACGAGGCCGCTTCGGCTTGATCTGACTTCTCAAGCGAAAACAATACCTGCATTCATAAATCATTAGAAAGTATTGTTGCCTGGAATTTTATTGAATGCAATTATAGACTACAAGGGTTGTGATTGTTATTTTGTCACGGTCATTTCAATAAACGGCCTGATAGCGTAGTGGGCAAGACAGTGGGCAAGACAGCGGACAAGTAGTCAAGAGCAGCCATGAGGATGATGGTTCGAGTCACACTCTGGACAGCGATTTTTATTTCCGTCTTCTCCTTCACTTCTCCATGCTCCTTCACTTCTCATACTTATGCTGTAATCCTTGTAGCTTAGTTAGGTCCAACACATGCATGAAGATTCATGAGTTCATGAGCTCATGAGCTCATGAGTTTGAGAAATCTGATGTCAAACGGTTTCAACATCGGGTTTCATTAAATGTTGTACCGATGTTAAAACCTTTTGACCAATACTTTAGTGTTGCATGCCTTCCCCACGCAATACTACTAACTTGTAAAGTTCAAGTAAGAGTTAAATACCTCGAACCTCGGCTTTTACCTTACGGCCCTCGGGATGTATATGGATAAAAGCCGAGGTTCGAGGTATTCAACTGACTTATTTCATGATGGACAAGGTATTCACACGAAAAGCATTCCTATGAGAAAGCAGTTCTTTGATCTTTAGAAAAAGCAAACAATACCCATGGCAGGTTTGTAATTTAAACAAAGCACTGAATCATACAATAGAATAATTATTTCGGCGTTTAGGTTACTTCATTAACATGCGCAGTTGGAGTATGGTGAAAAAAACACGTCCCATAATGATAAGACGGCTCGCTTTCTTAAAGAGGGAGTGAGTGAAAGTATTGTATTTGAGCTGTCATATCTGGTCATTGAACTGACTGTCAGCTTGAGAGCACAACCATTGCATTGGTCATTATAAATGCATGGGCTTTATCTGTATATTGACCTGGGTCAATATACAGATAAAGCCCTTGCATTTATAATGAGGAAGTCTCTGTTGTTCAACCCGTCTTAGAAAAAGCCCTATCAGTGATAACAAAGAAATCAGAGCCGATCATGCAATAATTGTGAATATTATCCCATCCACAGTCTATTCAAGCACGTATAGATCTTGCCAAGGAGTTGGGCGTTAGTTTATCAATATGGGAGATAGGTCAAGGACTCGACTACTTTTACGATCTTCTATGAATGTACGAGAATATACAGCAGTTGCACAAAACACATTAGGGCCTGTTTATATGAAGGGATGTTGAGCCTAGTGCTAGGACCAGCAGCATTGTCATCGATATACAAAACAGTCTCGAGGGATTCCAAAACAATGAAGATAGTCCTAGTGCTAGGACCAGCAGCATTGTCATCGATATACAAAACGGTCTCGAGGGATTACAATACAATGAAGATAGCCCTAGTGCTAGGACCAGCAGCATTGGTGTTGATATGAAAACAGTCTCGAGGGATTACAAAACAATGAAGATAGTCCTAGTGCTAGGACCAGCAGCATTGTCATCGATGTACAAAACAGTCTCGAGGGATTACAATACAATGAAGATAGCCCTAGTGCTAGGACCAGCAGCATTGGTGTTGATATGAAAACAGTCTCGAGGGATTACAATACAATGAAGATAGCCCTAGTGCTAGGACCAGCAGCATTGTCATCGATATACAAAACAGTCTCGAGGGATTACAATACAATGAAGATAGCCCTAGTGTTAGGACCAGCAGCATTATCGTCGGTATTCAAAACATTCTGAAGGGATTTTAACTAAATGCGGGTTTAGCAAGGTGCGTGTTATATTATTGACAAATTACTATTGATTGATGATTGATTCAATTGACTGATTACAATAAAATGAAGATAGCCCTACAGTGTCAACCTCCCTTCGTGTAAACAGGTCGTTAGAAACAATGAAATCACCTTATTATTGAGATATTGAATAATGCAACAGATCAACCTCATGAATGTTAAAATGAGGCCATTTTACGATGAAATTCCTGTTTGTAGAACTACGTTTTATAATTATCAAGCCTCGTACTTGAAAAGCTTAGAGGTGTCCTGAAAATGTTCTAAAGAGTCAAAAAGACAGAGAACGAAATATCGTATTTAAAGAAGCCATCACACACAAAAGAAAATACGAACCTATTCATGATAATTTTATTTGCACTGAATGATGTTAGAAAATCTATAATATCTTTTTGTAATTTAAAACTAGACAGAGATTCTCTCAAACTTCGCCGAAAATTCGAGTGGATGAAAAATATATTTGGGGAATAATTAGAGCCACTTGATTACGGCACTCAGTTGGTTGAATGACTTTATAATCCACGTTAAATCTTTGCAATGCTTTAAAAATCAATTTGAAAACGTATCTAGGTGTTATTTTTGTAGTTTTGTTTCCGTGAAACTTGAACTTCGATTCGATCATGCTTCATTTACGGCAACATTTTTTGAAATTCGTCCACGGAGACTTTCTCAAAGTCTAATTTTTCTTCTTTCTTTTTATAGACCTTTCCCACGCGGCGGCCATTTTGGAATAAACCTATTGTTAATGCTTACCCAGCCTCGGTTAAACACGTTTGAGACCGAGGCTGGGTAAGCATTAACAATAGGTTGCTTGCTTGCTAGTTGGAAAGACTTCGTCGCTCGCCTCGCTTCGTTCGAAATAAAGAAAACAGAGTCAGAAGACGACTTGTGGCAAGTCTCGGTTGAGGACGGCGGCATATCAATAACAAACAGTTTTCTGCAGAGGTTCATTTCTGTTTATTTCTGGGAAGTTTTGAGAGAGATCTTTGTCTGGAAGGATCTGTATTATAAGTTAGAATGCACTGAGATTGGAACCAGGCTCTTATGTTGCCTGTTGTCATTTCAGTTTTTTTCTGCGTTTTCGAATGAATGATAAATTAATAAATAAACATGAATAATCAAGCATTTTGTCTAGTTTGTCGTCATTCCACTGATAAAGCTTGTTTTATTATATAATTCTACCAAGAACGCACCAACTAGGCACATGGACGCACCAAATATGAGACCGTATTTGGGTACTTACCGTATTTGGGTACTTATCGTGTTTGGGTACTTACCGTATTTGGGTACTTATCGTATTTGGGTACTTACCGTTAGTCGAATGGCTTCCTATTTGGTTTCACCAATCAAATTCCTTTTCAAAATTTGATATTTTTCAAAGACGTACGCGTAAACAAATTTCTCGAGCGAACATCATGGAAAGACAATTGGTAGTTCTGACCTCCCATAGTTACTGTTGCTTTGTCCCACGCCATAAGATTTTACCAGAAAAAGGCACAAAAAATAGATTGATTGCAAAAATATTCATGATTCTTGTTTAAATTTAGGTATTCTAATCATATCATCATCAAACTCTTAAAACGCTAAACATATATTTCTACAAATAACCAGTCTGTTTGTGGAACATGATATGCTCTTGTGGAAAAACTGCTACGCTCCAATTGGTTCGCTATTATTTGTGTCTGATTTCTCGGCAGAATTGTATAATAAACAAAAGCGAGCCAAAATACGACTGACTCGTAATAATACACAGCCGTACTAGATGCTTAGCATGGTTCTAATTGGCTGATTTGGCGCGTAAACCATTCAACTGCCAATGAGATTAGAGAATATTAAGAGGTTTTTGATCGAAAAACCTCTTGGTTGTGTGAAGATCAAAGGCAAAAAAAAAACATTATTGCTGGTGTTTCATTATCGCTTTTTATCCTGTCAGATGACCGATAGTATCCAAAATAATGTTGGTTCTCCTTTATCTTGTTCATCTCTCCTCAACAGATTATTAATATATTGTTCACCATTTTTGTTTAATATATAAGATCTAGTGAACAATTAATACTTATAAAGACGCCTCTGCAGAGGTCTTTCTCATAGTTGCATTCATTACCTCCTTAGTTACTGTTGCTATGTCCCTCCTTAGTTACTGTTGCTATGTCCCTCCTTAGTTACTGTTGCTATGTCGTAGACTTTAAACCGAGAAAATTCAAAACAATGAAACTTGGCGAAACTGCGATGAGTTCGGCCAATAGTTTTCGCAAGGAGGATTGGAAGGACTTCCCATGAACATTTGCGCTTGAAAATTTGTCAAGAAGGCAAGCAACTTTAAGTTTCCCGCGAGTTTTGTCATTTCTAACTATTTTTTTTCCTTGAAGTATTTTAACTTTAGAAACTAGAGATGGATTCAACAAAGTTTACTACTCGCTAAACGTCTTCAATTTTTGAACTTTACATTTAATCTGAGCATATTTATTGGACACTTTTCTCGAGAGGTTGTTTGGGAAAAATTTCCGCGAACTCATGTCGTTAATCAGTTAACTACAAACCTTTTGGAGGACTAACCTTACCTGGAAATAAGCATGAGCACTGACATAAATAAATTAAGTATCTAATTTGTGCAAAGGGCTCCAGGTTTAAGAGGTTTACAAAGCCGTTGAAAATGCGTATTGTTTACGGTGTTGCGATACCATTCACAAAATGGCGCGCTCACTGGATCTACAGTACACACGCCGATCTTTCGTGATGCATTTCGCGAACAATATGAGTGGTGTTTATTGTTAATTATACCAAAATACCGGACGATGTTTTGTTTATCATTATACTTAAAAACAATTATGATTAGCTGGAAATATAAAGGGGGGAAATAAGTAATACATTGGTCTAGTCAGTCGCGCGCTCGTACAAAAGCAGCTTTGAGCACGCGCTCGTTGTTCGAAAATGGCGTGATCAGATTGCGTCAGCAGCGCGCGCGAACTAAAATTGAAAACTTTTCACTCAAATCACAGGTAATTCTCTGCATATTTTCCCATTTTTCTTAGGCTTTCATTGTAAAATAATGGCCAGAAATACGGGAAAGTCAAAGCTAGCCTAAACTTATGTCAAAATCCCAGGAAAAACTTTGGTTTTGAGATGCTTTGTGAAAATTTGTGCTGCTGAGGTCCGATCTCCACGAAATTCAACGCAGAATGAATTGCTCACGTGACCTGTAATATAGTTGCTACGCAAAGGATTGTGCGAAGGCCTTCCAATCCTCCTTGAGTTTTCGTAATATTGCGAATAATTTACTATCGATTCCTATCTTTCGCTGGATTTCTAAAGGAGCTGTGTCATGGTGAGGGACACGCCTTTATATTTCGGGCTCAGCTGGAACAAAATTATTTTCAGTGATTTTCATAAAAACTGACGTCGACGATCCTGGCACACGTGAGATAGTTGAAATCAAAGTAAGTGTGCAAAAAGGGTTAACCAACTGTGCGTAGATCTAGTCTTCAATAAAACTATTGCATATCCTTTCAATCAAGCATTAAGGGAGGGGACTTTTAAGTTTTTGAAGCCAATTAACAACCACCAATCGAACATTGATTCCAGACATGCACAAAACCATGACACAGCGCCTTTAAATCTTTGTGAAGAACTCACGTTTTTTTTAATCTGATGAGCTTGTGAGATGAACTTCGTTGGATGAAAATGTTGGAGACGACTGAACCAGCAATTGGGGGGAATTCAAAAACAAAGTTCGGTACGTCCGCCAACATGTGATGAAAAACACTATAGAACAATGTTGGTCCAACATGGGATGACAAACTGTAGAACGATGTTGGTCCAGCATGGGATGACAAACTATAGAACGATGTTGGTTCAGCATGGGATGACAAACTATAGAACGATGTTGGTCCAGCATGGGATGACAAACTATAGAACGATGTTGGTCCAACATGGGATGACAAACTATAGAACGATGTTGGTTCAGCATGGGATGACAAACTATAGAACGATGTTGGTCCAGCATGGGATGACAAACTATAGAACGATGTTGGTCCAACATGGGATGACAAACTATAGAACAATGTTGGTCCAACATGGGGTGACAAACTATAGAACAATGTTGGTCCAACATGGGATGACAAACTATAGAACAATGTTGGTCCAACATGGGATGACAAACTATAGAACGATGTTGGTCCAGCATGGGATGACAAACTATAGAACAATGTTGGTCCAACATGGGGTGACAAACTATAGAACAATGTTGGTCCAACATGGGATGACAAACTATAGAACAATGTTGGTCCAACATGGGGTGACAAACTACTGAACAATGTTGGTCCAACATGGGATGACAAACTATAGAACAATGTTGGTCCAACATGGGATGACAAACTATAGAACGATGTTGGTCCAACATGGGATGACAAACTATAGAACAATGTTGGTCCAACATGGGATGACAAACTATAGAACAATGTTAGTCCATCATGGGATGAGAAACTATAGAACAATGTTGGTCCAAACTGTAGAACGATGTTGGTCCAACATGGGATGACAAAGTATAGAACAATGTTGGTCCAACATGGGATGACAAACTATAGAACAATGTTGGTCCAACATGGGATGACAAACTATAGAACAATGTTGGTCCAACATGGGATGACAAACTATAGAGCGGGCCCAAATTTAAGAGTTCCGTTATCAAAATTATTGTGTAAATCGGGCTTAAAACTATATTTACATCTAAGATCAAAGTACACAAAAATAACACTACATGAAACTGGATAACAAACTACAAACCTTTATTTACACTTTTCTCCTACAAATACCTCAGTTGTACCAACTGTACGTCAAGTGTTAAATGTTAACTGTGCTGAATGTGTCATCTGAAGAAATTCTTGAAAAATTGTCATGAGAAGCTTATATTTCATGGTCAGTTTCACTGAGGTGTTATTATAGTGTTTTCTAAACAATGAAAAAATGTCAGCCTCGGAGTTTCGATTTTCTTGTAGCAAATTGTTAGAGAATTTTATCTCCTTTGCTACATAAATTTGGTACTTAATATGTATACTAAACATAGTTTTAAAAACAAGTGTAATATTAAACTATCCTAAAATAATCCTTTGGTAGGAGATGGAATATTGGTAAAGTCAAAACCACGTGTCCACCAGCTTCTGAAGAGTTCTCAAAGATAAGTGAACCAAATATGTCAATATTATATAAGGAGTCCGTCTGGAGCCAGTACCCGAAGCATCCATATGTACTATATCTGTGAGTTGGCGTATTGACTCCTTGGGCTATTTTTAGATTTTTTTCCACGAATAAATGTATTTCCTAAAGGTTTTATTTTCCACGAAGAAATGTTTTTCTTTTTTCGAAAGAAAAACTAACGGCGGAGATAAAGGCCGGTACCGTTCGTTCAGTGTTCGAACTTTACCAAAAGAAGGTACATTTACTATAAAACGCTCAAGGTGTAAATACAGCCAACTCAAAGATGTAGTATGTGAGTTGGAGGCTCCGCGTAGTGGGCACCTGGTTGTGTTCTCTACTGAAATGTTCTCAAGAGGTTTCGAAGAATGTTTTGTCTACAACCATCGCTTTAATACGTCCTTCGTGAACAGCATTTTCCAACACAACTTTATCACCGAGAAGTTTGATTTTAACGAGGACTCGAGAGAAGTTTGGTGTTTTTCCAGGCTGCTTCGCTTCACTGCAAACAAATGGCGTGAATAAGTGATTTATTAGAGCAACTTTCGATTGAGTTTCGAAAGAAATAAGTGAGATATTGCCGCTTAGTCCCGATTCAAACGTCGACCACTTCATGTGGTGCCTGCTATGCAGACGTATTTTTTCACTCTCATAAATTCGAAGAAAAAAAGTAACGTAATCTCATTGTGTTATGGACCAATCAGAATTTACCTTCCATATCCTGGAAAGTGACGTAATGTTACATTTAAAAGGCTACATTTGCCATTGACCAATCATAGGAGAGTGTTCACAGGCGCGCCAATTCACTAAAATTCTAACAATGGCTTTGATTGGGCAGAAAAATAAAACAAACCTGCTGACGTCATGCTTTCACATTTGAAACTAATTAAGCGCTCGGGTAAGCAGACGTTACTTTTTTCTTCGAATTTATGAGAGTGAAAAAATACGTCTGCATAGCAGGCTACTTCATGCGCCGAGCGCAATTGAAAAAAAAAAAATGATAATTAGGCGGCTTCGTTTGATCTAATTAGGCTTGGCGCATGAAAAGTTCGACGTTTGAACCGGGCTTTAGCTCTTCTATTGACTGAAAAATGTCATTCTGCCAATTAAGTCCTAAACTAAAACCAGTTGTCCGTCATGTAATCAAGTGATAGCTGACATTACAGTGGCGTCTACGAATAGTTTCAGCGGTATTGACTCGAACGCCGGTAGGTACTTCATATATCGTTAAATAAGCACTAATATAACGTATACAAACCAAGAATATAAGATATTAGTGCTTGGGACATTTCATTTAACGATATACTTCATACATCGTTAAATAAGCACTAATATAACGTATACAAACCAAGAATATAAGATATTAGTGCTTGGGACATTTCATTTAACGATATACTTCATACATCGTTAAATAAGCACTAATATAACGTATACAAACCAAGAATATAAGATATTAGTGCTTGGGACATTTCATTTAACGATATACTTCATATATCGTTAAAAAAGCACTAATATAACGTATACAAACCAAGAATATAAGATATTAGTGCTTGGGACATTTCATTTAACGATATACTTCATATATCGTTAAAAAAGCACTAATATAACGTATACAAACCAAGAATATAAGATATTAGTGCTTGGGACATTTCATTTAACGATATACTTCATATATCGTTAAAAAAGCACTAATATAACGTATACAAACTAAGAATATAAGATATTAGTGCTTGGGACATTTCATTTAACGATATATGAAGTACCTAGGCAAACCGCGCCCCACTTCGATGTAATGAAGCGCCATTGAAACAATTCTTGCATGACACCAATACCCTCGTAGACCCCACTGTAAAATATGTCTACGATTGCGTTTACTTTGCCTCGTGAATTGATTCAAATACAACCAATCACGAA
The DNA here is from genome assembly GCA_030867875.1 of Actinernus sp. WN-2022. Classification (NCBI taxonomy): domain Eukaryota; kingdom Metazoa; phylum Cnidaria; class Anthozoa; order Actiniaria; family Actinernidae; genus Actinernus; species Actinernus sp. WN-2022. Next base: position 59,204,172 of record JAOWCC010001210.1, read on the forward strand.
TTACTTCAGTTTGTAATTGGCTCAATACGTTGCGTTTTACTTGCTCCCGTTATTGGGTCTGGAACTACTTTGGTTTTGGTTTTACGACGCACTATCGAAAACCGCTAGACCGTTTCCACTTGGCTCAATGTTGCCCCCGGGGGGTTACTTACATGAAAAATGGGTATGTATGTGAGGCCAAGAGGCTCAAACCCTGACCCCGTTTGACCCAATATCCGAGCTCCAAAACCCTGATCTGCCCAAATCAAATCAAAACCCTGACCCTACCTGCCCAAATTGAGCTCAAAACCCTGACCCACCCCAGCGGCACATACATAATACGTCACAAACAGGAGTACGTTAACCTTCGAGCGATTTTTCTGGGTAAAATCACCCTGATATTCATCGATTCACGAACCGGAAACAACTACGACGGATGGATTTTAGTTCGATTTGTAGCGACTTTACGAGCCAACGGGAAAAGGAAATCTTAATGATCTGAGTGTATAATTTTGGATTACGAACAAGAACCAGGTCTAGTGTGTGACCTAGTCTCAACGTTCAGCGGTTTTCGCCACAGGACTCGCTCGATCGATCGACGTTCTTCGATTTCTTTGTCCTTGAGGTAAGTCATATCATTATCATTCAAATTAAGAGATTAAATTAAGCCGTCAACTGTCGGAAGACAGAACAAAGAAATAAAGGATAATATCTGTATAAAACTATTAAGATTTTTTACACTTCTAAAACGTTTAGTTGCCCAGGTTGCCCCAGGGGTGGGGGTTTTTGTCACAATTTTCTGCCCCACCCGAGGGGTTTAGCATGTATTTGTCATGGCTGCTGTGACAAATGCCCCTGGGTGATCGGGGGCCGCCCCCTCGGGATGGCCGCTGATACCCGCATAAACCTAACCCTAACCCGTAACATAGACATAAACCTAACCCTAACCGGCCAGTAAACAATTTCCCAGGTAGACGATGACTGAGGTCTCACCCACCTAGAGCTAGGATTCACAGGTAAACAACGAGTTTTTTTAACCAAACTATAGAGGGAAATAATCCAAAATTTAGAAAAAATATCGTTCAGGGGTTCGAACCCGAGTCCTCAAAATGTAGACCAAGGTAAGCTAAGCGACATTCAGTGCTCGGTTTGTAACTAATTTTAATACATAACACTACCCGCAAACTGCGAGTCTCGGGTGCGTACATCGGTGACCTCCCTAGTGTACATCAGTGACCCTCTACACGTACATCCTTATAAGGAAGTCGTACGACAGAGCCAAGCGGAAAAGGTCTATTGAGCAAAGAGTTAGCTGGATTGAGAAACCACCCCGGGGGAGGGGGGGACTCCCTTATGTGAGGGGTACATGGATGCTCGTCGTACCTTTTAGGGGTCAAAATCAGGAGTTTGGTACCACTTAGGGTATCCACCATCAAACACAGACATTTCTATGTAAAGCGGTACCTTTTAGGGGTCGGGTGTCAATTGAACAAAAAAGCTGTTATTTTTATTATCTTTTAGGGGTCAAAATAAGCTTGAGCCACGCCCATTTTAGTACCTCTTAGGGGTCAAATCGAAAATGTCCGCCCAGCATCCCTACCCCTTTTATATGGGAGTCCCCCCCCCCCTCGGGGAAACCACTCACCTGAAGTTGATTTCAGATACTCTCGCTTCGTTTCCAACTGCTGTCTCAACCTAACAACAACAAAGACACGTAAACTAATAGTTACGATACCAAGGAAAAGTACTAATATCTCCACATTTGACAACATAAACTGAAACAGAGAAGTGGCTCTGTTCAGAACCTTTCTTAGATGACTAATAATAATAATTAATAATAACTGAACAAAATATAATACTAAACTTTAATTATGAGACGCAGAATTCAACAGTTTACACTGATTTCCTTGAAGCTGTGTGAAATTAGAATATTTATATAAATAATCTAGCAATACGCACGCGCAATGGAGCCTAATGTTATACTGTAAACGTGGGATGGAATAATGTCGGTGTTCAACAAGAATCGCAAAATTAATTCAGGGGGCTAGACTTGGGTCGGCAATTGAAACTTGTGGGGGTCAAACACGGTTTCTGGGAAACTATCCACCCACCACTCCCTAGGGGATACATGTGTAATTAATGAATAACCAAAACATGTGTAATTAATGAATAGCCATTAAACTATCCACCCACCCCTCCCTTCGGTAAACATGTGTAATTAATGAATAGCCATTAAACTATCCACCCACCCCTCCCTTGGGTATACATGTGTAATTAATGAATAGCCATTAAACTATCCACCCACCCCTCCCTTGGGTATACATGTGTAATTAATGAATAGCCATTAAACTATCTACCCACCCCTCCCTTGGGTATACATGTGTAATTAATGATTAGCCATTAAACTATCCACCCACCCCTCCCTTGGGTATACATGTGTAATTAATGACTTAACCATTAAACTATCCACCCACCCCTCCCCAGAGTATACACGTGCAATTAATTATTCTTACTTTAAAATAGTAAACAGCCAAACAAAGTTTTAATGCACTTCAAAGATCTTATAGGGTCGGAAAGTGCAGATTCGGATCTGATCACGCGGATCGATCATTGCTTGGATGCAGGAGCCCATAACAAGGAGCATCCATCTCCCATACTTGGTCTGTGAGTGAGCACATTCCCAGATTAGGTTATTTTTAGAATAGCCGAGCTGAATAAATCTCATATGTACCCACGAGCGGGAGGCCGACACAATGTTTTTGTTTTCACAATGGCGAGGTTCTCATTGCATTAACAATATCTCTTTTCATAAATCGTTAGGAAGCTTGTTTGGCTAGTGCATTAATTGTTGCATAAAATTACTGTTACCTGTTCTACAAATAGACTGATCTGGGAACACGCTGGTTCGCCAATGTATAACAGATGGACGCTCCTGGTAAAGGCTTCTGTTGGATGCTATATAATTCGGTAAATGCTAATAGGCCTTTAGTAGGAAACGGTCACGTGTTGAATGAATTGAGCTTGTGATCCCCATGGGAAAGGTGTTGCCATGGAAGATGGGTGGCAAGCTATCATTAAAAACGCTGTTTTTGAAAGATCGACAATCGATTGGAGGTGGAAAATAGCATTTACAAATAGGTTTTGCTTATAACACTACCGATCTCGTACAAGTGCCTTTAAATATATGATTTTATTTGCAAACCAAGTACAACCACGTGATTGCATTCCTGCAAAAGGGCCATTTACCACTCTTGACATTTTTTTGGAGTAAAGAATGTATATTGGTCGCCTTTCGCAAATGCGGACCTATTTTATTTATTTCACAGGGATTCTTTCTTTTCAAAAGTACGCATGCGAATACGTAGATGGTCATAAAACGAGAATAACTAGATGGTGTTTTTTTGAAGAAGGAACTGGCTCATGGGAAGGAGAGAAGAAGGAAGTGATTTTTAAATTCTGACGTCCAAGGGCGCTTGTGACATTTTTTACACATAGTTCGACCAGTTACAGTCTAAAAGCGCTCTACCGGGGAAAAAGCAGATAAATACTGACAGACATGAGTGCCGGGATAAGACCACACAGCGGTCAAATGTCTGCGCATGCGTCAAAAGTCTTGCAACAACAACATATTCCAAAACAAATTCAAAGCGAGCCGGCGGCCGTCACTGTTGACACACCCGTTTTCAAACCTTGAGAACCTTTTTGGTAAATTACGAAAAAAATTGGTAAACTCACAGTTTGAAGTTTGTTCAATTTCCCGTCGACTGTAAACATAAAAAGCTTAACTTATTATCATGTGATTACGTCATTTGATTGTTCAACCATCCTTTTAAGATGATGTATGGTTATGGAATGTTTTCTCCATTCCTCTCCATTCCTTCATGTCCTGTTAAATATTTTATTATGATTTTGTAATATTAGAACTATGTAATGATTTGTATTACCGTAGTTTATTAAAGAAACCGTTTGCTGCTGTCCACCAGGCAACCGGCACTGTCACACTCCACTAGTTGTAGTGTTATTATTATTGTAATTTTGTACGCGTTGGGCGTGTTGCGTAATACAGGAATGAAAGGGCTTTGCCTCGGTGTAAGAACCATTCCCTAGAGACCATGCCCTCGCGCGATCGGTGAGTTGTCGTATATTACAATTATAGTGTATTGAATACTATAATACTATAATTTATGCACCTACTCATCATTAGTTGATATAAATACGTGAAAAAAAAACGATTGCTACCAAGCGAATTCACCCGTGGTCTAGCGTTTAGGGTTAGGGGGTTCGATTCCTACTCTGAGCGCAGGGAAATCTTTTTTCAAGTAGAGGCCGCTTCGGGTACTCGGGAAATATTCTAAGTCGCAAATTATTCATAGTTAACAAAGGGAGTTTTATGATGCAGTCTGTGAGGTTTTTACACCGAGGTAATGCCCAAAAAGGACATCGTATAGTGAAAAACGATTTGAATCCATAAGTAAGAGTTTCATACCTCGGTATGAAAGTGATTTATATCACATTTGGCGAGGTTTTCTCAAATAGAAGGAGGTTTAAAACTGAGTTATAAACCTCCCTGCAACAGTTATAAACTCATGCAGATTTGTTATTTAATTAGTCTATTGTTCAACGGGTTTATACCAGAGTTTCACCCCTATGAAGAACAAAGAAAACCGTGTCAAGTGTGATATAATAAAGATTAGAAGTGCCTTAAAATGCATTCATTGACCATTCCTTACCTCTTTCTTGACACTTTGTGCCAGTATCTCATAGGCCATCGAATCCTGCTCCGTGTACTCCTTGTGGAAATCTTGGTTTAGTATAAATGATACGTCTTCTCCTTTACCTAAACGGTTAGAAAGAAGAATATATGAGTACATGCCATATGTCATCTCGGCTAGAGTGTTCTGAGCCGGCCTGTACCCGGCCTGTACCGCTCGAAACGAATCATCTGCACGGCAGCACATTGCGCCACAATAGCAGTCCGTATCACAAAATAACCTTGTGGAGTGCATTTGAATATACTCATATAGAATTTGCGCTATATAAATGAATACCTTTTTACTCGGGCTGCCTGTGGCAGCACCGACTCTTAATCTGTAAGCCGTTATTTTTGTTTTGTTTTTTTGTTTCGTGCAACAAAATTTCTGCGCATGCGTTAAAGTTCAAGTTCACACCAATCAGATTGCACTGTGCTGGTCACGCAACAATCGCCAGGTTAATTTATTTACATAATTTAATTCAGTAAATCAAGATGGTGGAGGACCCGCGAGGAACTTTCTCTCTAATTTGGAGTCCCATCTCTCAAATGTAAGCAGTTTAATGTTTTATTTAACTTCACTCGTGCGAAAGCCTTCCAACAGGCTCAGGATATTTCAACTGGCGCTATTGTCGGAGCCGAAGGACCGCGTTTTTTACCCAGATGGCCAGTGATTTTATATACGACACGTACGACGACCTGAAGCCAGTGAAGCGGCCAGGATCCGGAAAGCTAAAATTCGAAGAAATAGATATTGGAATCTATAAGCCATCGGCTCGCTATGCTGCATTTAAAACATCCGACTCAAGCATGTTAAGGCCTGGTTCAGGGGTCAAATTTCGGGTAAAAAATGTTTTCCTTATTTCAACACAGACGAGTATGGTAAGTACGCCAAGTTTCTCACGATAATAGGAATCGCCATTCTTGGCAACCTTAAGTGGTTTGTGTGTAGTAAAACGTGTCACGTGGTCTGTCACGTGACTTAGAACACAAAATCAGTAAATCAAAAATGCGGCTCCGAGTTTAAAACAGCTAGGATGATGAGTGGATATGTTTAGTTAAGGTTGAAGCCTTTTACCTAAATCAACTTAGAAAAGATGACTACGATGTTTCGTTAACGAGTAATTAAGGCGAACTTATGCAAAATAGGTCACGTGACTTTTTGTATCCTTAATATTTCCTTAACTTTACATGATAGTCATGTTTTCTAAGCGTGATCTGAAACACTGTGGGAGGAGTAATGTTTTAGCAGGGTTACTTTATATTCATATGTTATCGTCGCAGCCGCATTTCACTTAAACGATTTTATACAACTATGACGTCATCGATCACGTGATACGACAACCATCCACTTATAAAATTTAGTATTATGATATTAGTATTATGGTGGAATTAGATTTTGTTTAAACTGTTATTTCTGTCAGAAAACATTTTTTAACGTACATCTATTTTCCGTTAAATGAACCAGGCCTTAACATGCTTGAGGAGGAGAACATCTTATTTTGGGTGAAGGCACTTCAAGACCAATATTATGAGTCTCTTAAAAGCTGTCAGAGATTTAAATTTACCGTAAGTTGGATCGACCACTTAAATGAGGCAGAGACACAGTCAGAGAGTATTGAGATCAAGTTATTTCGTTCCAGCGAGGATATCAGTTGACCTAGCGGAAACGGTACAAGCTGTCGAAGGATTTTACTTATAACCATCCACGTCTACTTAACAACAGGAATAGTTATGTGCCAAGGCATGGGCAAATATTGAGTTTCCCAGATTACAGATGAAAGTAGAGAACTTAATGAATGAAGAAACAGAGGTCACGCGCGACATGCTTGAGAACATGTTCAACACTTTATGTTATACTAAGAAAACAAAACAAGTTACAGAGCCTGCAAGTTCACAAGTCAATGAAAAACCCCAAGAGCCTGTAGTTTTGGATCAACATATCCTTGAAACTCGAAAAGCAACATACACATGAGTCAAATTCAAACCGGAAGAGACGAAATTCTTTAGATTCTTCACGAGATTGTTAGCCCGCAATAAGAAATCTCTCGCTGCTTTAACGACCTTGATTTGTAACATGGAGGCTGACATAACTGATATGCGTAATGAATTCTTACTCTCGTCACATCAAAACACGAATCAAGAAACGAAACTCAGTCATTTGGAAGACAAATTAGTGCAGCAAGATAATATCTACAAGACCGAAATCAAATGCTGTCATCACGTATTATTGACCTAGAAGTTGAAAATGGCGAGTTGAAAGCGGATATAATAAAGCTGAGATCAGACTTTCAAACTTTAAAAAAAAATCAAGAATACAAAAAAGAAGACAATGAAAGACCAAGGTCTCCAGTGTTCCGAGACTACCCAACCTACTGAAGCTTTAGCAACGAATCAGTTTGTTCAAGAGCCATCTTTCTTACATGACAACCCGATCCCTATTCATCAGAATACATTTTCTGTGCTAAATGACGAGAGTTTACAATCACCTGACCGACAACCCACTACTAAAGAAAGGGACCATGAAGTACGGTAGTACGGTTAATTCTCGGGTTCAAAACAATGAATATATGCCTGCTCATATGCAGTGTGTTAAACGAATAAGTAGTGTTTAAATTAAAAGGGCAACTTTAAAAATATTAAATTACATATATCAGTACTAGGGGAGCAGAGAATGAAAGTCACCGCGCTACCGGCCACTCCTAAAGACTGCTAAATTCAGCTAATAATTATTCCCTTTGGTTATTACTAAGAGGATTTCAAATGAAAGTGTATTTCATCTTCAATCTCATGTGGCCCGAGTGAAAGCCCAGATGGGCTCTTGTTTCTTTTTAAATACCTGCATAAGAACTAACACTTACTTCACCACTGCGATCTACTTTCTAGCGGACCACTACTAACACCGAAAAAAATAAAATCGAAGTCGGCGACTTTCTAAAAGTGACATATCAACCCTTATCAAATTCATGAATAATTCATGAAGCAAAAACAAAGGAAATTAATAAAATATCAGTGTCTGTTAGGGGGAGATCTCATTACCGATCAATGACTTCCCCTAAACCAGCTGTTGGGTGAAATGTGAAGGAACACTAGTACTACGCTTTAATGCCCAGAGACCAGTCTCATCAATGTGGGACTTGTTTTTACAGAGCTGAACTCTCTTTTTCACGTTTTCCACCAACATTTCATATATTTGTTAATGTTATATAGTTTCATTCGATAAGTAGTTTACAACATTCGCGTTCGTGTTGTATCAGCCTATACAATCTCTCGCCTCCGAGGAGTTAAATACCGAGAACCGAGGTTTTCGCAAACTTTTCATTGATGTAGCTCTTTTTAGGTAGATTTTGGGCGAGTACCAAGACGGAGAAAAGGTTCTAAATCATTATAGGGATATTCAGTAAGTTTGGCTGAAGCCAAGGTGAATGAATTACTTGGAGAAAATACTAAGCTAGAAACAACAAAATATCGTTGAATTGTATTGAATTGCTCGTTATAAATGCAAGGGATGTATGAGAAAAGTTCCCGGGATGTATCTGGATACATCCCGGGAACCTTTCTCATACATCCTTGCATTTATAATGAGGTATGTATGGCAAATAAAGCCTCATGAATAACAAAGAAAACCGTGTCAAGTTTGAAATAAAGGCTGATACAACACTCCTGCTCATGTACATGTAGTAAACACTACTTAAAATTCCTAATTACAACTGCGGCTGTAGTCGTATTCTACTAGTCCCTGAATGTTCCGCCCTATACCCGGTCCTGCTCGGGCGGGTTTTTACTTTTTACTAACTCCACATAAAGCTATGCCAATCCGAAGTCTCTAACTACAATGACACTCATTTTGTTCCCTTTTTCTGGCAAATCTAGGCATTTTAATCTCTTCTAATATGAATTATTCTAATAAAGAAATCAGTCCCAGCGTGCATCCATCGACTTGTGAATACACACATTGACGCATGCGAGAGTTTTAGCTTTTAAAGTCTGCCAAATGCGTCAATTCATTTATTAGCCAATCAGAGCACGTGTTCATTAGTTCATAGTTTTTGTTAACAAGTCGTGACTGTCTTCACACACATCTGTGTATTTGTAGTTCGTTCATGTTCTTACACTCATTTCCTTTTCAACCTACCTATATCAGTGTCGACATCTTCCTTGATCTTTTCCTCGTCATTCGTGTGTGGTACCTCCCCTCTGGTATTTGCATTCACGTGCGATACTTTCATTGCCTTTAGCAAACCTTCGTTCATCATCTTTTCCATCAGTGTGATTCTGTGTTTTGCTTTAGTGGAAGAGAGGTCTTTCATTGGTTCAGCCTTAGCCTCTCCTGAGCCAGAATCAATTCCCGAACCAGATTTCGCGACGGCGGATGAGACACCCTCGAAGAGTGCATCCTCCATCTCATTCCCTTCATGCTCGGCTTCTGAATTAGAATTGTCATTAACGGAGAATGACGTCGCCTCGTCTTGGTCTTCATCCTCGCCGTCTATGCTGCCACGGTGGTCTGAGGGATGGGATATACTATCAATATCTTTAAATTTCAGATTCGTAGAACTTCGATTAATGTCTTTGAAATCAAAACCGGCCATAGTTCGTTCCTTTTTCTTGCTGTTCTCACTTTCGGAAGCTTCAAATTCAGAACTCGAAGTACTATTATCCATTTCTCCTGTACCGGACATAAGCGCTTCGTGTTCCTCTTTTGGAGGTTTATCGATATTTGATCTGGATTCTAAGTCCATGTTCTCCTGGCCCTGATTTGATTTGATTTGTTCACCGTTCCCAGAAAAGCAGCCATAACCAGAAGAGCATCCGGAAGCGTTCTCGGGTTCAACTGTTGTTTCCTCGAAGATTCTGGAACCGGATGTGACGTCACCTTTGATGTCGCTCATTTCATCGTGATTGGCAGACCCAACTTGATCGGCTGACCCGGATGTTGTTTCATCTTGTACATGCGCACGGCGATCGGTATTCTGTTTAGGAAGGGTGATTTCAGGACGCTTACTTGGGACATCTTGATCTTGCGAACCAGAGCTTGGCCCGTCTCCAGAATCTTCAGAAGAGCCGCTCGATAGAGTGACAGCCTCGTTTTGGTTTTGAGAATCGTCTGTCTGTTGTGGAACTACTTGTACTGCAGGATTGGCGATCTGCGAGCGTGGGTTCACATCGTCATCATAATCAGCGTGGAGGACTATATCTCTGACTCCAAGGACGTTACCAGGTTTAGGAGGAGAACCAGAAGCATAAATGTTGGTACCGGAACTGGCCGAGCCTTCAGGTTCCGGGGCTTGGGGCTGAACTTGGCCAGTGACTGGCTCACCATGAAGTCGAGGTTCACCCTCCTGGATGTCTTTTTCTTGTGAATCAGAATCAGCGTCAGATGGCGCTGAACTTTGAACATTCTCCAGAGAACTGGAACTCTCATTGTCGTCACCAGAGCTACTAGCGTCATCAGTAGCGCTCTCAGATACTTGGGTTTCCTGTGGTTGTTCTGTGGCCTCGTTTTCAGGTTTCTCATTATCCTGCTCGGATTTTCGTTCCTCATTAGGCTCGGCCTGTTGCAGTTCTTCGCTCGGCTTCACCACTGGCGTCTCCTGATTGGCTGCTTCAGTTGCTTGGTTTTCATCCCGTTCCCCTGACCCTGAGGCTGAATTCTCAGCTGATGTATTTTCCTCTGTTATGACTAAAATAAAGCAGATGAATAGTTTTGTATTTACTGTTGAAAATACAAGAAAATGTTTATATCGTGTTATTAGCAAATGGCTCACTTCCGGTATATGCTTCACTTGTCATACACAAAGGATTCAATACGAGGCTTCGGGGGACAGATCTGCAACATACTGCGCATGTCCAGTCAGCGGTAGAAATCGCGGGAGCTCCTAAACGGTTTCTGTTTAAAAAACTTGACACATCGCAAAACAGACCGGGAATTAAGGGGAAAATCTCAAGAGTTAACAGTTTTATTAGTTTAATAATGAAGCCAATTAAATTTGACTGGTTCATGACAGGAGTGTATTACACAGGAGTGTTCGTGTGCCTTTGTGTTGGCCCCTAACACAGTAGATGGTGTGTCTATTTATAGTCGCGAAGTTATGGTATGCGATTACGTTGTCTTTTGTTCTCTTGCGCTTTAGTATATTTATTAGCAGTTTGAACCGTGTTAATTACAATTTTTCATTGCATCCTAATTGGTTAAAAGTGACGGCCTTTGTTTCTTCACGCGGGAAACTCTATGCTAAAAATAAGTCTAACGTCTACAGTGTTGTGTGACAATAAAATGTGGGAAGAGGAACACTCCTCTGTAATACATTCCTGTTCATGATAAGCAACCTCGTTCCCAGGCTCTTTCCTCCTTAAAACTCGAAGCTCGGTAGTTTCCTGTAACAATGGACCTTATTCACACGGCAGCCATGTTTAATCCCAGGAGTATAAAAACCTTTGTTTTGCACGCGTGAACTCGTTCTGAAACTGCTCAGCACGAGGCTACGCGTGGGAAATCTATTGTTTCAAGCGAACATGACCGCCGTGTGATAAAAGCGAATGCTCTGAAGTCCACATTTCGAGTGAAAATTCAACCAAAATGACGCGAGCGAGCGGGATTTTCCGAGTGAAAGTCACGCATGCGCACGCGTTTCGTTCCGGAGTAAATGAGCTTGAAACCTTGTGTATGACAGGTGCAGCAAATATATAAAGTGGGCTATTACGCAAAGCAAGCAAGTTGCATGGCACTACCGAACACACGCTACGACGTAGCTAGCGTCTAACACGCATGCTCACATCTTATTACCCGTGGAGTGGCAGCCATGTACAGCTATTTCGTTCTTGGTAGGACTCATCAGCATGGCATAGCCCCCAAGACCATCAGCCTGGCTGAGCTAGAGCTGCTTTAAACCCCAGCCACCACGCTAACACGTGTGGGAGCTGGAGATGTGAGCAAAGTGCTATAGCGATGTGTAGCTCTCCGAAGAGGATCTGGTGTGCATAAAGTTAGTTTGTAACTAGTAGGCTTAAGAAAACTGTCTCGTCCCCAGTTCGTGGTGGTGGCTACACGGGCGACAAATGTTGGCAGGAAGCAACCTCGTTTCCAGGGGTCTTTACGCGCCTAATCAAAAGATGGCGTCGAAAGTATCCCTGGTACAGGCTGGTTGGATTCGGCCACTGATTGGCAAGACGTTTCGCGCGCGCTGATTGGAGAATTTCGAATAGCGCGTGCATTTTTGATTTGAAAACTAAACTGGTGATGTCGTCTTTCACATTGCGCGTTCAAAATTCGTTGAAAACAACTACAAATTCATCAGAACTTAGTGTTTTTGCCTTTTTTAATACTCACTTCGCAAACTGGGTGCAAGTAGAATAATGTACGGTTGGAATTCATTGGAATCACACTTCAACCGCTAACCGTTCTTCAGCGATGATGAATCCAAGATGGCGGATGCTCCTCAAAATATGCCCACCTATTGGGCATATTTTTGGGTCACATGACCAGCCTGCACCAGGGGTACCGTTTCGACGCCATCTTTAATTAGGCGCGTAAAGACCCCTGGGAACGAGGTTGGGCAGGAAGGCCACTTGACACATGGAAGACTGGGTACGACTATTACCTCGATTTCGTACTTGTTCCTTATTGGCTACATCAGTATCATCGTCGTGCCGCAAACGCGGGAAAAACGTTTTAGGGTGGCTACACATGTGACAAGTCCGGCCGTACATTTTCTCAAAAAATTCAAGTCATTGGGTTTCTCGCGATTTTTTCGGGAATGTTTCAACTATTGGGTCGCCTTTGTAAGAGTGGCAACACGTGCGAATTTCACCGCGCGCTGGGGACGTGACCGAATTTTTAAAAAACACGTCACCTGTCGGTGCAATCAAAGTGCTTGTGTAGCGGCGGCTTAACAGCGTCAACAATGAAGGTGCAGTTGTTGTTAATTCACTGTCCGTGTGTGTGTACCTACCGTCGCACGTGTTACATGAGTACGCGCACATTAGTTCCATGTATGCTCTGTAATCGGGTTTTTGACAATATCCAGCCCCACTCCACCCTGGACAAGTTTTGTATTGGTCTCTACAGCCTTTGAAATACAAGAGTACAAAATACCGATTAGATATATATATTTTATGATTTCAGTAGGATTTATTCTGTTTTACCATGTATTCGAAGATTTTAGATCTTAGATATTTACTTCCTACTTAGTTTATATTAATACTGGAAGGTGCATAAAAGGATAAAACAGTGAAAAAAATACAACCTTACGACAACAACAATGTGCAGATGCAACAACGGAGGTGATAAGTATATAAATAAACACGCAAATAAATAATCATAAATAATGATTGCTGAAGTATAGTCAGGTTATAAGCGCCTAAGACATGGACGCGTCTTCTTTGTCTTGCTCGCAGGTCTAATAGCAATATTAAATAGTGGTAATGATGGACCATTGATCATGTGCTCGGTTCATTTGTTCGTTAAGGTGGGCGGATAATCTCAACAGCCTTAAAGCCCCTCTATGGAAGTCTCCGAGGGCCCACGATTTATCGTCCTTGTCCGAGAAGAAGTGAATGTCTAACCATTTATAGTTCGTTCACAAAGGCAGTACCTTCTACTACAGGCAGCCCAAGCTCATAGTTTGGAAACAGTGGTTTCACGTTACGAGAGAATTACAAGGCTTTGTATGGGAATTCAAAAACTCGGGATTTTTTCCGTATTTTAGTTTCTCATCTGCTATAAGTATACATAATAAGAGAATAAACTTTACCTTTGTCCGGTGTCCTTTTGTCTTCTGAGCTCTGGGAACGGTATTTTAGGGAGGTTTGAGTTCGCGGCTCGTCACAAACCTCCCTAAAACACCGTTCCCAGGGCTCAGAAGACAAAAGGACACCGGAATACTCAAAGGTAAAGTTTATTATCTTATTATGTATACTTATAGGAGATGAGGAACTAAAATACAGAAAAAAAAAACGAATTTTTGGATTCCCATACAAAGCCTTGTAATGCTCTCGTAACGTGAAACCACTGTTTTCAAACTATGAGCTTGGGCTGCCTGTGCTTCTACTCAGTTAGTTTATGACCCTGAGCGGTTGGTCCGGCCGGGGTTTGAACCCGTGACCTCCCACGCGACAGACCGGGAAGGCGGTAAATTTACAGGTAATCATATGGGTTCCGCAGTGCAATTCGAGATTAATTAAAACAAGCGAGTTTTTCAAAGGGCATCAAAATTGTATGAGCCCGTATAGGCGAAGGCAATTTGAGTTATTTGGAAAATCTCACGAATTCAAATTTATCCCGAATTGCACGAGAAAGCCATATGATTACTTGTTAATAATATTCATTCGCGTATATTTGTGTTTTTGTCGTGATGTTATTCAAAGGATTTTACTTCAGTTTTTCAACTTCTCCCGTCTGTAAATATGGACATTTCTCTTTGTTATTGTTCTACATTATTACAATCATGATTTCGGGTACTACTCAGCCAGCCAGCGTCTCTCGGTCATTTTGCACATTTTAAAATTAGAGGACTCGGATCTTCACTTGGGTCTACACTCGTTCTCCTTACCAGTGGTTGATGTGACTGCCAACATAGAAACGAGGCAGAATACCACACCAGCTAAAGACATTTTATCTGAAATAACAGCATAACGAGATCGTCAAACATGTATTACAACTTATACTTATAATTTATTTTTGTAGTCTCGTTGCTCGAAATGTAGGGAAAGGTCTTCAACTGAAATCCAGCAGCCGCCATAGCTCAGCGGTCCACAATTTCAACGGAGGGGCCTCGCCTACAATAGATTCAACCGTTTACAGCTATTTCAAAATTTTTGTCATTCACTTGAACTGAAGCGCACGTGCCGACCAGACGGAAAGGGAGTCAAGTAAAGCCTGTCACTCCGTGTTCTTGCTTGCTCGATTTAAAATGCACGAATGTATAATTATGTTTTATTTGCCTTTATAGGAGATGGCAAAATTGACATACTACCATGCTTCCTTTCGGTCTGGTCGTGTTAGCCTTAAAGAAGCCCTCTCACTGTTGATGCTTCGCGCGCCTAGTAACCGTTGTATTCTGCAACAACGCGGAGCCGTAAAAAAAATATTTTGCTCCGTGTTGTTACCTATACTTGATCCTTGTGATCGTAAGGTACGGAAGCTGCCATATCACGGTAAGGGAATTCATATTTTAGCACTTGTGGTTCAGCTGCTGTAAACATAAACACGGGCGTGCAACGCATCAACCGTGCGAGGGCCTCTTTAGTCAAATTCACCGACAACCTTTTATGAAATAGCTGTGTGTAAACCAATCCAACCCAGATTCACAGTTCTCGAGGTTTTATCAGCGCGTCACATTCAAAATGTCATTCTAAGAGCAATGATAACGATTTTTTTTGGATGATTAGATTTTGATCCGAGCTTTTGACTGGCTACCGTAAAGAATATGAGTTCCCCCGAAAATAAGCCCCCTAAATTCCCTCCCTATAATAAGCCCCACCGAATATAATCCCATGGGCTTATTTTAAGGACGGACCTTATCAGCTACATTGGACAAAACATCCTGTAATCATGTTACAATAATTAAAGCTTGTTGCTGTTATGTTTTTTCCCCACAATTATATTTACACATGTTCAGTTACAATAAAACAATAGGAAAAGACAATGGGAGGAGGACTAAATAAACCCTTACGGGCTTTTACAAGTCCCCCTTATATATATAAATGTTTATATTAATGTATATATCGTATATTTAGAGAGTTCAAAGAGATCAGTTAATGACCGCAGTTCACAATATTTTGAGACACAAAGTGCCATCCGAAAATACGTCCAGCTCATTTTGAAACGCAAATTTCCCTCCAAATATATATATATATAAGCGTATATAAGCCCTCCCCGAAAATAAGCCCACCAAAAAGGTCCTTTGAGCAAATATACACCCAGGGCTTATTTTCGGAATATTACGGTATATTATTTATATCGGCTGATTACTCGTGTCAGCGGTATACCGCTGGAATCGAACCGAGTCATGAAATGGCAAGTGTTTCTTTTTTCTTTTCTTTTTTTCCTCGTTTTGATTTTTTGATATTGAACTCTGGTGACGTCATTTAACCCTAGACCATCGTCATCGACCAAATCAGATTGCACTGGCCACGTGAACACCATATAAATGCAATAATCGTAAACCGCCGATAGAACAATGAACTGGGAGGCACGTCATGTCTTAAGACCGTGAGCAGGGCTGAAGTTAAATAGTCAAAGTACAAGCAGACAGAAATAACCTCAAGTAAACTATGAAGATTTACTCATTTGACTCGTGCGCGACTCGAAACCTTGTCGACCCTGTGAAGCCGCTTCCGAATGGAATACCCGGTAAGTACTGAGAGACGATTTTAAGGTCCGGAAATCGAAACGTATTAATCTGCTTGAAATAGATTTATGGCCTTATGATTTAATACGAGGATTTTAGTCGTTCGATATGCAATGACTTCGACACGTTCTAATCCGATAGAATTTCTATACAGTTGACCAGGTGAAATGAAGTTGATTAGTAAAGTCTAACTGAAGTCTCGGCTTTGAGCAATTGAAACTGGAAACTAGAAAACAGCGGCTGTGCCACTGGAAAAATTGATCCAAGACAGAGTTTGAAGAACCATGTAAAAAGAATGTCAATTGTTTGTAAAGTGTGAGTATTTTATAGAATTTTGCAAAATGTCTCATTGTGAATGTACATATTTACAGATATTTTTACAAACGTTTGACATAATTTTGATATAGTTTTTCGAGTCTGTAAATGGTTCGATTTTTCCAGTGGGGTTTGGTCTCCTGTTTACTTGGAATATGAATATTCACCTGTTCTTCCAATATCATATCTGCTCATGTACCGAGCTTTTGTATGTAAATCAGTTTACATCTCACACTGATATATAAAGCGGTGTGATACTTGTTAACAAAATAAAAAGAGTGATTTGATGTCCCGGCAGTACACCGGCATGACTTCGCAGACGACTTTGAGAATAAGTTCTTCATTCGGCTCGTCCAAACATTTGCCGAATCAGCAATGGCTTAACTTAACCGTTATAGGTATCGACTCGCATTTTGACTTAATATGAACTGCAAGAACCGGCAATTCAGTTATCAGTCTTTGGTACCGCTCAGTTATAAGAGTTATTGTTTAAAACTTTTTTGAACACCTCTAGTTTCAGTTTTACAGCGAAGACCACAAGATACATAAATACGGCTTCTAAATACATTTTTACAATTGATTTACAACCATATTTGCCTGAGATAGCTTTATAGTATTTTCAGTGACGGATTTTAGGTAGCAAATTAAAACTACAGCAACTACTTGGAAGGCATAATTATAGACGGCAATTGTGTCGGCAATTATTTTTCCTTGTCGTTTTAAATCCCATTATACCTGATTATGAATATAAGTTATATTGAATGAGTAGTGGAATTCTTTGTTCAATAGCGAACAATAAAACACAGATATGCACTCTAGTACTAAGTGATATTCGGTTATACAAAACGACAGCACAAAGCAGACATTTTAAAATAAATAGCATCACAAATAATGGAAATTTAAAAACGCATTACAAACCATAACAAAGTCAGCAAATAACGTAATTGTTCTGGGACATTCAGTTATACTTGCAGACTTTTTGCCTACCGTTTTAAGTCTTTGATTTTGGTTTGAAATGTCGAAGTCGCCAAGGCGTTTCCAGATTTTAGAAAGATCAACTCTGCTCAGTTACTTGAATCACATCCAAGCCGCATTTTACTGAGAACAAAGGACCGATTGGCCACCAGAATGCAGGTTATATCTGCGCGGTCTCTTTGTTTTTTACTTCTGTTATTGGTTCTATTTTAGTAGTGAGTGATTTTGACTGGTGGAGAATTGCTAATGTGCTACGGTCCCGATGACTCTCAACTCTTTACAATCTGATCTTGAATTAAGAAGTTAGATACAATGATATGGTAAAATCAAAGGGTCGAAGTCAAATAGGAAAAGAATTGGGAACCGGAAATTGTATTCAATTAAAGACTACTGTCCGCTTGATACAGAGATACAGAGATTGATACAGAGATCCTAATTAAGTTTTACTATAATTGTATTCCCACGAAAACATATACATGTAAAAGATGTTTCGATGAAGTGATATACGGCTACAAACAGCAAGTAACAGCGAAAACGTAAAATATCATTGACATTGTTAACTGAACGTTATCTTTCAAATGTTTCAATGCTTAACATAGCATCACTTTATACTCAGTTCTTTTAAATAATATTGTATATACTTCACACATAAAACATTTTGCGCCTATCTGCAGAAGGCGATATATTCGTCACTTTAGTCAAGCCAAATGTAAATATAATTTGTGGGAGGTCGGACAAGCAAAGCATGCAAGGCGAAGTTCTTGTTTGGTACGCTTGGTATGGGAAATATTTGCGACTCTACTGAAATATTGCATTTCTTAACACGATAACCGTAGCTTTTCAATCAAAATAAAGATCTGGAATTTTGATATCGTTTATATTCAAATCCGTTGTTTAATTGAGTTGTTCTAAGTCATGTCGGTCATGTTATTGACACAATTAATATCTAAGCACACATGTATGATCTTAGTTTTATCCCGTGAACACTAAGGGACACTCAGCCACCTTGAGTTGTATGAGTAAAGAACATCACTTCCTGTTGAAATTACCCGGCGCGCTGCCCGGGGCTTAGTCGTACACGCGGTTTGTGAATTTTAACATGACATGAATACTGTGAAAAAAAGATGACAGGATTAAATGATAAAATATTACATTCCGGATTACATCTCTATGATAAGGTGGAGAGTTGTCGCCGCCTCTGATTACGTAAGCGATCATTATGACGAGACGGCACAAGGTTGAAAAGGTTAGATATCTTCACGACTTCGCGGACAAGCGGAAGTTCAGCTTCAGTTCGGCCCCAAGTTTATCTCCTTTTTTTTTTTTTTTCAAGCTTCAATTTGTTTCTTTCTATTATTTTCTACTGGCCAACTAGTTAGTTTATACTAAGACAATTAGACCGGCCTCTCGTCCTCATGGGCTACGAGTTAATAGTAGCCCATTCGGCTGCAGCGGCTCCTGGGCTATTGACTTGTAGCCCATTCGGGCTGCGGGTCTAATTGTTAAATATAAATAATAAATATAATAATGGCCATATATTTATAGCGCCAAATCACCACAGTCTCATGGCGCTTTACATATTACTGATATAAATCGTCAGTGATTTTTTTACGGACTGCTTTCGGCGCTAATTGCTGCCACGAAGTTTACAATGAACATTGAGTGTGTGGTTAGTACAATGGCCAGGCTGCTGTACCGTGTAACAATCCCCTGCTCTTTTTCGAGTAGTACAACAGGTTCTTTCACGTCCCCTTCAAATTAGAAGTAGAAGTCAAAACGTTGAAATGTGATGAAACTTCTAGTCCTTATCTCTATTTATATTTATCTATTGTACATGGCATCACTTCATATATCCACTCATTTCATGTATTGTTATCAATAATCTTGCTATTATCTCTTCCCCTATTTTTGTAACACTTATCCCATTCTATATCGCAAATATCGCAAATATGGATTCCTCGCCAAAGAACGATACGAGCAGTTGAAAAGTTTAAGTCTCTTAAACACATAGTTTTATTATTAGTTTTATTTTATTGGGTTTATACCGATGTACACGTTGTTTGTATCAAGGTTCCAATACAAAAGTATTGTATTGTATTGTAATATTCTCCACATGTATATATATGTATTACCTTAGTACATGCAATTTTCGCGACACTTTAATTTCGCGATTTTGTATAATCTGTAGAAACTGGGTCACTATATTTTCGCGATTTCCTTTGTTAAGAGGTGCAGATGTTTATGTAACCATAAAAGTTGTGCATTTCCGACGATCGCCCCTCTTCCAAGGAGGCCTCGAAATCCCCGTAGAAGTAATCGCAAATATGGATTCCTCGCCAAAGAACGATACGAGCAGTTGAAAAGTTTAAGTCTCTGGTGGAATTGAAATATACCGAAGGAGCCAGTCAAAGGCAAATGTAGTGACTGTATATACCGTACCAAAGAAATACTGCAAGAACTGGGTGTAGAACCGCCCCAGCAGGCCTTCACCTCTCAAAACCTTGCATTTTATTGGACCCCATTTGGACTGCACTGACAAATAATTCCATTGTTTTAGGGTTAGGGTTTGTATTCTTTCAGAGTTAGGCATTGTTTGGATAGCCAGTACTATTCCAGGTTCCGAGGAGGTGAAGGCCGCCCCTGTAGAAGAGAGTAGACGAGGATGAAGCCAAGGGGGGAGGGGGAGGGGGGGGGGGGGGGTTCTTCCTACGTTCGGCTGGTAGCGGTGATCGTCGTATTTTTTAGGGTTTGAAATCGGAGATTTAGTATTTTTTTAGGGGTTGTCCAAGCGAAATCCATTTATCAGGGTAATATTTAGACCATGAGGTACATTTTAGGGTGGAAAAATGTTCACGGTTTGGTATTTTTCGGGTATTTTTCGAGGTTTTCTGACGGTCACCCCTATCATTTTTACCTTGAAGAACCGGAGACCTCTAATGTAAAGAACTTTACCAGTATGGCTAGTAAATCACAGGCCCTGCATAATTTAGATTTTGGTGCTGAATCACCGCAAACTGCCCCTCACAAGAATAATTATTTTCTATATTACTGAATTATTAATTTAAAAAATAGATGATTAATAACAATGATATGGATATGGTTAGTTTTTAACAATATTATATATATATAGTAGCATTTTAATGCGAAATTTGTATATAGTTAATGAGAATTCTACGATATTTCGGCTGGCCAAACCAGCCTTCTTCAGGTAGATCTTACAAATGAATATTTCACAATGGCAAAATATCAACACTGCCTCTAGAATCTGAAAAATGCTCCATAGCAAGTGATTTTTCGATGGATAACTTAATACATGCAGGGTAATGGACTCCCGCCTGATACATGTTAAAACTGTAAAGTTGACACAAGAAACCGGAAAATTATATATTCCTTCAAAAGCTGAATCATAATTCAATACTACCAGAGCGAGCTGTAACATACTTTAATGCTATTAAATGCTTTTATCAAAATATGTTTGCTATTAAACCAAAGCTTATCAGACAATAGGAATTGTAACAATTTACTCATGGTGATAAGTTTAAATTAAAGTTGACCACAGAGGATTTTAAAACTTGAAGAGCTTGTGTGAAGAAAGCGAGAATGTCAGTGATATCAGAAGGAATTAAGTACAGCTAAAAGAAATCGCGCGAGGTTTAGTAAAGAAAACGTAATAAAAAATACATTCAATATTGACATTAATTCCCTTGGACACTGAAATAACAATAGACGAAGTCACCATATGTTATTTGACGCTCATTACTTTGTTTATCTGTTATTGTAGTAAGTGTTTTGCGGTCTTATGATGTTTTGTAGAAGTGCTAGCTACGATGAACTTAGCAATCCAATGTTACAACCATTATTCCCGCCATTGCAAAAATGTGTCCATTACGGTAACAGACGGCGGTGAAGTTGTCTCTCTCGATGTCCAGTATGGCCTGGCTAGCGAACTCAATGCCTTTATCCCTCACGGCGCCCACGTACACAACCGATACAATTTTACAAGTCTGACCAAAGCTCTCTTTCATAATCTCCACTCTTCTTTTGACCCATTGGCAAACATTCTTACCTAGTTTATCACATATTTCTCTTTTATACTCTGTCACATTTTCAAACTGAATTTTTAGCGTTTCGAGCATGATCTCTCGTATTTGAGCATTTTCCTTTTCAACGCCGGTTGAGCAAATGTTTTGGATGGATGTTTCACTCGAAGGACACGGCGAGATATCGATGCTCAACCCTGGCGGGATACTGTGTAAGCTTTGTAGGCTAAGTAGACTGCTGGTCGATGAACAATTACTCGTAGAGTCAAAGCTATTAAAGTCTGGTTGTATTTTTTCTGCATATGGCGAGGCAGGCGTTGAAATCCTCCGCGTTTTACCATGTTTGTCATCCGAACTTGACTTCGAATTGAAATGGAACTGAGAAAAGAGAGACAGCTTTCGAGAGCGTCTGGGTGGCTTGGGTGAGGCTTTACGCGATTTCTCTACGGGTGCGAGTTGATTTGGGTTCGGATTTCCATGCCAGTTCAGAGTCCCCGCTCCGTTTAAGAGCGGACTACATGGCGGAGTAATACTCGCATCAGATTCTGGCCCAGAATGAAACTGCAATGGATTGGAATTTTTTCGCTCCCGTATCCAAACAACATTTCCTTGGTTGTCCATCTCCACTGGAGATTATTCTTTTTGAATTCCCGTGAACAGATTTCCCCTGTCGATAATTCACTCTTTAACAAAACACAAGAAAGAGCTAATAATTATGAGTGATGCTTCGATCCCAGAGTATTTTGAGTCCTTATGGTATCTGACAACAAACCCTCACGATAAGTCAGTTGATTTGCGAGCTTCTCAATTAACATATCTGGTTTCCGTCATGAGGAAATAGGTTTTAGCCGAACGACGCCAAGCTCACCCAACACTTCGCATTCCATAAACCTGTAAAAACCTCCATCAATTTTATACGAGATATGCCTTGTGTTATTGCGACCTTTTATGGCCTTTAGCAATAGAATTTCAATTATACCTCGTGCAGGGTCCAGTTATCTTGGGATTAGCAATCTCATGCTGAGATAGAAAACAATTATTATACTCTCTGTACCCGGGAACTGAAAAATATATCTTCAAACCAGTGCTTGGTATCTCTGTACAGATTCCGTCAGCTTTAAAAAAAACACAATTTATTGCATGCGAGCGTTTCGCCCGTTAATTCGTGTCTTTATTAACAACTCAGACGTTTATTTCTATTAAAATAACTTTTGAAGATATTCCTTCGATGTTTCTGTCGCTGGTGACCTCTTCCAATTGTATATCTTACGGGCTAACGGGAAACAATTGGAAGATGCTTTATATTATTAGGTGCTAAAGCGCGGATTACATAGCTTCTATTTTATCTGCGGCATTATTACAACAAAAGGGAGCCAAAGATTCCATCGCTGTCAATTATCAACAGCCATACTTAATCGCACACAAAAACATAATATTTCTCCTTTCGGATGAGGTCGGAGTCTAGATGCGATAAACGTTTCCTATCTCGCGTTTCACGCCGGTGTCAAATACCATGTACCCTGGTTCCAGAGGTTTTCTAGAGAGAACAGCCGCGGAGAAAGAGTCGCGAAACGGCTCAGCTCTGGTCGCCGCCGGCTGTTCTATACGGGGATGATCCGCTGGACAGGGTATGGTTTTTCGAGTTTCTGATTTTAGACAGGGTATCCATTTTCACATCGACAGATCTTGAACAGGGTATGGTATTTATCTAGTGCCGTTATTTAGTCTAGTGCTTGCTGAAGACTTATTTAGTTATGACACTCATTATACAAGATCACAATAAACACTGACATCCAAGTATAGATAATTTGTTATTTGTCTTATAGAGGGAAAATGTTAACACTTTGTCTTGAACAGGGTATGGAAATTTGAGTTTTTTTGTCTTAAACAGGGTAAGGTTTTTAGAGCCCCAGCGGCACACACCTACCCCCCAGTAGGCGGGCACTCGTAATAATAAATATTGTATTTGTTATAGCAGACTGAGTATTACGGATTACAGCTGGTTGGGGCCTGCTTTTACTACTCGCACGCTCCCCATACATTAACTGTTTTGAACACACTACACTCAACTCACGGTTGATTCGTCCGGAGAACGGAGAAAATAGCGGCGGAAAGCTTGTAAATGTGCAATTTACTGTGGAAGGCATTCGTTAATGGTTTTAATACCTCATGAGATTAAATATGTATAAAGTTTACGCAAAGGAAACAGTTGTTTAAGCTTTAGCCCGCACGGTCGGATATATACCCCGGCCGGAAAATCGCGTACAGATTGCATGCCAAATATGGAACATTTCAAGTCGGGACGTGTCATTGGGTAAACAAGTCAGCAGATGAAGTACATAGATAAGTACTGAAGTACGAATTAGCGGCGTCACGATTCATGGGAACCTCAGATGCGGCAACAGAATGTCTTTTTTTGACATAGTAGCTAAAAAAACTGAACCCTAGCTGCCTAAAAAATACTGAACCCAGACCCTGACTGCTCCCATTTTATACTCAAATCCTGACCCTGATCTGCCCAAATCAAGTCAAAACCCTGACCATACCTGCCCAAAACGAGCTCAAAACCCTGACCAACCCCCGCAGCACATACATAATACGTCATAAACAGGAGTACCCCCCCGGGCTTGGTACCAAGTTCGGCACAACGCACAACGGAAACCAGCAATACCGTTCTGGACTTCCATAGATAAGAGACACTATAAGACCAGTTATAGAAGATAGATAGGTATAGTAAATAAGTTACAAAAATAGTGATTAGTGCGCAGTGACCAAAGTAGCCGTAAAGCTTTCGAGTTGGTCACTACTGGAGGGAAAATGAGGGACTGCTCGCAGTCTACAGTTGGTCACCTAATATATCACCTGATATATCAATTCAAAACGATATCTCAAAAGGAAATTGCATCGCACTCAGATGATTACCGCCAAAATTAACATATCAAATTTTGTATTGTAAAAGCAAACTCAGGCCTACGGCAAACGTTGAACTAACCATGAACTTAATTCAGTCGAACCTATTAATTTTGAAATAGGCTCATGGATAGTACGACGTTTGCCGCAATTGAGATCGATCTATTCAATAGGTACGAGTCCAGCATGAGGTTCGAGTAGCCAAGTCGGGAAGTATACGACTCTGGTGCGACTTTACGGCAAACGTCGTTCTTAACACGCGCCGAACTAAATTCATAAATTATGTAAAATAATAAATAAATCATGCAAATAGTATGGATTGTGCCAAAACCGTGAAAACAACATCTCCCCCATCTCCCAAACACTGATCCCCCTGGTGAGCATGCGCTGTACAAAGGCGATTTCGAAGGCGAACTGGCGGCCTATCGGAAGTGATTGCCGCATGACGCTCTGCCGGAAATGTGTAGTTCGTGCTTTAACGTCACAAAATACATTTGCCTTAAATGCGAAATGCCCTTTTGTAATAGGTGCTCAGTATTCGAAAGTAACGAAGACGTGTCTGGCTGGAATGCCGGCAGAAGCATTGGCTATTGTGAATGTTGCGATATAGCTCGCTTTGAAACGCTTCTACTATATGAAGTCAAACCATCCAGAATGTCGTTGAAATCTGCGGCATGGTCGACTATTAACAGAGGTTTCAATGTGTGAATCGCAACCGCTAGAAACACGGCCAATAACGCCACTTGCAGTAACAACCATCGTCTCCTATACACGGCACCGAGTGCTGTGTAGAACGCCATTCTTCTGTTTCTGTTTTGTACAATAATTTTCCACAGAAAGGCCTTTCTTTAATATATTCGATCGAGCGCTCTATTTCGCCATATCACTAACCGCGGACGAAAAGTGAAATGCGCCAGGACACGCACGGCGGGCACAAAGAACGTCAAAAACGGCATCATTAAACGTGACCAAATAATTGAAATTAACACCATTTCTTTACTCATAGTATGAATTTGAAGAAATGTTGGTGAGTTGGTAACAAAATGAAACTACATATTTTAGGTGTTTTATGTTAGTATGATGACGTCTGTGTGACGTCATAAGCGATGCCTCCTTTTTTGGTGAAATCCCCCCTTAAATAAACGTTACACACAGACTACCCCATCAAAAGGCCTTCATGACACACATTCATTTGGTGCAAATGTGAACATTCTACGACGATTACAGTCAAAGTTATAGAGGAATGACGTCACGAGTCGTACCTAAATTAGGCTGCCTATTGTTAAAAAAATAGGAAAAGAAAATAATGTGACTTTTGAGTGCCAGACTAGTGTATTTCATCAATAAAACTCGAAAATCACTCAAAGGATTTTTTCATAAGGGCATGTATAAAATAATATGACGTCATAATGACGTTTCGAAAATATGACTTCAATTAGTTTTAAGCCGGTTATGGACAAAAAATCTAAATTCTAAAAACATACGATTTTAGCCACCAACGTGTTTTATGACAGGACAAAATGTCATGCAACAGTATTTAAAACTCTAAAAAGATGAATGAAGCGATATTTTCATAAATGCTTTTGTGTTGTTCATTTCCCGCCAAATTTTGGCGGGAAAATTGGCAAAATTCAAACTTTCAGAACTTTTGATTTCCTTGACCGATCGACATAGGGTTTTCGATTCCTACATTCTCATCACGAGGAGATTTTAAGAGGTAATGAACAATTATAAGAAACGTATTACAAATGTGGAGCGGAGCATACCGTTTTGCCGCTTTGTGCCCCGCCCTCGCACCCTCTCGATCTGGTCTTTATCGCAGTGAGAACTGTCAAATTCATCACACCCTCACAATATAACATCCAATCACACATCAATATGTGCTAGTTTTATTTGCCCTCACCGCGAGATTCCTTCCCTTTCTCCGCTCAACGTCAACAGTGACACAAATATGTAAAACGCCAAGGCAAAAAACCCCACCAGAACACTGGCCAAATCCCTGGGACTCTTCGCCCCTTACCGGCCTCCAAGTAACCATATTTGTTGTTTTTCTTCTTGTCGGTCCCGCGCTTAGTTGTCAGAACGAGCAGTCCAATGTCCATTCTATCACGTGTCGGGCGAGAATGCTCAAGACCGGTCTATAAGCATTTCGAAACACGTTAAACCCTGCAGCAATCCTCTCCACGGCACTTTTTCCGTTCTACGCATCCCCCTTCCTCCCCTCTACTACTCCCCTCGGTTCATTATACATATTCCCTCAGTTTACTCGGCTTCCCCTCCAAGCTGCAGTGTTTTCTGTATAGCATCCCGCCCCTGAACGGATTGCTATACAGGATATGGTGGACTCACATTGGACTTGCTCTATCCCCTATGAGCTCACTAGGGTCCCCATCCCCTTAGCTATCAATATCTTCGTTATCTATTTATTTATGTATCTATTTATTATATTATATTCATGCCCCCTTCCCGGTTCACAGTCTTGGATTGTTATCTACCGCTAGCCACCTTCGTCATTTTTCGTCATTTTACGACCCCGAACTAATTACACATAGTTTGCTCTCCCCACTCCTTTCATTCCGCTTTCATCTACGTTTTATATGACCGTTTTCTTCCGATATATTCCCTTATATTCTCCCACATAAGTACGACTTTACATATTGAGTAATCCCGTAACCGGCCCGTCCCTTATATTTGGCATTTCTCAATTCCCACATTCCTCCACAACAATCAAAGCTCCTCCTCTCCCCAGGCCTAGGCAACCCCTCATTGGTTTATTCTCCCCTTCTCGGTTATACTACGGATACATTTCCACTTTTATGTCCCACTACACATTTACCTTTGATCATAAACGTCACTTTATTCATTATTTTTTCCTCTGTGTTACCTACAAATTTTATCTTTATTTATCATTTTTTCCACTTATTACCCTGTTTTCAATAACACCAAGATACACTGCTTTCATTTAATTAGTTATCTATTTTTCCTCCGGGCTCACTGCTTCCATGCTTCTCCTCCGTCAATTTCCTCATTTTCATGGCTTTTCCTTTACTCCAGGCTCACTCTGTGTGTTTTCTCCACCAATTATGTTATTCATAATTCACACAGTGTACCCAGTGTTCACCCTGTCCTGGGATATCCAGTCCTTCCGCTTCTTGATAGTCCTCCTTCCTTTATACAAAAACATATTTTACTCCTTTCACCATCATTTATTGCATTTTTTCAATCCACTTATCCCTTAATTTCTACCATGCCTCAATTTTCCACATAGTCTTCCACCTATGGTTTCTTCAACAATATTACCCTCCACCCTCCTCTCTTATCCCCATTCCCTCACCCTTCCTGCTTGACGTCCGGATATCAATACCGGCACTTGAACACAAAAACAACAACTGTCACAATTTTACCCTCTCTACCCTCTTCTCTCATCCCTATTCCTTCACCCCCACCCTTCCTATGCGAATACCCACACTGACACAAAAACAAAACTACATGTACAACTGTGATAATTTTTACCCCCTCTACCCCCTTCTCTCATCGCTATTCCCTCACCCTCCCTATTTGATGTCTGGGTGCGAATACCCGCTCTAACACAAAAACACAAAAACTCTCTACCCTCTTCTCTCATCCCTATTCCTTCACCCCCACCCTTCCTGTGCGAATACCCACACTGACACAAAAACAAAACTACATGTACAACTGTGATAATTTTTGCCCCCTCTACCCCCTTCTCTCATCGCTATTCCCTCACCCTCCCTATTTGATGTCTGGGTGCGAATACCCGCTCTAACACAAAAACTAGTATTAACATAGCTGAAATTATCAGGTTATATTTCTTTTACGATTCTACACCCATCTACCGAAATTCAATCGTCTGCGTTGAAAACTTTTTAAAATGTATAGAACTCATGCCGTTTTTTATGGTCGTTTGTGCCCACCGTGACGTGTTAGTTCCCGTGATTTAATTAGGCGCAAGTGAATTAAGATCAGTATAACGGTTCGACGTTTGCTGCCACGTCGACCCTAAGTCGATCTTCTCCCGAACCTATTTTTTAATAGGATCGGCGCGTCTTAAGTTCGACGTTTGCCGTAGACTCGCCAAATACGTTCAGAGTCGAATTGTGCAATCTCAAATTCTCTTTTAGTCAAATTCGTCGGGAACGCTAAATTTCGTACAGGATTAAAGTCCGTGAAACACTACTTCTATTCTCTAATTCTCGGTAACGTTAAACTGGGGAACAGTGTTAAATTTTAGTGCATCAAATTCCATTCTGTAAGTCAAATTCGGGAACAACAAATTTCATCCAGACTCAATTCCACAATACCAAAAAATGATGGCGGTTTCTACTGTTATCCACAATCCTTATCATAACTCGAAAATATAGGTCTTCAATTATACTTCTGGCCAAAAATGTGATCACAATACGTTAATTAATGCAACATAACTATAGACCTCTAAACACGTAAAATTTACGTCCCCATTACTCTATAGAATGGAGTAGATGACGTCATAGTAGCAAAAACATGGCTACCCTAGTTTAGTATGCAGAAGAAAAGGGTAGTTTTCTTACATAAGTTTAAACCTTATAAAATACCTTCTAGTCGCTATGACGGCTGTTCAGTAGATGACGTCACGAAAAGACCGCTAAACAAATGATTGCTCGTTTCTAATCTGGGTAATGGCAGCCAGTCTGAGCTCGAACTTATGGCTAAAATAATCGGACTTCTCGTTCGAATTTCGACTTAAAATTTTCCATGATTGTTATTTAGTAGATTATCTTTCATAAACTACTAATTTGTTTAAATTGTCGTCATAGTGGGGGTTTTAAATCTTAAAAACAAGCCAGTACAAATACCGTTGCCAATCCACTGTTATTGAAGATAATATCTGATTTCTACGTATTGTTTTGACCGTGTTGGGTTCTCAAGAGTTGTGGTGTGTGGTGGATTGCAAAAACGTTGCGTGTGCGCATGCGAAACACCAGTCCCTCACTGGTCAGTCTCAGGAGTAAGGCATGGTTACAGATAAAATAATTTATTTTCCTGGTATTTCGCGCGGAAAACTAATTTATTCGTGCGTGTCTCTTCAAAAGTAAGAGTTTCATACCGAGAACCGAGGTTCTCGGTATGAAAGTGACTTATATCACATTTGGCGAGGTTTTCTCGAGTAGAAAGGAGGTTTAAAACTGAGTTATAAACCTCCCTGCAACAGTTATAAACCTCAGATTTGTTATTTAATTAGTCTATTGTTCAACGGGTTTATACCAGAGTTTCACCCCTGTGAAGAACAAAGAAAACCGTGTCAAGTGCCCCCCCCCCCCCCCAGTTTTTCAGGGCATGCTACGGGACTGAAGTGTGATATAATGGTGGAGAATGACTCGATCAACACTACACGGTCAATTCAACCTTCTTCCGGGTTTACAAGTTGTGAAGATATAAAAATAGCGTTTTCACAAGTTAGGTTATTTTTAGGATGGTTTGCCGCTATTCTTGGGTTGCTATTCTCAGGATCCAGTCATTCCGAAGGGAATAAAATCACAAAAGCGTAGAGGCATGTTGGTTGGTATAAAGTAGCTAATGAGGCATCTTTTGTTCCGCCACTGGCGCAACCCACCAATGGGGGGGGGGGATGTAATCACGTGGTTGCAAAAAAAATATGAATTCACATACTTAAAGGCACTTGTACGAGATCGGTAGTGTTATTAGTAAAACCTGTTTGTAAATGCTGTTTTCCACATCCAATCGATCGTCGATCTTTTTAAAACAGCAATTTTAAAGATAGCTTGTCACCCAGCATCCATAGCAACGCCTTTCCCATGGGGATCACGAGCTCAATTCATCCATTAATGAAGTAGTATATCAGCACGTGACTGTTTCCTGCAAAAGGTCTATTGCCGCTGGAAAAATAATCTAAAAATAGACCAACTTGTAAAAACGCCATAACACCTGTATAGAAAAAAATAGTATATTTTATTTTATCTTAATACCTTACAGCCCCCAGGCCGGCTGAATGACATTAAATTTTACAAATTCATTAAATGTCTAGTCTAACTAACACACTAATTATAATAAATAAGCTACGAATAAAAGACGTGTAAGTTATAATAACATATGAGGATAAATTATATGAAAGAGTAAAATATGTACAATAATCTAAAAACTAATTGATTTAAGAATTATGCATAATAAAACTGTTCTTAAATCTGTTCGTTTTACACATTGGAAGTTTGAACTTACGCTTGTTTCGTAAAGTCATTGTATTCACTCTTTTGACCTGGTGGCCATCTTGGATTCAAAGCGAGGCAATCCTTTGTTCTTGCCAGGTTAGCCTCGTTTTGACTATCCCTCACTACGAGGCTAACCTGGCAAAAACAAAGGGTTACCTCGCTTTGAAACCAAGATGGCCACCAGGTTTAAAGGTGGAAGCAATGCATGCAGTTTACGGCGTTCATCATTGACAATTTCGTCAAACAAACCGGTCGTCATGGCTGCTCTACGGCCATACCTAGTCGTGAGATTTAAGGTTTCTAATGCATCTATATAAAACAAATCGAGGTAAAGGATGCGCAGCGCGCGCTGAACTGCAGCCTTTCAAACGCATCGGAAAGGTACTGCGGCAAGGCATCATGGTATACTTGACATGCGTACTCAATAACTGGAGATATGGACGCTGTTTCATGTTGGTTATGAGCTCCTGACGAATTGTAATGAGAACAATAATGTCATTTAACAGTTTGGAAAAGTTGATACAAAAATTAATGCAAGGTCATGATCATGGGTGTGACATTTCTCTATTTCTCGGTCCCTGAACACCAATCACGCCGGGCACAAATTACCGTAAAAAGGCCAGGGTTTCTATATTTTAAAAAGTGTTCGGCGTAGAGGAATGAATTTTGGTAGGTGTATAAAGGAGTGTCAACAAAACATAACCTGATAAGTAAAGCTAATGTAGCCAAGTAGTAATCATGTAGGGAAAAGTCCGGACCGGACTCTTCCCCCTATAATTTATGTATTTGTCTGGTAATGGGGTCGCGGGAAAAGGGGTCGGGACCGAGTGTGAGCAGGCGTCGCAGCGTGCCGGGTACCGGCACAAGGGGCGCAGCGTGCCGGGTACGGGCACAGGGTGCGCGCGCACGGTGCTAGTTCGTAACTAGGGCGCAGTGTGGGCGGGGCCTCCAAGCCTCCACCGGACAAGCGAAACCGAAAAAAAGAGTCGAGCACGGAGCGCCAACGCCAACGCCAACTGAAGGCGGGGCGGCGTTGGAGTGGGTGTATTTGTAAGCTCGGCAGGCGGGTCTTTCTTCCGGGGGGTTGGAGGAACGGCGCGTCCAGACCAGGGGGCGCGCGTTGGAAAGGGGGCCCAGGTTTTTATAAGACGTTGGAAGGCGGTGCGCTCTACTCATTCGCCAATGGCGACGACGATGACCACGGACGCCCTCGGTCTGATTTTGAAAGACGCAAGACTGCTGCACGATTTCTTCGTGGTGCAAAATGGGCCCACCAAGAAGATTGGCGACATTGGCCTTTGCCACGCCGTGCACGCCTACGCCTTCGACATCAGCCAGCACAAGAACCTGAACGTGAGCTTGACTCCTGGCATACCCCGGGGGTGAGTGGAGATCACGCTGCTGTAGGAGGGGAAACCGTACACAGGGCCGGACGATCTGTTGTACTACTACAACGGGACCATCATCGTGACGTACGACGCCGTGCTGGAGGAGGTGCTTGAATTGAGCCAAAGGAAGGTGCCGGACTGGGATCCTGAAGAAGAAGTCCCGTCCTGCCATGACACGCCACGCGGTGTCCCCGGACTTTGGACTCGGTGAGGTGTATAAAGAGGGCACGCGCATTGGATCGAACCATACCAGCGATCATGAAGCCTGCTAAGAAGATACCGACAACTCCCATGAAACCCGCTAAGAAGAAGACACCGAAACCGATACTGCCGAGGACTCCTCGAGCGCGGCACTTGACGTTGAAGTAGAAGTAGGTAGCAAAAGAAGGAAGGGGGAGGCGGTGGGGGATGCAGGGGCGAAAGAAGAAGGCCGAAAGGAAGCGGTTGTGGAAGCGGGGGTGCCGCAAGAGAAAGAGGCGGGAGGTCAGGAGGCTGGCGGCGACGGGAAGGGTACTGCGATGGTGAAGGAGCCCGCTCCCACGGCGGCGGCGGTGGACGCGGGGGACGACACCGCGTTGGCCGTGGACGCCCCCATCGACTCGTCGCTGCCGCAGGGGTACCTAGAAGGAGGGATGGACTACCCGTTCTCCACCCTGTACTATATGGAGGAACCGCCCAAGAAGCTGTCGTGGCGGTGCCACGGGGCTTACGTGGAGTTCGTGGCGGAATGGTACGTGGACGTGTTGTCGCTAATCTGGGGGGTGGAGCTGTACCGGGCCGCTTGACGGAGTGAACACCTGCCGGACGAATTGGTCGTGGAGCTGACCTTGTCGACCGGCAAGACGGATGCGTTGATGCGCCTGCTGGGGAAGGTGATCGCGGACGTGCCACTGCCCCCACCCCCTGCAGCACGAGTGTTACTTGCGTTTGGCCAAGTATATTACCCCCAAGGTGTGGGAGGAAATGCTGAGCACCAGCACCGTGCGGGGCATGCTGGCACCCGACACCGACCACGCCAAGTACCGGTTAGGCCGACTGCTGGGGCTCCACTTGCTGGCGGGGGTGAAGCACCCGATGCAGCCTGAGTGTGTGGAGCAGTACCCGGACCGGACATTCCCGGCGCTTGAACAGACGGAGGCGGTGAAGAAGAGACGACGCAAGGGGCACTACGACGGGTTCCCTCTGGACATGAGGACGAGCGACGGTCCGGACATGGCCACGATGGTCCGGTTCAAGCCTCCATCGGCAAAGTGTGTCACCGATGCCGATGTGATCTTCCTGGACGTGTGAACGGACTTCTTTTGGTTGTGATTTTTTGGGACTGTAGACCCGGACACGAAGATGAAATAAAAATGAGCTGTTTTTTAAAAAACAGAAAGAGAAAAAAACTGGTGTGAGGTGTTGGATTAGTGGGGAGGGCGGGCAGGGTGTGAGGGTTTTTAAAAAGGGGACGCGCGAAAGCTGTTTTTTTAGTAACCCCGTTGTTCATCATGGCGGAAAGAAAAGCAGTCTCCCTGGACCTACCTTCGGGCTGGAGTTTGACCCGGTCGATGCCAGCGTTAGAGGCGTGGGTGTTGAACCCGTTTCAAGACCAACCGTTCCCGTTCAACCAAACGTACTGGTTGCGGCACCCTCCAGAACGGTTGGGGCACCGCACCTGGGTGGGGTACACCCTCGCCCTGGACTTGTGGGGAGAAGCCGCGTGATTGTGGACGTGGGCCGTCCTACTGATTCAAGCCTGGGAGGCCGCGGGCGGGTGGTGCCAGGGGCTGCTGGACCGGGTGCCTTTCGCGGTGGCGGTCGAATTGTTCTGGCGGCGGACGAAAGCGTTGTTGCCCCAGGACGCTCAAGACCACGTGCGGAGCACCATGCAAGGACGGCGTCTGACGACCGCGTACCGGTTGGGGCACGCGCAGGTCAACTATTGGCTGTACGATTGGGTGCGGGACTTACGAACCGACCCGCTGCGGACCGCGTGGACGGAGCGGGCGCTGGCGTGGCTCGACGCGTACGTGGCGGGACAGCCCCACCCCCCACCCCAGCTACTCCACGTGGCCACTGTGCCGGTACAACCCCCCACCACCCCAACCTCTCCACGTGGATACCGTACCCGTACAACTACCCCACCCTCCACCTCCGCGACCGAGTCCCAGCATTTTTTCGAGGGGTGTTTTATGGAGGCGCTGTCGGACGTGCTGGTTGCGGAGATGCAGGACTTGGCCGTGCGCCACTGCCCGGTATGCTGTACCGGGAGGGGCACGCGGCACGTGTGCCCGGATCTGGATCGTGGACAACTACCTGTGGCGGTGGTACCTTCAGGCTCAACAGAACGTGCTGCAACGGGGGGTGACGGATACGTACCACGTGTTGTATTTACGGTAGGCGCGCCACTTTTTCACCGAGGAGGGGTCCCCTTTACCGCAGTACGTCCCGCCCCTGCAGTTATGGTCCACGCAAGCCGGACGGGCCGTTTGGATGGAGGCGCATGCCATGGCGCTGCTGCACGAAGTCCGAGTCCGGGTCGGTGTCAAGCAACGGTGCCGGTTGACGCGCGTGACTCGCAAACCGTCAAAGTAATTTTTATAAAAAACATGACACGGGGTCCATTTTTCCAATTCGTCGGCATGGCAGAAGGAGGAGGAGGAGAAGAAGGTGAAGTCAAGAAGAGCGGGTGGTGTTCGGACGAGTCATGCGTGTCTCTCAACTGCCCTTGGCGGCGTTATTATGCTGGGGCGTTTCCTTTGGGGTACCTAGACCGGCCCGAGGACGAGGCGTTCGAAGCGGTGGACCAATGGATTCTGCAGCAGTACCAAACGGAATGCGTTCTGACGTTGTTGGGGGTGGTACACGATGCGATGCAGCGCCAGTGCGACGGTTGCGAGGTAGACGACCCCCAGCAAGACCACCATGCGTGTCTGATGCTGCACGAGGTGGACCAGGTGGATTTGGTGTGGGACGGTATAGCCCTGGAGGTCTCGTGGGCGGACGTGTTTTCTGCGATGCGCAAGCGGTACTTCAAGGCGATGCATCGGTCGCTGGAGTCGGAGCTGTGGGAGTGGTGGGAAAAGGGGGCGCGGAAGTACCTGAACGAGCATTGGGTCCGGAAGGTGTGGTGGAACCGGCACGAGGCGCTGCTGAAGGAGGTCTGCATTTGGGCGATGGAACGGGCGGACGTGTCGCGCCTCGATATTCTCATCCGACTCATCGAGACGGTGGACCCGGACATGTCCGGTCGGGTAGATAGGACAGAGCCCCGGACAAGCTATTGTTGTAAAGCCTTATTAAAAAAGAGAGAGCGTAAAATAAAGCATTTAGAAAAAGAACTTCGTGTGTATGTGTCTTGACAGGGGGAGGTAGAGCAAAACGATGTTTCAACAGCGCGAGGTGATCACGTGGGACCCCGTCTGGACCACGCCCTGGCAAGGGGTGCAACTCGGCCAACTCGGTACCTCAAAGCCCGTTTGGAAGAATTGAAGGCGATGCTGCTGTACACGTGCTTGATCGGCCTGCTGAGGGAGGCGCGGCGGGTGTTGGAAAGGGTGTCGGGGGACGCCCTCGTCGCCGCGTACCGGGCCGCGCTGGTTCTGGTGTGGCACCGGTCCCCGTTGCGCCCGACGGTCCGGCAGCGTGCTCAAGACGATTGGGTAACGTTCTGCAAAACGCGCCCTTCCCCCGGCAGCTCGCCGTGGGTGACGATCGACGTGAAGGAGCGGGGGGACGTGCTGCTGTTCTGCCGGCGGTACACGGAATCCTTGGTGGCGGATTGGGAGCTGATGCAGACCCACCCTCAGTTTGATTTGATCGGGTGGCGAACGCAGCGGTTGAACGACCTTTGGACTCCCATGGTCCGGACCCAATCGCACTTGTGGAGCGACACGGACTTGTTGCCGGTGTGTGGGTATCCCCCACCTTCGGAACTCGCGCGCAGCCTCGCAGCCTTCACCGATACCGCGGGACGTGACCGCCGCGGCGGGTTATATAAACGGTGGAGGCGTGCGGTTCTTTATTTATTCAAGAGCGTCGGCGCCCCGAGGAAGACTTCCCCAAAAAACAAAGATATGTTATCGGTGCCACGGGAACGGGCGTTACGTCACCGTACGGAATGCCGCAAGACGCTGTTGATGGTGCTGGCCGTGGCCCGCGGCATAGGGAACAAGTGCCGGTGGCGGAGCTTTGCCGAGAATGGGGCACCCGACGGGGACGATGTGTAGGAGGCGGGGCGGCGTGCCTGGTTGGACCGGTATCTACCGGTGACGCGGACGTCGGTGCTACGGTATTACGACCGGCTACTCAAG
Organism: Actinernus sp. WN-2022; assembly: GCA_030867875.1. NCBI lineage: Eukaryota > Metazoa > Cnidaria > Anthozoa > Actiniaria > Actinernidae > Actinernus > Actinernus sp. WN-2022. The sequence continues at coordinate 59,240,399 of JAOWCC010001210.1, forward strand.
GACAACCCGACCTGCTACAGTTACGGACGCTTGATGGGGGCGGCTGCGGTCAAGCCCATGATGGACCGGTTGGCCTTCGGGTTTGGGGGGTAGGGGGGGCTTGCACACCTCAAGCGCTTGGTCCTAGATGCAGGACCACCGTCACCGTCATTCGTTTTTTATAGTGATGCGTACCGTCTCGAAGTGCGTGGACCGTACCGGGACGTACACGATGTTCTTGAATTCCACCATCTCCATGCGCTGGAACCGCCCTTGGTTGGGGACGACGGCCAGCAGAGGGCGCAAGGAGGACCCGGTGAAGATGGGTTCCACCAGATCGCTTTCCACGTAGAGGGCCTGAAAACCGTGGGCCCAGTACCACGTCAAGTCGCTAGGTAGAGGGACCGTCGACGTGCTGCGGGCGGTGGTGGTAGGGTTCGCGACCGTAGGGGGAGAGGCTTGCAAGTGCACCAGAGATAGAGAGGCGTGGGCCGCGTCCCCCGGCGCCACCGTCTCCGCCGGGGCTTGCACCCAGTCTAGGTTCAGCAACCGTGCCAGCTCCCGGGTCAGGACGGCGCGCAGCCGGGACCCCACCACGTCCCAACGCAGCTCGTTGTGCGGTGTGACGCTCACGGTCACCCGCCCCACCCACAAGGACGTCGAGCCCGGAGCGTTCAGGGCTTGGTCGCGGGTGATGTAGGGGTCGGCGGTGTGGACACTGCCCGTGTACAGGTAGGTAGAAGGGAACCCTAGGGTGTAGAGCAAGTTCGCTGGGGACCACGGCGCTTTGAAGAACCGCACTTGAGTCCCCGGTCGGGCGTTCAGGTGGATCGTGGAATAGGCGGGGTGCTGCCACGTCTCTTGATGGGTGAACGGCGCGCGGAGTAGCCAATGGATGTGGGTCGGTGCCGGGGTGGCACGGGGGTCCTGTTTAAAATCGTACCCGGGCCCTCGGGTGGTGCGCAGGTACGCCTGCATACTCGAGGCGATACCTTCGGTGGGGGGTAAAGGGGCCCACCCCATTCGGACTTGCGCGTCTGGGGCGCCCCAGAAGCCCAACCAACGCCACAACTGCGGGTGCATGGCGACCTCCATGTGCCTCTGCAGGACCCCCCCCCCCCCCGATTCCCATCGTCCACCGTGATGCTGGGGAGAAGTAACCCGGAGCGGCGGTTACCATCCCACAACAGCTGCACGAGCTCCAACACCTTCAACGGTGGGGGGAAGAATATAGCGCACCGGTTCTGGAAAACCTTGGTGAAGCTTTCGGGGGTGGGGTAATACCGCTTGGCGATCCGGTACAGTTTCACTGTCTTTGGCGAGGCGGGGTACTGGGCGTCTTCTTGCTTCTTCTCGAACAAGCGCAGCACTATCAGACGGCCGGCCGCCCGCTCCATGTGGGGTCGTGCTACCTTCATCCACGTTTGAATGGGGTCTTGCGGGAGGCGGACAAACCACGGTGCGGATAGGCGTTCCATCTCCTCCCACACCTCCTCCCTGATAAGGGGAAACTTGAGGGCGGGGTTCGTCAACCGCAAGATATGACGGGTTTGAGTGAGACCGTCGTGGACCGTTACCTTTTCTATCAGCGCTCGCATGGTGGTCACCGCAGGGGCCAGGAAAGCGTCCACCCCATGCTGAAGTTCTTTCTGCAGCTGTTGCACGTGCTTGTACTGCCCCCGCTTCAGGGTCAACCACTCCCGGGCTTGCACTGCCGTTCTGTCGCTACCGTCCAAGCGCTGGATCCCAAACACGCGGTAGCGGTCGTCCTGCTGCAAGTTGGGGACCGTGTTGGGGTAGGCCAAGCTCACCACCCCGACTTCCCAACGGTCGGCCTGGCCCAAGTTCTGCACGGACGGGAGTTGCACGGTGAAGTCGGCCGGGCGGTTGTCCGGGTACACGGTCCCGCTGGCGTTGCTGACCAACGTCAACCGTTGGTCCATTTTGGTCAAGGTCGCTTCCCGCCGTCGAAAATGTGGAGGGGACGGCCCAGCTGATCAGCTGATCTTGTCCTGGCTTTAATGCTTCCTCTGGTACTTCTTCCCTTGCCCTCCCCCTTCCTGCGTTTCTTGCGGGCCGGCTCGCTGTCGTTCTCACTCTCCTCCGACTCGTCGCTCTCCGATGAACAGCTGCTCGAGTCCGGGCCGTGCGTGGCTCGGCCAATAAACTTGAAAGCGTTGCACTTCCTGTTGGGGAGCGGAGCCGCGCACGACATGTACGGACGCCCGTAATTGTTCACCGACTTGCTGACGCGGACCGCTTGATACAGCTTGTGCTTCTTGCACTTGGGGACGACCTCCTTGAAGATGAACGTCGCCCCTCCATGCTTGTGTGCCAAGGCCGCCAACACCAGAGGCACGTCGCTCATCGGCATCGACAAGTTGCACCCACGGTTCTTCACCTTCTCCTTGTCCTTGAACACCACCTGCGTACCGCACTTGGCCATCGTGACCCCCTCGTCGTTGTCGTACGTTCTGCACACCTCCCCGCAAAAGCACCACACCCCACCACTTCGGACATCTCGAGGAGTGGGTGGAGAAGCCATACCAGAAATAAAAAAGAAGCGCTAATGTCTCTTGCCGCTGCCGTCGTTGTTGTTACCGTCTTTCTACCTCAAGTCAGTATGCCTCAGGGGTATGTAAACCTCTATGCTTTATAGTCTACTGCTGGTTGCCCGTCCTCCCGTAAATCACTTCCTTGCTACCAATCACCTCCCCCGCGTCCATCTCGTAATCGGGCAAAACGGTCTCGCGCACTTCCCGCTGCTGTAGAATATAACACGCCCTGCGGTTACAGTCCGGGTGCCGGACCTCCACCTCGTAGTGCATACCCTGGGCCGGCGTCTTGTCCGGTACCTGGCTCCAATCGATCTTCCGCATCTCGTGCACGTACGAGTGCATCTGCCGCCATTTGTACCGGTGCTTCAGCAAAAACGTCTCCAGCACATCCAACTCACACTCGAACTAATATCACTATATAGACAGTAGCTCTATGCATCCCCTCGCAGCACTTCACTTTCTATTAGAAAATTCTAGTCTTTAGTGATATTTTTTATAGTAGGCGGTCTGATTTATGCTTGAAGCCTGACGTCACTGATAATGACTTCATAGAAATATTGAATCATCCACGTGTTCATAACTCTGAATAAGTTCAAATTTTTGCCAAATGAATATATTTCATGAAGGCATTTTGATCACATAATCTGTTTGCAACGTGTTTTAAAGGTTAGATTTCACCAAAAAGGAGACATCCGTTATGACGTCACAACAACGTCAGAATATATATAATGAAGCATATCAAAATCATTGCACACAGAAGAGGACATTTGGTATTGGTCATCGCTTTGAAGTAAATGCGATTTTATTTGGGAGAGAACAACTTCAGTCGCATTACAAGTTTCAGTATAATATGGCTTACCTGTTGATACCAGAACTATACGAGAACTATACCAGAACTATACTCAACCTCGGCCTTTTTACCATCTTTTGCATGTGCCCGATGTGAATAAGAGAGGCTCAAAGATATACATGATGATCGCTTTGCGGTCTTGAGTTTCTTATATGTATGTGGAGAATGCATTAATACATGAAAGGAGTGGAAATAGGATGAGACGCCGCCGAACTACAACATGAACAATAGCAAAATATAAACAGAGATAAGAACTAAACTAACTTTCATCACATTCAGTGTTCATACGCAGCCTAGTCCCAAGGCGTTCTGCTGGTAACTGTTTTCTGATGGGTTAATGGAATCCCTGTGGTTTGTAATGTCATGGCTCATCAGTTAAATAATGAGCTGTGACGTCAGAAATCAGTACAAATCACAGGGATCCCAATCTGAAAAAATACCAAACAGAATGCCTGGGACTAAGCTGGGATTTACCAGGAGCCCATTATTTACCAGGAGCCCATTATTTGCCAGGAGCCCATTATTTGCCAGGAGCCCATTATTTACCAGGAGCCCATTATTTGCCAGGAGCCCATTATTTACCAGGACCCCATTATTTACCAGGAGCCCATTATTTGCATAGGTGACGGTCAGGAGCGTCCATCTGTAATAGGCAGTACCCACAGCAGAGTTTCAGATGTGGCTATTTTTAGATTCTGATTTCCCGCGAAACTGGTTGTCATGGTTGTATTCGCTGTAAGAATACATGGCGGACTTAGGATGCACGTTCTCCCGCTTACTATCGATTCTTTATTCCCGGTTTTTAACTGAAAATCCATTCCTAAATTTACGCAAAATCTATCCCATTCAATCCAAGTTGAAGTAATAAAGTTAATCAGTAATACAAACCATGCTAGAAGTTTAGGCATGTCAGATCGAGTGTTCGCCGCAGACCGAAATACCAAGACAACCGATCCAAACTTTTCCGTGGCTGTTTACGCTGCCAAACGTAGGAAGGTTGGCACAAATGAACCTCAAATCGATCACGTTGCTATATTTTCAAATGTTTTTAACGTAGAAGATTGATTTTATGGGGGACGATTAAGACGGATCGATGACTAAAACAAAATCCGATGATTTGCACTACCGTAGACATCTTGATGACGTCACAATTACGTCATGTATTCATTTATAATAGTATTGAAATCGACAAGTTAGGTGGATCTGTGAAAAGCATTCGAAGGCAGTCAAACGGGCAAGAATGCTTTCGATTTCAATGCACAAAATCACTGCTAAAATAACTTCTCGGCGTCTATGTGGGAGTTCTCCTCTCTCTCCCTCCTTCCTTTTTCGTTCTTGTCCCATTCTTCCCTCGAACAAAAACTGAAAAAAACACTGAACTTCTAACGGGACCTGAATAACAGCCATAGAGGCTCGTCAAAACCAGGACCCGGCTAAATCACAGATCGAATTGGAATTTAGCGTGTTGGTTTTTGTGGAGGGAGGAAACCGGAGAATACGGAGAAAAACCCTCGGAGCAAGGAGATACAAACAAACTCAATTCACATTTGACAGCAATTGAGCGACGGTTCAGGTAGAGTTTTAGTTAGTTTACTTAGTATTGTCATTTCATGAAGTTATTTCTGTATTTAGAAGCGCGTAGTTCAGACTGAAGGGAAGACGGCCGTACGGGTCCGTTTTGATGTTCTTTCGAGCTGTGGCAGTATACAGATACCTGAAACTAACTCAAATTTAGCTAGCTTCATTGGGAAGCTGTCGGTAAATATTAAGTCACATTTGGATATAATTGTGTGATAAAATGACATTTAAGCTACTCGATTCCATCGTAATAAATTAAGAAACGCTTAATAATATATGCTTATTCTCCAAAGTTGATCAAAGCAATCATCAGTGTGGCTATGAAGGAAATTACAGTGAACATGGAGGCCAAACTCCACGGTTAGTGCATTATATAATTCGACTATGCCAGAATTATTCGTTTCAACTCGATTACATACAATTTTACAGTCAAGAACATGCAAGAAAATACGATGCAAACGATACACTTGAAGGTTTATTGTTAGTAATTCTGTTTCACAAACAAACTTCCATACAAAGTACTGTAAAAGGCTGAGTAATACTATTTACGGTTGTAATTCGATGCCTAGCTATAGTGCGCACGCGTGGGATCGATTTCTGACTGGATACCTCTAACATGAACGTTCTAACAAAAGTGAGGGAATGAACATGGATCCGGGCATGAGTGAATGAGTGTAAACTTTATTTAACTATAGGATTACACGCAGTAACAGTGCGAGCATTAATAGCATTGTGGACCTCCTAAGTTACAATTAACTACAGAAAACTGTATTCTAAAGTATTACTGACTATTTATAACTTTAAATCTATAGATATATATATAGTATTCAAATTATAGTATTAAAAGTGCTGCTTTGAAAAGTTGTCCTCGACTTTGTTAACAATAACTGAGTATGGCGAGGAACATATCTCCAGGATTAACTAAGCAAAACCGCTTCTATTGGACTCTTGTAATGGAGCAGGCTGCAGTAAATGTTTGGAGATCGATCGTCCACGGTTTGCCAACGAGACAAGCTTGTAACACCAGCCATTACTATTCTTCGGTTGTTATACTAAATACATTTAACTGTAAATTAGCCAAATTTAAGCTAAAAGACTTTATTTAATTTTAATATCAATCATTCAATCATGTCGAAGATATGTTAGTGTTCATTGAAATGTCAATATGTAGTAGCTCAATAGACCACCTCGAAGTTTTCGACGACATTTTGTTTGGTATGCTATAATTCCTGGCGCGATTACTCAGTCCCCATACAAACTCTGCAAAGAACCGACAAAGAAGAGAAATTACGGATCACAAATGTATTGAAATAGCGAACTGAATATTAAACATTTTATGTAGGAATAAAACTTTATGTGGTTTAAGTTAATTTCGAGAGAAAGAAAAACAAATATGTTGCTCTCACACCACTGACGTGCTTATGACGACGACGCCATGTTTGTGAACAGTTTACACCGTATTCGAAGTCCGATAAAAAATCATCCGGCAAAAGTCATCTTACTGGGTTCAAATTCACAAATTATATTTGTTCTTAACTTGCCTTTGATTCTGTTGTCGATTATTGTAGAATTATAAGGTCAGCTTGCCGTAATTACAATTTTCTTCAGAGCGCTCTGACGAAGCGTCTACGAATTACAAAGGTTTGTAATGGGGACTGAGTAACCGCGCCAGGAATTCTTGCATACCAACCAAAATGGCGTCAAAAACTTCGAGGTGGTCTATACACATACATAACCCGTTATTTATAGGCTGCATTACAGTTAACAAATCGCATATATGTTTCCTTTCCATATCAAAATCATTGCACACAGAAGAGGACATTTGGTATTGGTCATCGCTTTGAAGCAAATGCGATTATATTTGACGGAGAGATAAGTAACAACTTCAGTCGCATTACAAGTATATAATGTGGCTTACCTGTTGATACCAGAGCTATACGAAGGAGAATTCTGGCTGCTTTCGTTTTGACCGCTCCAAAATCTCTCCTACTGCAGCTCTCGCCATTATAAAGGTCACACAAGAAAAAAAATAGCACGAAATGGAACTTTAACAGCGATTTGTAGCACCCTAAAATCGAGAAACCTCGATGATCAATACATCAAAATACTGAAAATGTATTCTCCTATCTGAATTCAGTTCAGACATGCGTATTCATGTTAAATCCAGTTTTCCTCTGCTTGGTTGTCCATAAACGAGTAACGCCTTGTAAAAATTCACTTCACTCGGGAAAGCAAATTCAAATGTTTTCAGTCGAAACCTTAACATAATCACTCCAAACAGTTACCAGTTGCAGATTTGATGTTACTTCACTTTGATGTGAAGGTAGAATTTTTTTATGAATCATATTATTTGTTTTAGAAGGCAAAATAGCTCCCAAAACCATGTGAGATGACTGGGCCGATACCGGAAGTGAGTCACCGGATTTGAGTCACCGGATTTCGATATGTAGGCTTTTGTATGCAATGAATTTGATATGCATCAATGAAATGTCCAAAACTTTGCATTAAAGCAAAGTAATTAATTTATTTTCCTGTATGTTGGATTATAAAATTAAGACGATTATGTTCAAAGTCCTTCTTATAGCCTAGCCCAGAGTTCCAAACAAAAACGCTGGAATTTTTCCAGTACTAGGGCTTGACCCATTGTGATTTTTGGTAGAACTGCTGAACGTTAGCTTGACTCCATTACATGTCACAGAAGAAGAGCCACCTTGCCCGCGGTGAGCGCGTGGACCTCAAAGCCATGCAAGAGCGGTGTACTTCACGCCCCTTTGAAGGCGAATAGCCTGAGGAAACTTCACATCAAATGTTGTCTGTGATGATTTTGTTCGGTAAGAACCCCTTTTCTCACCAAGTACTTGTCCATGGTTATCGTAGAGTTGTATAGTGACGTCATGAGTACCTGACCCATTGTATACCCCCCACAGGCGATAACCAACAAGAATGACGTCACGATCAACCATTACATCAATTGCGTCCTTTGGACTATCGTGAGTCCAAGATGATGAAGAGTTTGAGTTGAGTCGCCAGCATACTGACTTCACGGCTGTAATATCAAAACAAATATCGCCTAAAGTTTATTGTGTTATCAGAAATACCAATTCTACATCAAGTAAATAGTTGAATGGTAAAATGTTTCTTAATTTGAGTTATTTATATCTGAAAAACAATGAATGTGACGTTACCCAGGAATTTACTGTTATATTTCCTTGGGAATGAACCTATTATTATCTCATTTAGTCAAAATATTTGGTAAAATCACTTATACAAACTATAACATGAATGTTTCCAAAATGTCATTTATCTCTAGCTATCAGCATATTTTTGTTTAGGAATGAAACGGTACTGTTTCGGGAGTTTGGCTGGTTCAGTACATGACATCATGGTTTCCATAGAAATGACAGACATTCTCGACCCCAGACCCTTTTATTATTTCTTACTGCGCATGCTCGACGAAATCGAAAGTCGAGCATGCGCAGTAAGAAATAAGAAAAGGGTCTGGGGTCGAGAAAGAAATGACTCCTTGGGTAAAGTATTGTAGTCTGATGACGTCATCAAGTGACGTCACGATGACTTCATCAAAATCAGAAAATTTCTAAACTCCAAGGATTTTTGATCTACTAGTAATTTATGAATATTTGCCGAACCTACGAATTAAGGCGCATAAAACCGAGATTTTACAACACTTTTCAGTCAAGTTTTAAGCTTTTTTTGTGAATGAAAAACCATAACTTTGGCATTTATTGTCGGTTTCCAAAATCCATGCTCGAATTTGTGGAGAACGTGGTCAACAACATTTTAACGGGAAAAAGTTTGGTGTTTAGTGAAAGCGCGCAAAATGTTTAGGATTTTTATAAACCGGAAGTGAGAAATTTAACGCATGCGCAAAAGTGCCTGTTTTGTGGTCGTGAAATAGTCGCAGAACTGTTGTTGCAGTAAAGTCTACAATAATTGGTCGAACAGGATGTGCATTTTCGGCTCCTATTTCATCCGACAATGGCCAGTTTTGGGGCTTGGCTGAATACTCCAGTCTTGATTGTTTGCAATGACCTTCGGACTCAACCTCGTTCCCAGGGTCTTCTCGGTCAGATCCAAGATGGCGGCTACTCTGAGAGAAGACCCTGGTAAACTCCAGAAATCCTGGAGATTTTAATCACGTGATGTGGGCATCAAATATGGCGGCCAAACTAAATATGGAATATTTCATCACGTGCCTACAAACCATAGGTATCCCAATCCGGAGTGAGCGAGATACGATTAACGGTATTTCCACGCGGCGACGGACGAAGTGAAAACAGGTCTACTAAACAGTTCGAAATGGAGTTTACTTGGATAAAGAAACAGTGGAATGGTATCACAAAGCTACCAGGATGTATCTAAGCTAGAAGAGAATCCTAAAATGCCGTTCATTTTCTGTTAGCGTTGAAGCGAAGAGATCGATAGCACAGATTTAACGGCTTCTACTGGCTTTCTCACTGATGAAACTTACCAGAAAACTACCCAGTAATGCACTTCATCTATTGCTCTACCTACACAACGTGTTTTAAGGTTATTTAAAATCGTTTTATTGATAAAATTTGAGCAATCTAAACTATATACAAATTCATCTCTCTGGACTCAGTCCGTTTGGCCAATAAAAAGCATCGTTACTGAACAACCCTTGTGTCATAATCGAAGAGCCAATCAGAATACGTGACAGTTCAGCGTTTACCAGGGTCTTCTCTCGGAGTAGCCGCCATTTTGGATCTGACCGAGAAGACCCTGGTCACGAGGTTGCTTCGGACTGTGTGGAGGCGGTGGAGCACATGCCAGGGACCATTTCGCGGCAAACCGAAGAGCCAATAGAAATAAAGCTAAAATTAGACCGATATTCGATAACTTTCACTTGAAGTTGAATCTTATTGCGTTGACAACAGTTTGTTTTCCGACATCAAAAATACTTTTTTAAGGCTGAAATCTGACCTATATTTTAATTAGTTGCACTGAGGTTCAATCACAACTTTACCAGGAAACCCGAAAGCCTTATCTGGAAACAAAAGTGTGCATGTTTGTGGAAGATTTGAGTTGAAAACCTGCCGGTCGAAAATAACTTGACTTCTTGAGTGGCCGTACATTTATAACAGCACACAAAGATAAACCAATGACCGCGCTACCTCGTAGCTAAAAATATTAGTGGAATATCACAAGAAACAATTGTTTTCGATGAATGTTTCAAGTACATAACGGTTCCGCCGATGTGGTTGTTTGTGTCCGAACTACCTTCCGGTACTAAAACATGAAGAGAGCATCAGTTATGCCACTCGGCAGCGTCTCGTGGCGCACTTCTTTGTCAGTTCTCTTCACATTGTGACGTCATCGGTTCAGATACAAGAGGACAGCGCAGCGAGCTGAGCGAGCGAGCGAAATTTGGACAAAATCTCTCAACGGTTCATCGCTTTAATCCGCTGTTTTGACCACTATGGCCTTGCGTAGCCAACCACAATGCGCTCCTCCTCCACTGGAGGCCTTTTTTCCAGCCTCTGATACGATGCTGAAGGGCAAGATCCGCGCGTCATTGATATACTATAATTAATGTGTAGGTTATATGCTTGGTTGTTAGTATTCTCCAACATTTAAGCTTCCTTCTTAATTCAGGGAATACTGGTACCATAATAGAGAATGGAGAATGGAGAATTGGGGAGGGAAGGAGCAATCCTTTGACGGGTTTAATTATGTTCTTCGCACTCCTTGCAGCTTGGCATATGGAGGAGAGCGATTTCGCGAGTGCTTTAATTTGTCGTACGCTGTCGGCTTCAAGCTAATTCTGATCGTCTTCGTTTGTATTTTTACTACAGTTCCCTCTGTGCTCCTTATTAGTCTTGTGTTTTGACGTGAAGTTTTCTGTTTACTAAAACAGCCAGTTTAACCTGCACTTAAATGTTTTGTAACTTCATGATCATGATCATGCATGCTAGGTTGAGGCGATCGGACTCAGTGTCGCATATATGGTTTGATAGTTTGGGGCTGTCAGCCAGAGTTCCAAAGAGCAAGATCTCTCCTGGCAAGATGGTGAGCAGCAAATACTTTTTTTCTATTCTTGGGTTGCAATCATTCCTAAGGGAATACAATCACAAAAGCGTAGCGGTCATGTTGGTTGGTAGGAACAAAAGAAGCAAATGTGGTTTCTGTTGTTCTTACCAACCAACATGGCCACCAGTGCAACCCACCAATTAGTCTTCGATAAAGTAAAGCAGCCGGTTCAAAACACAATTAGCATTTACAATTACATTCTCAATTACAGTTATTTCCGGTGTTTAAACTTTCCCGGGAAGAACGGCAGTTTTTTTGTGTTGGGAATCTTAAGAAAATGTTGGGAATTGGTAGGCTCAGAGAATTTACCGCGGGAAATCGTCGATATCTGATGTCGGAGCAAAATGAAAATAAATCGGGACAACTTTTGAGAACTGATACAGCACTCAGCTCAAACAGGCTTCAGTCGCACGATAGCCCCAAAACTTTAAAATATATTCATCTAACACCTTGGCATTTTTATCGCCCAGTAATATATTTTTCCTGCCAAACGGCTACTGCACCCACCCACTTCGTATAAAATCCTGTATATTTTACTCAGTTCCATATTTCAGGGCACGTGAATCCAGACATAACAAACAGTACCTTTTCATGTACCGAGCAGTGAAACTAAATTTATGCAATAAAAGGAAGATCCAGATTATAATGACAAATAAAATGAATTATGAGTTTTCTATTTTGGGAGCCAGAGCATTAGAGGATGTCGTATAAATACGGCCGTGTAAATGGCTACCCTCCTTAACTATTACCAAAGTGAACTTCTTTTTAGGAGAACAAGGCAGCATCAGATTTCATATATTTTGCAGGGAAAACAATAATGTACAATTGACTCATCAAATTCCGTAAGTATCTCCTTTTCTCTAACGTTGTATTGTTAATATTTTTAATCTATCGCCAGAGACAAACATGCTCAGGTTTGCATATCTTAACTTGACCTGTGATTGATCTCCGTCGTAAAAAAGCATTTTTGAACCAACTTTCGATATCCAAGCGACCGATTTATGTTATCGATAAATTCAGCCCTTGTACGACTCTGTTGTGAATTGCACACATTTCACTTGTTTTTACTTCAGTTAAAGAAGCCTTCCCTGGTGCAACGTGGGGGGAAAGAAGAAGTAAACGAACAAAAGAAGAGATAGCGAAGAAGGTAAGAGTTTACTTAGTCAAGTTTTACTGAAAGATCTTGTTTCTGTGAGATGTTCTTTAATTCGAGATTATGGGGAGACGTATACGTATATACATCATTCTTCACAATGATGTAGAGTTGCTTACAAATTTGAATACCTTCCTATCTTTTAACCTATAACGACACAACAAGGAAAACGTAATATCCTTCAATTTGAAATGTCTATGGAATGAAAAGAAAGGTCAAACATGGCGTTTTATCTCCGCCAAAATTCAAGTTTTGCTTGCGATGTTCAAGCGTCCAATTTAACATTGTTGTTAGCAATGCGACGTTCCAGTTTTACAATAGACCAGTACGCGGTTTAATTCCGACATTTTCAAAGGGGTGCAAACATGGCGCGAAATACAATGTTTATATGGGAATCCGATGCCAAATAATATCCGTAAAATCGAATTTCTGAAATATTCATGATCACTGTCTGCAAACTTATAAACAGCAATGTTGAATTCTGAAACTTTAATGTCGCATCGTGAAACTCAGTCGATGTTCGTAACACAAACAGCAATGTTTAATCGTAAAACTGAAACGTCGCATTGCTAACAACAATGTTAAATTGAACATCGCAAGCTAAACTTGAATTTTGGCGAGGGTATAACGCCGTAGCCAAAAGCCGTTTAAATTCTGTATAAAGCGTCATATTGATAACGTCACAAGTTTGTCACAAGTGTGACAATTGACATATTGATAACGACACAAGTTGAAAGAGTGTGTGAAAACAATGGGTCAAATGAAAAGCATTTGTCGACCAATCAGATAACCTCATTCTCGTCAGTACAAGAATTGGTACGAAGTCTTACGAATGCTCCCTATGTACTTTATGTTCTCCTAGGACTTTCTAGCTTTTTGTCTTTTTATGCACGCGACGCCTAAAAAGTCGCTTTTGTCTATGAGCTGAGTTTCATCGTAGGATTCATGAAATATCAATAAATTACCTACAATATATATATCCTACATTAGTTTCTCAATATTGAGTCATCAACTTTGCCAGGCCAGGAATTATTTTGTCTGTAATAAACACATTCTATTTACATTTACTTTCTCCTACAGTACTATGGCCAAACCATCCCTCCTCCTTTTATTTATCATCGTGTCAAGCAGTGCATTCATTTTATCAGCCCACACGTTAAAGAAAGACAAATGTAATTGCCCTCCGCCTTGGAATCAAAAGGGTCTACCAGCGAGGAAGATAACAGATAAACTACGGAGAATCTCTAACAAGAACTTTCTAACAAAAGTGAGGGAATGAACATGGAGGCATGAGTGAATGAGCATATAATTGAATGAGGAATTTAATCTTTATTTAACTAGAATTACACTCGGGGAGGGGGGAACTCCCTATATTGAACTGACGGAGATGGTCGGCGCATCTTTTAGAGGTAAACATTATCGTAACCGTACCTTTTAGGGTTCCTGTTCGCACGAGTTAGTTACACAACTCGAGTCGTACTTCTTAGTGGTTCAGAATTAGAATGTTAAGGTTCTTTTACAACGTACACGTAAGGAATCACTTATAATTTTAATTTATTATGCGTACCATTTAGGGGTCAAACTAATTTTGTTTTGTAAAAATCATTTAATTTATACGTACCTTTTAGGGGTCATTTTCAAAATGACCACCGAGAACCCCCGTCTTTTTGTACCGGAGTTCCCCCTCCAGGGGATTATTAACATGGTGGCCCTCGTAAGTTAGCTATAAAAAACTATATATAGTTAAGGTTAGAAAACCACAGCAAAAACCGTGTACAATCAATCCTGCCAGACGTTGGATCAAAAAACAGATCTTGATCAGCAAGAAGAAGAAAATATAATAATAAAGTGTCCGAAGACTACTGCAATGCTGATCAAAAACAACGCTTGTCGAGGTTTATACGATATTTCGGCTGGCCAGTACCAGCCTTCTTCAGGTTTATTTTACAGTGGAGGTCACAAATGGATACAAGGCTTATATAAATTGTTAATTACGTAACTATGAGCGGAAATTACGAAATCGATGACATATGTTTTATACGATAGTAACACATAAAAGGAAATTACGAAATAGGTTTGAAAAGATAGTGCAGATACGAGTAACAACCGACAATAAAGGTCAAACGGTGAAATTACATTTCATCACGTCTATTCATTCCGAGTGGTTCGAGGGTTTTAGCTTTATAGATGAGAAATGATTCACGTGCTTTTCTCACGGAATCGCGTTTAGAATAGATGACTTCTAAAGGAATAAGGAGAATGTCAGTACTAGAATGGTTAGGGCTGAGAAAATGTTCAGAAACGGCTGTAGGTTTAGATTTGATATTAGATTTATCTACAGGTCGTCTGTGTTCGTTAAAACGGTCTTTGAGGCATCGTTTTGTTTCTCCGATGTATTGTGAATTACAGTATTGACATTGAACCATGTAAATTACGTTTTTAGTATTACATGTAATGTGAGATTTGATATGGTGAGTTTCGCCAGTGGAGGAAAAAGTGTATTGATTGAGGCCATGTTCGATGTAAGGGCAGGTAATGCAGTTTTTACCGCAGCGATAAGAGCCGGGTGGCAGTGGAGAGGTGTTAGTAGTGTTAGGTAACTGAGCTCTTACTAAAATGTCACTTATGTTATTACAGCGGCGGTGGGCTACTAAGGGAAGATTTTTGAAAATTATTTCGGAACGTTTAGATGAATAGAGAATGTTAGAGTGTTTATGAATTATTGATGAGATGTTAGGTAGTGCTGGATTATATGTAATGATAAAAGGAATACGGTCTGCATCTGGTTTAGGTTTGTTTTGTAAAGCATCAGTGCGAGAAATGTTAGATGCACGTTGTATTTGTGTCTTAAGGAAAGTAAGATTATAGCCGCGTTTGTTAAGGTATGTTATTAATTCATTAGTGCGTTTCTTAAAGCTATCGTCCGAAGAGCAAATGCGGCGAAGGCGAAGTGAAAGGCTATATGGGATAGAGTATTTAGTATGACCGGGGTGACAAGACGTTTTAAGAAGGTACTGGTGTTTGTCAGTGGGTTTGGTGTACAAGTCTGTTTCTATAAGTCCGTTTTTAAGTAAAACGTTAACATCGAGAAATGGGATGTTAATGGAAGAATGGGAAGAAGTGAACTTGATGGTAGGGTGGAGGTTATTGAGATAATTAATGAATATTTTCAGTCGATCCAGTCCTTCGGTCCAGATCACGAAAATATCATCAATATATCTCAACCACGTGTGTGGCTGGTGGGGTGAATTAGATAGTGCGTCACGTTCGAATTTAGCGAGAAATAAGTTGGCGAAGGAAGGAGCCATTTTAGTACCCATGGCTGTTCCATGTATTTGTAGATAGTGTTGTTGGTTAAACGAGAAATTATTCATAGTAAGAATCATGCGTATAAGGTCGCAGATGGTTTCTGTGGGTACATGTTTATTAACGCGGTTACGAAGAAAATAGCGACAAGCATCAATGCCTTCATTATGCGGAATGTTAGTATATAAGGAGGAAACGTCGAGAGTTACGAGCAAAGCGTTACCAGGGAGCTTGTTAAAGAGATAAAGTTTATTAAGAAAGTCTGTAGTGTCCTTAACATAAGAAGGAGTGGTGGTAACTAACGGTTTAAGATGGTAATCAACGAATTGCGAGATACGTTCTGTGGGGTGGTTATTGGAGGATATTATGGGTCGTCCAGGATTATTGTTTTTGTGTATTTTAGGTAATATGTAGAAGCGTCCTGGTTTGGCGTCCTTTTGTACGAGGTACTGTCTTGTTTTCATATCAATCATGTTTTCGTTGAACATACGATTAACGTATTCTGTTACTCGTTTCTGTATGTCGTTGGTTTTGTCGGCATCGAGTTGTTTATAAAATGTAGGATTGTTAAGTTGTCGATTACATTCGTCGATGTACCATGTTTTGTCCATTACAACTGTTCCCGATCCTTTGTCAGCGGATTTAATTACTATGTCCTGTCGTCGTTTGAGGTTATATAAGGCTTTACGTTGAAGTTTAGAAAGATTGTCAACAATACTGGTAGGTTTCGTTGTAAGTATGTCTTGTTTAACGGCGCTTAAAAAAGCATTAAGTGCAGCATCTCTGTCTGTATGTTAACTGTATGTTAACTATTAACTGACTAGTATAAAACATAAATCTAGAAATACTATCAAAATACTTTTAAAATACCGCTATTAAAAGTTGTCCTCGAGTTCGTTGACAATAAAATATGGCGAGCAAAACATCTCCATTGTTAACTAAGCAAAACCGTTTGAGTAGGACGGAACCTCTCGAGACCTGTGTTCTGATTGCACCCATAATACTATACTTCTATTGTTTTTGTACTGCACTTTCTAAAGGTTAGGGTGTTTTCTATTATTGGGTAGGCCAATACTGTCGCTCGTTTCCGGAAGTTCCACCCGACCCAAACATTTGTGACTTTCAGTGTTGCTTCGGTGAGCAAACGGGAAACATTTGTGACTTTTAGTGTTGCTTCGGTGAGCAAATGGGAAACATTTGTGACTTTCAGTGTTGCTTCGGTGAGCAAACGGGAAACATTTGTGACTTTCAGTGTTGCTTCGGTGAGCAAACGGGAAACATTTGTGACTTTTAGTGTTGCTTCGGTGAGCAAACGGGAAACATTTGTGACTTTTAGTGTTGCTTCGGTGAGCAAACGGGAAACATTTGTGACTTTTAGTGTTGCTTCGGTGAGCAAACGGGAAACATTCGTGACTTTTAGTGTTGCTTCGGTGAGCAAACGGGAAACATTTGTGACTTTTAGTGTTGCTTCGGTGAGCAAACGGGAAACATTTGTGACTTTTAGTGTTGCTTCGGTGAGCAAATGGGAAACATTTGTGACTTTTAGTGTTGCTTCGGTGAGCAAACGGGAAACATTTGTGACTTTTAGTGTTGCTTCGGTGAGCAAACGGGAAACATTTGTGACTTTTAGTGTTGCTTCGGTGAGCAAACGGGAAACATTTGTGACTTTCAGTGTTGCTTCGGTGAGCAAACGGGAAACATTTGTGACTTTTAGTGTTGCTTCGGTGAGCAAACGGGAAACATTTGTGACTTTTAGTGTTGCTTCGGTGAGCAAATGGGAAACATTTGTGACTTTTAGTGTTGCTTCGGTGAGCAAACGGGAAACATTTGTGACTTTTAGTGTTGCTTCGGTGAGCAAACGGGAAACATTTGTGACTTTTAGTGTTGCTTCGGTGAGCAAACGGGAAACATTTGTGACTTTTAGTGTTGCTTCGGTGAGCAAATGGGAAACATTTGTGACTTTCAGTGTTGCTTCGGTGAGCAAACGGGAAACATTTGTGACTTTTAGTGTTGCTTCGGTGAGCAAACGGGAAACATTTGTGACTTTTAGTGTTGCTTCGGTGAGCAAATGGGAAACATTTGTGACTTTCAGTGTTGCTTCGGTGAGCAAACGGGAAACATTTGTGACTTTTAGTGTTGCTTCGGTGAGCAAATGGGAAACATTTGTGACTTTTAGTGTTGCTTCGGTGAGCAAACGGGAAACATTTGTGACTTTTAGTGTTGCTTCGGTGAGCAAACGGGAAACATTCGTGAATTTCAGTGTTGCTTCGGTGAGAAAACGGGAAACATTCGTGAATTTCAGTATTGCTTCGGTGAGCACTCGGAAACATTCGTGAATTTCACTGTTGCTTCGGTGAGCAAACGCCGGAAACATTAATGAATTTCACTGTTGCTTCGGAGAGCACTCGGGAAACTGATTCGTGAATTTCACTGTTGCTTCGGTGAGCACTCGGAAAACTTTCGTGAATTTCAGTGTTGCTTCAGTGAGCACTCGGGAAACATTCGTGAATTTCAGTGTTGCTTCGGTGAGCAGTCGGAAAACATTCGTGAATTTCAGTGTTTCTTCGGTGAGCACTCGGGAAACATTCGTGAATTTCAGTGTTGGTTCCGGTGAGCAAACGGGAAAGATTTGTTGTAGAGGCAATTAACTTTGCTTCAGCGACTACGTTTCTCGCGGAGAAACGAGCAAACATTATCGGGTAGACTGAAATTCACATATTTCGCCGCAAAAATGTTTTCTCGTTTGCCCAGCCCTTTAGTTGTTTTCCTAAGTAAATGTAACTAAATGAGCACAATTGAAGATAATAGAAGATGAATTAACTGATTTTAATGTCGAGTGCTCATTAAAATGTCAAATACAGAAGCTCAATTTACATCATCCTCTATTTATCAGATGCATGCATATATTTAACAACTCGCATATATTTTTCTTTTCCATATATGAAATCGGTCCAAAACTGCATCCAAACAACTCGCCACGCCCGTAATTAATTTGTTTTGCTGTATATTGGCGACTGAAGTTATCAGTGGCAATTAAAGTCACTCTTAGCACTGATCTAAAGTCCCGAATAATAACGCAGGAATCTGGCCAATAGAAGGTCCTGACCCATTATTGCTTTTTGTTGACTTGCTGAATGTCACTCTGACTCCATTACATGTCACTGAAGAAGAGCCACCTTGCCCGCGATGAGCACGTGGACCTCGAAGCCATGCAAGAGCGGTGTACTTCACTCCCTTTTGAAGGCGAATAGCCTGAGGAAACTTCACATCAAACGTTCTCTGTGATGAGGTTGTTCGGTAAGAACCCCTTTTCTCACCAAGTACTTGTCCATGGTTATCGTAGAGCTGTATTGTGACGTCATGGGTACTTGACCCACTGTATACCCCCCACAGGCGATAACCAACAAGAATGACGTCACGATCAACCATAATGTCAATCGCGTCCTTTCCATCATTGTGACTCCAAGCCGATCCCGAAGCTGGATTTGAGTTGAGTCGCCAGCATTCGGACTTCACTGTAAACAAAACATTCAAATACTGATGAAAGTGTCAAGTAAGGAATGCCAGTCACGAGAAATAATGGCAACAATGTTATGGTGAGGCAATATACCAGTCCACAGGGTGTATAAAATTATTTTAGCAAGTAAAAGGAGTAATGCATTAACTGTATTTTCCTAAATATGTATCCTCTTCTAGACACTTTAGTTTATATAGGTTTTTGTTGGTTTGTATCTTGGTTTGTTTGCTTGCTTGCTTTTACTGGCTTTAATTCCTCACTATAAGTATAATAACTACAGCAGTTGCTACAGCTGGTATGTCCATGCATCAGGGGCGCCGTACTTAACGTTTTGTTTTGGAAGCGAATCGTTGGAGTGCCGAAGGCAGGATCATCTAGGGAAATTCTGAGCAGAAGAGTCTCTAAAACAGCAATTTTGCCTCATTCTTGGGGCCAATATAAAGCTTCTATCACCTTTCAAATCATTTTTAGCGAAACCATAAGGCAGAATACAATACAATACAATAGTTTATTTAGACACGTAGCACCAAGGAGCTTAAGATCAAGCTCGTTCAAAATACGTACGTGTATAGCTATACTAACAAGAAGCGCTGTGTGGCCTTAACTCGGGCTACACATTGGACTAGGTGAATTGGTTATGGAGTTCTTGTGTACTTTTTGTGCCATGCATGGTTTGTGCTAGGGGAGCCACACAATTGGTTCACTACTGGCACATCTACTTGATTACTAACTGTTACTAAAAATGGTTCAACCATATCACATCAGTATACATTAAAATCTTAAAATTATAGTCAACAATATTTAACAAATAAAAGATGGTTCTCCATCAGTTCCAAAACAAAATAATGCATGCTTAAGGTCTTGAAAAACTGTGGTTGCATGAGCAGAATGCGAGTGCATTTAGCAGCTTTTCAAGTCCTTGAAAGTGCATTATTTGGTTATACATGTAGGACTAGTGGAACCACATCTTCTATTTGTTTTGTAATATAAAACTTGACCTATGCAGAAAGAAATTCGAGCCTGCATTAAAAGAAAATCAAGCACGCCGAGCAGCCAATTAAAGTGCATGTTCTCTTACGTAAATACTTGTATTATAAATAGTGATAAATACTTAGTCATATGATTTAGATGAGATAAGAACAGACTATATGGGTATTACACGTTTCAACACCCTTATACTTCGCTCTATAGTGGCATGTTCTGGATTATTAAGTGAATAAAGATGACCATATATGGAATAAACTGGCAATTGGCATAGACTAGACTATCACGCTAGGCTAGACTGTATTTACCAAATATAGTACTTTTTATTCACTGAATAATCCGGAGCAATTGGGGCCGCTGTTACACGTTTCAACTGCCTTATATGATTCTGATAAGAATAAATAACATACTATTCATCATCAAGCCCTAAAACTACTAATGGCATTTAATTACAATGGCTGCTTTTTTTTACTTTTAGAAAACTAATGTTATTGTTTTTAGCAGGGTTTACCAACTCATACTTTTCAGCATTTTTAGAAATCAATTGCTTTTCAGAATTCATCGACTGATAATTTCTAACTTCATGGTCCAAGCACTGGTGAAAAAGTATCTAGCATTCATGTGAAAGTAGTCACTGTCAAACATGCACATAGTTTCAGGCACAAATTCTTTTAATTCAGTCTGTAGTTTAATATTACTTTTTTTCAATAATAGATCCCTGCATGAGGATCTTTAGAATTATTCCAAACTTAGGTGCTGTTGAATGCAATGCTGTTGAGTAGTAGTGTAATAATGGTCTAATAATTTCCATATCAGCTGTATTGTCAACCACCATTTTCAAAATACATGTGTTCCAGTGTTCATTCCCATGCACGTACGTCTTGCAGAAGACTGAAATTTATAACATCAGGCCACAAAGAAACACTCGATTAATCCACTCAGTATCTGGAGCATTGGGGTCATTTATTATCTATAGTTCGAAATCAAAGAGAAGATTGTCATATCTGCGAGATCAATTTTTGAAAGTACTCGCGACCGAGATAGTGCTGAAACTGGCATAATGTGAGATGCACGAACTGAGAAATTTGCCTATTGACTATACATTTGAAGCCATTGCTTTTTAGTGGAACCAACAAATAACAACACTTCAAGCTGTTAGTGGTAAGTTATGTGTCTATACTTACAAAATGTTGGTTCCAATTATGCCATGCACTTCAGTGCACGCCAAATCTCCTTTCGTCAAATGTGAGATATTTCGATCCAAATTCCGTAAAACTCCTGTCAGTCCTAGAAAAGCTCAACATCTTTCTATTTTAGTCAATGAACCTTTGGTTTCAGCAAAATAATGGCTAAGAACGGCCGTAAACTTTGCTTGCATTACTACCAACTTGTAGAATCCCACTCCAAGAAAATATGTGTTCCCGTGCACAGAGCTAGCCATCTTATTGGTTGATTGCTAATATTGCGCAAGAATCGCGATTTGCGACGTAGAAAAATAATAATAACAACAGGCCCTGAGTGGCCTTACCTCGGGCCACCGATGAATAGGTGAATACATGCACATGTAGTTCATGGAGTTCTACCATATTTTTGTGTTAAACATGATGTGTGTTAGGGGAGCTGGATAATTATTGATTCACTACTGATGCTCATGATAATTTATAAATAATGGAATGAACCTTTTGCAGGAATGCAATCATGTGGTTGTACTAGATGGCAAACAAATCTTAATTAATATATTTAAAGGCACTTGTACGAGATCGGTAGTGGTATTAGCAAAACCTGTTTATACATATAAATGCTATTTTCCTCTGTACATCTTTCTAAAACAGCATTTTTAAAGATACATTGTAGCTTGCCATCCAGCATCCATGGCAACGTGTTTCCCATGGAGATCATAAGCTCAATTCATTTGTTTGTTAACAAAGTATTAAACCAGCACATGACTGTTTCCTGCAAAAGGCTTATTACAACTGCTCCCAGTAATTATAACAAGAGCCCATCTGGGCTTTCACTCGGGCCACATGAGATTGAAGATGAAATACACTTTCATTTTAAATCCTCTTAGTAATAACCGAAGGGAAGAATTATTAGCTGAATATTAGCAGTCTTTAGGAGTGGCCGGTAGCGCGGTGACTTTCGTCTTTCATTCTCTGCTCCCCTAGTATAAATATGTAATGTAGTTTTTTCTCGTATGTAAAATAAGTAGTTGACCTTTTACTGTAAACACTACTTATTCATGTAACACACGTTTGCAATTTAGTCTGATGTTCTGTTATACTGCAGGTTCCGAGTACTAATAGAGGATTGTCTCAAATATATGTTTATATTTGTCCCAAATTATAAGTTGTATCCTGTCCATCCTGTGGTGGAGCTATCACTATATTTCTCTACTGTTCTTTATCAAGTTCGCTGATCGCCGCCTCGCGGCTACCCTCGTGAAGAATCTAAAGAATTCCGTCTCTTCCGGTGTGAATTTGACTCATGTGTATGTGTACGTGTTGCTTTTGGAGTTTCAAGGATATGTTGATCCAAAACTACAGGCTCTTGGGGTTTTTCATTGACTTGTGAACTTGCAGGATCTGTAACTTGTTTTGTTTTCTTAGTATAACATAAAGTGTTGAACATGTTCTCAAGCATGTCGCGCGTGACCTCTTCATCCAACGACTCCGAAGTATCTTTAAGATTCATTAAGTTCTCTACTTTCATCTGTAATCTGGGAAACTCAATCTTTGCCCATGCCTCGTATGCGGTGCCTTGGCACATAACTACTCCTGTTGTTAAGTAGACGTGGATGGTTATACTAAGTAAAAATCCTTCGACAGCTTGAACCGTTTCCGCTAGGTCAATATCTTCGCTGGAACGAAATAAATTGACCTCAATACTCTCTGACTGTGTCTCTGCCTCATTTAAGTGATCGATCCAACTTACGGTAAATCACTGACAGATTTTAAGAGACTCATAATATTGGTCTTGAAGTGCCTTCACCCAAAATAAGATGTTCTCCTCGGATGTTTTAAATGCAGCACAGCCGATGGCTTATAGATTCCAATATCTATTTCTTCGAATTTTAGCTTTCTTTGTTTTCCAGTCTTCTCTTGGAAGCACTTGATATGATATTTTTCTCGTATTTCATCCATTCGGCCCAAATCAAGATCAGGAGGAACTCAGAAAAATTGGTAAAATCTGTGAAACATCACGACCATCACAAAGCGTGACCATCCAATAATGCATAATTTAACGCATGCGCAGAAATGGTGTTGCACGGAACAAAAAAAATGGCCTGCATGCTGCCACAGGCAGCCCGAGTAATAAATCAACTTCACATATACCACTGTCTATATGATTTTTTAACTTGTTCAAAAATATTATGTACAATATTTATTCTATATAAGAGTATATCCACTCCGCTCGAGGGTGGTCACTGCTAGAGATTTGTTTGCATTATGTGATGGCCTACGATTTAACATTCTGATTCAAGAAGACACGAAGGTCTATAAACCATTTGCAGATGTCAGAGCATTTACATGTAGGCAGTAGTACCTTCTCCCAGCTCTTTCAAGGTCCCATCGGGATCAAATCCAAACATCAACATACCCCCCCCCCCCTCCGGCAACCCTCGGGCATTTGATTTTTTTGAGTCTGGATTGTTGAAATTCCCATCCCCCAGGCCAACCCCATCGTCGTATTAGGCGATCAAATGCCCCTACCCCTGGGACATAGTATTGGTTGTGACACAGCATTTTGTTTTTAACAGCAGTTTAAATATTCGTAAGCAATTTACATTTATAGTTTAATACCTTCAAATGCAGCACAAAGCTTTTGGAGTCCCATTGTTTTTATGTCATTTCTTTGAAGTCGTCTAAAGTGACCTCCCCACTCCAATTCCGACATGACTTCGATCGAGGAAACCACGCAGCACATATAACATGACATTTGTTCAAATTCTGCCATCCAGTGTCAAATTCCCCACCACAAGCATAGCTACCGATGTCAAATCGAAAACGAGTCAAATGCCCAGGGGTTGCCCGGCGTGTGTGTGTGTGTTGGGGGAGAGGGGATGTTGATATTTCGATTTGATCGGTACATTTAACCACTGAGCTTACCACAATGCAGTTAGCAAACTCAGGGCATCTGATAGAGTGCGAGGGTGCGATTTTACACTATTGGCATAAAATCGCACCCAATCGCACTATTCCTCTATTTCCGCACAATAATACAAAAATCACTGCAAAAGTTCCTAAATTTATGTAATTTTCCTTAATAAATAAAATGCATGGGAAAAGTTTTCGATTTCAAGTGGAGTTATAGGCTTTTTTGATAATATTTACCTTCGAAAACAACTGCGTGTCAAAAATCAACAAGGCGTTCTATGCGTAATTTACACGTGGGAGATTGGCACTAGTTAATGAAATTTCACCCAAAAAACTTTTTTTTGCTCTAGCGATTAAAGGAAATAGGTTCCTTGGAAATGTTGATAGTTAATGGGGGAATAAAAGCGGAAGAATTCTGGAGTGATTTAAAGACTGCAGGTTAAAACATACACAAGAAATGACAAGGCAAGTTGTAACCATATTCGATCGAAATATTAAAGTTGCGATTATGTATATTTTATGACAATCTGAAGACAAGCGTTTATGAACTCGAACAAGATTAATCTTTTCTAAAATTAGTTTGGCATCAAGTACAAGCGTTTATGAACACGGACAAAAGATTTTCTAATTATTTTTTGTATTTTTCAAAAGTTTTTTCCCTAAATTCGAGCTTCAAAACTTGGGGTGCGGCTTATCTACGGGTCTTTACGGTATTTTGTTTTCTTTCTATTTAATGTAATATTAGTTTAATATATTCTGATTGAATTTAGGAAGGCATAAATGAGTTGTTTTCTAGCCTAAAAGCCACAATAAACTATTTAGATAGACTGAGGAAAATCAGCCTAAAAAAATCACACTATTTTCCGCACTATTGAGCTTTTTTCCGCACTATAAATTGGCAAAAATGTCAGCACTATTTTTCATTTTTTTCTGCACTCTATCAGATGCCCTGCAAACTGGAGCCAGGGAAGGCTACCATCATAGTTTCTGTTATTTCGACCCAAAATCATTGATAGAACGAGTCTAAATACACCTGAACTAAAGTGGAGAATTTAGCGCAGTTTTCAAGCAATCTTTTGAGTGGATGGGGTATTCTGCAACTAAGCCCCGGGAGGATTTAAGTACTGGCCATCTATAAGATCCAAGAACTGAGAAATCGGGCCAATTTCTACTCTATTTGAAGTCATAATCCTAATAAAAGTTTGTGTTTTCTTACATGTTGTCGGTATAATTATTTGACCCGGCCAGACCAGCTCAGTCGCTGTGCGTTTGGGATCAAATCTCCTTTCGTACATTTGAGAATTTTCCATCGTAAGCCCCTAAAAGTCCTGTCAGCCCTAGAATAACTGAACATCTTGGTTTTTCAGTCGAAGAAACCTTTTATTTCAGCAAAATAATGGTTAAGAATGGCTCAAATGCTGGAAATCAATCTTTTGCCTTGAGAACTTAAATGACCGAGCGATATCGAATCTGATTGGTTGATTCTGTCACGTGTTGAGTTGTTCGAACAATGAACTGCTGTGTGATCTGATTGGTTGGCGGCGAAAACTTGCGATTAAAAGACCCGTGCCGGCCAAAGGCCTGGCCCGAGTAAAAAGAATGCCGGTACCTAGTCTCGGCGCTGCCACAGGCAGCCCGAGTAATTACAATCGTATATAAAAAGGCTATATATATCTAGGTTAACATTTCAGGCTAATTACAAAGAATGAACTACTTATAGTATGATTTTAATCTGGGTGGTGGGGAGGGGTACTGCCCCCTGCCCCTATGCTAGGTACAGCCCTGGTCTATTTTACAATAAGAAACCATGGCAACGGATAATTACTACATTATGTGTTTTGGTGCTTCAATCACCAAATAAAAATTGTTGGTCATCATAGCCCAAAACGACCCCAAACCTTCCGAATTTTATCATGATCAAAACTATAATACTTTTCCTATTAATCTTTTAGTAGCTAGTTTATTGTCTATCCATTTTCTTTATGAAAATAAGCCGACTTGCAATTAACGTTTTAAGTTGAGGTTCGCTTTACAACGTACTGGCAGTTTTGAAATAGCTGTTGTGTTCCAAATTAATACAGTCAGATTATCTTCTTACAGATAGGTTTATTGGGAAAATATCTCTAAACGACATCAGCTGATGGAACACTGACCTTCTAACCGATTCTGTGATACATAAAGGTTGGTGACGTGTCGCACCACTCCAAACTTGTTTGATGCCGTACACACATACAGACCACTGTCCGATAACTTGAGTGACGTCATCGTCATGCTACCATCAGTAGTCACCGTTCTGTTCCTGGGAAGGGTTTGATGTATTCTTGACCAGCTCACAACTGGTTTGGGGTTACCATCTGCTCTGCATGTCATAGTGACGTCACAACGCTCCCGTGCCGTTATCACCGCTTGGGTGGTGTTCGTGAACACTGGGGGACCTTAAACGGGAATCGATTATTGAATAGTATATCTGATTGGCAAAAGGACCTAAATCATAAGGTGAGATAGAATCCTGACCAAACCTGCTTGGACACTTAACTATTTTCAGAATGACAATCGATACCTCTATTTATAAGGAGGTCGCTGGGTTCGAGTCCCACTTGGGTCAGAGATTTTTTCTCTTTCCCTCGTAGGGCGTGCACACATAGCACTACAGCATACCACTTTACAACACATTATTTACACCTACTAGTGCTACGCGGCAAACATGATTTCATATCATAACTACATATACATATATAATCGCCGTGACCCATAAAAAAACGCACCAATACCCACGTTTGCTCTCATCTGACTTGATAGCTCAGTTGGTAGAGCGCCAGACATGCAACCTGGAGGTCGCTGGGTTCGAGTCCCACTTGGGTCAGAGATTTTTTCTCTTTCCCTCGTAGGGCGTGCACACATAGCACTACAGCATACCACTTTACAACACATTATTTACCTCTATTTATAAGCCGCGCATAGTTAAAATGGCCGAACGTACTTGAGTAACAAGTGAAAATAATTTTTAGTTTTGTTATTAATGTTTTGTGATGCCTTGTATACAACAGATATAACCCATGGGCATAGGCTTATTTGATTGTTTATATGAACCTATGTTTAGTACTTTACCTTGTACAGTGAGTGTGACATGTTGTTTCGTTCTTCCTAATATATTCCTGGCAACACAGGTAAAGTTACCACCATCACTGTAGCCAACACTAACAATCTCCAGCCTCCCCTCCTTAGTAGTTCTTGACACCGGAAGTATTTCCCCTTCTCGTTTCCATGACAACTTGGGTTTCGGATTACCAGAAGCTGAACAATGGAACACCGCACTCTGACTGACATTCACGGTTAAAGAAGGCGGGGTTATGGTGATGACGTCAGGCGCTGAGATTGACAGACCAGGCTCCCCTTTCATTCCCGGCAGTCCTCGTGGTCCGGGTACTCCAGGGTTTCCTTTATCTCCTGTTTGCCCTGCTATACCCTGGTGTCCCATCATGCCTTGCTTGCCGTGCTTCCCAGGTGATCCTACTGGGCCAGAAGGACCTTTGTGATTAGAAACGTAACCGTGTTTAGGTTTTCCCACGTGATTTAAATGAGACAACACTAAGAAAAGGCAAATAATGTTACTAAGTTTCATGGCATAGGGATCTCCATCTCACCTTTATTTCCTTTGTGTCCCATGTGTCCCCTTCTACCACGTTTACCTCTTGGACCTGGAGGCCCCTGGATGCAC
The DNA here is from genome assembly GCA_030867875.1 of Actinernus sp. WN-2022. NCBI lineage: Eukaryota > Metazoa > Cnidaria > Anthozoa > Actiniaria > Actinernidae > Actinernus > Actinernus sp. WN-2022. Next base: position 59,268,205 of record JAOWCC010001210.1, read on the forward strand.
AACCGGTGTTTTGAATGAAAACCCGGTTTGACCTTCAGAGACTGAATTTCTCTGAGAACATCTTCCATCGTGATATGAGCAGTAGCATTTCGACTGCTATCGCGGCGGTCTCTGTGCAATACTTTGTAGGGGCTCGGGCTGTAGAATGTTGGCCGGCGACGAACTGCATGCCAAAAAAAAATGATTTTGTTCAACGAGGCTGTGCTACCGTAATAAGTAAAGTTTTACTAGTATTTGATCAAAATAAGCAACGTCAACATGCAGTTATCACAAGAAAGCATAAGTAAGAGAGGGAATCTTGCAACGCGCGATGTGCGATAATACTGTCTCGTAAAATCTATTTTTAGAAACCGGAAGCAGTTGAAGCAAGTGCGAGCTCATGTGAGATAAATATGGAACAAAAGGGCGTGAAAATATTTTATATATGAATGGGAAACGTAAGACTACGGCAATGCTATTATTACGTTTAATAGTTATATTGAATACAATATTTCGGCTGGCAAAACCATCCTTCTTGAAATACTGTTTGGCCAAGAGACCATCATGGTTTGGCCTGCAGAAATATTGTATTCCATATAATTAACGTTGTATCAGCTTTGCCAGATTCCTTGGACTTCTCATTTATATGTGTTACCGTTTTGCAGATTTTGAATCTTAACGGACAATCAGCAGGATTTTAGTCCTAGGTTTATTCTGTCATTCAATTCAAATTTTGAAAATATTTTGCCGGCAACGGAGTCATGTGCGCAGTACATATGATTGTAAACAAATTAAAATGGCGGCTATTGAGATCAAATTAATGTGTTAATAAAAACGAGTGCTAGTACTGCAACTGAATGAATTTACAGGATTATACGTGTTTTTGTCGTAACTACAGCGCAGCATAGTCAGTTTTAACCATCCGAAATGTTTCTGAAAATCTTTCGGAAAAAAATTCCTTCACCAAAACATGACTGTGAATAAATTTATGTACTTCGATTTCATTCTGGAGCTTTTGTTCTTGACTTATAGATGGTCAAATTCCTGACAATGTCATTTGTGATTAATGTACTACTCTCATCCAATCAGAATCGAGATATTTTGTTGAGTATGATTAGTATAAAAATATTGAGTCAATGCGTCCCTTCTGTTGGAAGTATGTATCCGAGCTCTCTCAGCAAAATATCATACAGCAGGTAGGACAAGTTAAAAAAGTATGGAAAATACTCAGAAAGCCATCGTCTTCTAACTTGTTCTTCGCTACAGATGACACTTCTATTTGTATTTTTGTCATAGGATATGATGAGAACATAAAGAGTAAGAAAGGAATTATCCAATCCGCGTTTGTGCAATGCTAATCTGCGTGGTCCGATCCTGACATCTCATGGTGCGAAAATATTTTGCTGGTAAAATATTTTCGCGCCATGAGATGTTATCGTGATTGGAGATTTCCTCTCTTACTAATTATGCTCTCATAATATCCTTTGACAATTATTTCCTTAACAAGATCACCGAGAGATCGATGAAATATTTAGTGAATACTAGTGACCTAAAAAGAAACTCATATGTTAATTAATCAATAGTTTGAAATTCCATTGGCAATTTGCCTTTGCGGCGATTATGTATCAGTACAGCACTGATAATTACGGAAACATGTTGGAACACAACACGGAAAGTCTCTCCGTTGCTTTTAGCACTGCGTGTGTTATAATCCCGTTAAAACATATCAGTATTTTAATATCAGTGCTTCTTGGGAATTCAAACTGCTCGCTGTATTATTTTCTCAAACAAGATAAAGATAATATTCCTACCCCGGGATTCCTACCTGGTACTCGAGTCCTCAGATCGTTGACTTCTCTCTGTAGCCTGTCTAGTCGTGTTTTATGTCCGCGAATCTCGTTGTTCATCATCTCGTTTCTTGTCAAGATTACAATACAAAAAACCAAACTCAGGCCAGAAACGAGCAGCGACTGCGTCGAAGCTCGTGAAATAAGTTTCTTTTTTCTTTTATGCGTTTCAGCGATGACGTTGTCATTCTTGTTGCCCTCCATTTCAAAGGCCACAGAAGAGAATGAGGAAAATAGTGCGTATCAAGTTGATTACTATCATATTTCACTGGTAACATTATATGCAATATTATTTTACATTTCAGAGAAATTCAGGAAGCGACTATGGTAATTTTTAGGCGACCATTGAGTATGCGCAATGGACGATAGCGACTGAGCGGATGTGTGTTCACGCAACCTCGTCCCCAGGGTCTTCTCGGTCAGATCCAAGATGGCGGCTACTCCAGAGAACAGAGTTCCTAAGGAGAGGAATCGCTCACTCATTCTGATTGGCTAAAAATACATAGATTAGCAGTGGTTTTAAAATTTAAAAATTTGACAAGAATTGAGTGATGGTGGTTGTTTAGTGTAGTGGTTGCGACGTTTGCCTTACGAGTAGGAGGAGCGGGGTTCGAGTTCCAGATAATTTCTCAATTTTTTTTACTTCGCCATTTTCTTGAAAAGTTTTTCTTGAGAACCCTAGCTCTAGATTGGTAAGATCTTATTTACTGACCGGTTAGGGTTTTAGTTAGTTTATGTTGTCATTCCATGAGTTAATTAAATGAGCGATTCCTCTCCTTTGGAGCTCGTTCACAGAAGACCCGGGTAAAGGCCGAACTATGACGTATTCCGATTGGCTCTTCGGTTATGACGCAAATGTTGTTCTAACAATGCTTTTTACAACCTCGTTACCAGGGTCTTTCGAACGAGGTTGTGCACAGAGATTATTCGAATGTAGTTTAATTTCCCCAAATTTTATCAATTAAACGATTTTAAATAACCTTAAAGCACATTGTGTACAACCCCTGCCATTTAAGTCGGACCTCTTCAGCAATTTACGGCTATTTTTAACAGAACCCCCTCCCCCCCCCCCTAGTCTCCTTTGCAGCCGTCTTCAAAGGATACTACCTCCCCTCCCCCTTCCCCATTTCAACATTGTCAGGAAGGGGGAGTGGGGACAAGCGAAGTCATAAAAAATACCCGCGATGTGTCGGAGGAGTTTGTTCAGTGTTCTGAATAGCATTATTTTGTCGGGCGGTCCGTACGTAATTGGCAAAGGTTGTAGGTAGAACAATGGATGAAGTGTGTTACTGGGTACGTAGTTTTCTGGTAAGTTTCATCAGTGGAAAAGCCAGGAGAAGCCGTTAAACCTGAACATGTGCTATATATCGTTTCGCTTCAACGCTAACGGAAAATGAACGTTTTTTTAGGATTCTCTTCTAGCTTAGATATATATATCCTGGTAGCATTGTGATACCCTTCCGCTGTTTATTTATCCAAGTAACTTCCATTTCGAGCCGTTAACAGTAGATCTGTTTTACTGCATCGTTAGCAGCGTGGAATACCGTTAATCTCGCTCACTCCGGATTTGGATACATGTGGTTTGTAGACGTCATAAACTATTTCCATATTTAGCTTGGCCGCCATCTTAGATCGCCAAATCACGTGACAAAATACCCAAGAATCTGGGAGTATTTCATCACGTGATCCAGCCTTTACCAGGTCCTTTCTGGAGAAGCGGCTAAATACAGGAATGCTTCGACCTCTGATTGGCCAAGAATACAACAGATTAGCAGTGGCCGCTAGACGAATGGAATAATTTACATGGTTATAAAATGTAGAATTTTACGGAGCTTGGCCAATTGGGCGACGATTGTTGTTTAGCGTAGTGGTTGCAACGTCTGCTTTAGGGGCGGGGTTTCGAATTCCAGAAAAGCTATCCATTTTTTTTCTTCCCCCTTTTCTTGAGAACTTCTTTACCTGTGAAACCTAGCCACAAATTAGCCCCAAAACCTCGTGGTTTACTTGGAAACTTGTTTACTGACCGGTTAGGGTCTTTTATGGTTCAGGGTAGGGTTTTAGTTAGTTTACATTGTCAGAGGTCGGAGCATTCCTGGAGCATTCTTCTCTGGAGTAGCCGCCATCTTGGATCTGACCGAGAATTAGTGAGTAGTGAGTGGTTGTTCGTGCGAAACCGAAACTATATTAACTTCTTATTAACCGGGAGCGAGGTCTTTACGGGAAAATATCAGACCAAGGTCTTGACAGTACTGACCGAGCGATAGCGCGCGTGCATAAAAGACCGAGGTTTGATATTTCCCGTAAATACCGAGTGGACGAGGTTAATAAGATGTTTATTATATGCCACTTTTTTTAGTTGGAAAGCAAAAACAAAAATATAAAGCCGGAAGTTAATATTTTACATCTGGTTGCCGCACGCGTGTCTTGATTATAGTTTTCGCGCCCTTTTTAGTTTTGTTTCACGACTCAAACTACAACAGTCGTGGAAAGTTCTAATCACCTAAGGCTCAAATCAACTATATTTTGAAGAATTTATCCATATGATTAGAACTAAATTTAATTTCATAAGGCAACACTGCTTTTTTTGTTGATGAATTGATCTAAAGGAAACAACTCACTCTTCGACTTCATCGATAATTTCTCGATCAACACTCGTCATGCACCTGTTTTGCGAACCTTGAACAATTTGTACCTGGAAAATCTGTAAGTGGCATCCCGAGACACTGCTAATGTTTGCAGCCAGCAAAACTCGCTTGGCTGTTCCGGGAATTAGAAAGGGACTGCATGCATGCCGTGGGTAATGACAGACGAGTTGGAGCTTTGTCAGTTTGTGTACAAGATATGTTCGCTTTGCATTGCAGCAAAAAATGAACGTGGCTTTTTGAAGCCCTATTGACTGGCCTTGGGGAATTTTCATCAGAGAGGAATCTTTGAAAACAAGAAAGCCAGTGTCCCAGGATCGTAAACTGTAAATTCGTATACTTCACCGCTAACTTTGGGAATGTCGGATGAAGAATTTGGAAGTCAGCTGCAGCCGGGCAAGGTTGTATAAATATCCACTCCAGGAACGGACAGAAGGTTTTTATGTCACTAGCTATTTTCTTCACGGAACTTTTCTTTTCTGTTTATTTACGAACCTCTTGATTTCTTGCTGGCAGTTCGGGGCTTCCACCGGCCATTGCCATTGCCGTTGGCCACGTTGTTTTTGTTCACTATAAATAACATTGCTTTCTATTTCAGTAGGGTAATTTTACTTTCGGAATATTTTTACTTGTTCATTTTGCACTTTCTCTTCGTTTTTCACTAAAATTATAACAGTTGTTGTTTTTAGGACTATCAAAGTTTGCCGTACATTAGCATATCTCATAATGCCCGTGGGCATTACGAGGAAATCTTGACCGCTAAACAGCCAATCAGAACGCGCGCTTTTACCGAAAGTAGCTCTTGCCATATAATAAGACTGTGTAATGACCATGTATTGACTCGGCCTCCACCATGGATCGTTTTATCTTGACTGTAATTATTATAACAGAGACAGAAGCATTGGCGCTGATCTTTTATTATCAGAATAAATTAAAATGACAAAGAAACATTTATGATCAACAGTATGCCGTAATTCTCAAACATTTCAAAAATATATTTGGTGTAGATGTACGTTTCCTGTTATAGAATCATTTCAATATTTTAATGCATCTGACAAGTCAAGATACCATCAAAGATATACATTTGTATAGAAGAGCAACTATTTTTGTATTAAACAATTATAGCAAGGTTTTTCTCATTCGAGAAGAATGGACACAAATATATTATGACCGTGAGAAACGATTACTGAACAATTTAGAATTAGAGATTAAAAAGTTGAAACTTAGGAAGATTTTTGCAACACTTTCCGCGATCAATATACAAGTTAGTAATCTCGAAATAAAAACCTTTCTGAAGCTTATCTGACTCTCAAAGAATGATAGGTTCAGATTAATGATATATATTAATGATAACAAACAATAAATAAACTGGCATAACAGCGCGTCATTCAAAATTGCAGATCAAACTATCGCGTTACTATTTTATAACCGACAAAAGCAGCTAAACTAACAGCAACTGCTCCTAAGATGAGTTTGGTGCTTTTCTGCAATCTGTAGCTCGTCTGGACATCAGATGATGTGACCATCTGGCCAGCCAAGGCTTCCAGTACGTCTTTCTTTACAGACGGTGTAGGATCTTCATTTATTCCTTCTGAATTAAGATGAGGATAGACGCCGTGTTCATTGTTCTCTGACACAGCATTAGGCTGCCTAGCACCAGCTGTATCACTACCATCATCACAGCACCTCGCGTCTAGTGTCCTAGACAAATCTCTGGAAACCGTCTCTTCCTTCGTATCATCCGAGCACCTCACGTCAGGTGATCTGGTCAAATCTCTGCACATCATCTCCTCGACAGCATCAGCATCTCTGAACACCATCCCCTCCTTTGTATCATGAAGTCCGCAGTGTTTCTTCTCAGTCTCACCACACGCGGCGATTTTCAGCTGATACGTTGCTGAGTCCTGGTATTTTTTATCGATGTCTGACGACTGCGTCAACTCATCTTTTGGACTTCCCAATATTGTCATGGTGAAACAACCACTGTAGGTATTTGACAAAGAGTAATCCTTGATACACAGAATAATTTCCATTTCGTCATTCAATTCAATCGGAGAAGGCTCAAAGGCATTAGCTCGAACTACCCGTCCAGAAGCCGTATCTCTTAAAATTGATGCTGACATCAAATGCAAAGAATTTTCCCCAGCAAGCTTCAGTAGTTGTACGATCTCTTCTGCAATGTTTGTACTTAACGATCTTTCGCTTGTCTGATTTTCATCGGGAGACAATTTGATGTCTTTGTCAACGAAAGGAGGAACTTGCACAGGAATGTAGTCTTTGAAGGTAGGTAAAGGCATGTATGCATCATTTACAGCCATGCTTGATCCTCCACAGGAAACTGAGTTTTTCAAAACCATTTTGTCTGGAGCGCTGCCATTCTGCCCTTGCTTGCATGGAAACTCAGTTTGAAGACTGTTTATGCACACTGAAGGCATTCCAACATTGTCGCAAGAAGCAAAGTTTATTCTTTGCTGTCGACTTCCATTTTCCTCTAGTACATCAACCTTGCTTAATGTTTCTGTGGCAGATTCATCTACAACACGAACAATGTTGTGAGGCTTCTCTTTATCGCTGCTAATGTTTGCCTCGTGTTTTGAAGTGTTTCCCTCCATTCCTGTCTCGAGGGACTTGAATGAGTGAGAGTCATTATGTTTGAAGCTTCTCCTTACTCCTTCTGTCATCTCCCGTCTTACAATATTACCCGCACCTGAATCCAAACGATCGCCTTTCTCGTTGTCCTCAGTTGTATCCTGCAAGTCTCTTGCTGATCGAGCAGCATTCCAGTTTTTGATATTTGGCCACGCTGCATTGTCCATTCCTTTGTCAGCTGATCCAGGAACGGTCAACCCCACATTGGTATCACCAGGATCTAAATCAGATTTTGATTTCTTGTTTATTGGCATATCTTCAGAAGCACTGACACCATCTTGGCGTGTGTTGGAAGGCATGCGTCCTCTAGCGGGACCACTATTTCTCACACCAAGGCTGTATCTTGATCTCGATCGTCGCACACCATCGGCTCTAGCATTTCGTGTTCTTGGTTCTCGGCCGTGCCTTTAGAAGTAATTTTAAAATCACTCGTCAAACAGTGAATTAAGAACACGCACAATGTATCGGAGCTGAATGAAGTATACCTATCACTTTAAATTCATTTCTATATTATAAAATAGAGCTGTACTTTCCTAACTCAGCTTCAGATTTTAAAGGCTCTTTACCGCGACTAGGGCGAAACAATTAATATAATGGAACACAGTACAGGAGACTTCAAGGGCCGTACTTTCTCAAACATGTCAAGGCCAGGTTCATTAACCAACACAGATTTAACTGAAATGTTCGCATTTCTAACATGAGATTCAGTTTAATGAGATGGTATCGTTAATGTTGTCCACTGTTTTTATCTTAAATTAACACAATTTCTTCCAAACCTGTTTATTTTAAATATCAAGTGATTCAAGGTGTGCTGAAGCAGCGTCAACATGACACCATGTCATTGCCGAGAAATGAGACAGTATTTAAGACTTTAATCTGTAAGAATGAGTTTATCATTTTATCATTGCGTATCTGGGTGGAAATATTCCGATTATTCCGGAAAAGGAATTCACCGAAAATCCAATCTTGTTTATATTATCAAACACGCAAAATAATTCCTCATAGGAGACGTACCAGAAGCAGCGACTACTTTTCATAGCAGGATTTCGAGGCATTGAGTATAATTTTGGAATAGCTGGAACAAGTCTCGAAACGCGCCTTTGATCTTTTTACATTAAATTAGAATGAGAAAGACCCTTACCTGTTAATCATATAGGATACGACAACGATGAAGATGGCGCAACAAAAATTGCCAAAATAGGTCAGCGGATTTTGGCGAACTTCGTCGTAGATGGCTGCAAGAGTGCTACACTGGAAGAATGCTGAAATACAATACAGAACTAAAATAAACAAGGCTGAAATACAGAAACTGAATCCTAGTAATACATTCAATGCAGAAGACTCACGACCATATACTTTACAAGGCTGGTCATTGTTTTAGGCCTTTTCCACTGTACATTCGCTCTTGCAATAAGCACCATAATAAATTAAATAAGCGAACTGGATAACCATGGAAACAGATTACGATAAATATCTGAAACATTGCCAACCGCGTGCTACACGCGACTAAATAAGGACAACCTCGTTCCAAGACTCTTTTCGGGATTGGTTAACATGTCATGCCGACTGAGTGAGTGACAACTCCTCCATCACCGTGGGTATGCGAAGTATACGAATTAAAGTGCATATAAGCCCTAGCCAATTATCTTTGATATCGATTGTACATGAAGTGGTTAGTCCAACGGTAGAATATTTCTTGATTTGGGTGTTGCGTCTACGAGATATACAGGTTTATATTTCCAATATGCTAATGATGTGATGTCATCACCGACATTATTTGCTGAATTTCTTTGTGCTTGTGAATGAAGCTATTTTCTAATTTAGATTTTGTTTTTGTAAAATCCCTTTGATAAGCTTCAAATATAACTTAGAATTTAAAAATAGGTAATTTGTCACTATACCAGTATGCTTTTGTATAATAAGTGATGTCGGTGATGACATCACATCATTTGCATATTCGAAATATAAACCTTTATATTTCGTAGACGCAACACCCAAATCAAGAAATATTCTACCGTTGGACTATCCACTTCATGTACAATCGATATCAAAGATGACTGGCTAGGGCTTATATGCACTTTAACAAGGCTGGAATTTCAAATTTGTCACTGGTGCCTATTTACGGTTGTATATGCCTTATTCTAAAATGGCGAATGTTATCTAAATGGGATAGCTATAGAGTGTAAAAGACATCAGTTGACTGACGATGCTACCACGTTAAACATACTAATGCTACCACGTTACACAGACAGGCATATGACATTAATGGTTTAAGTGTCCCACATGGAAGAAGTGGGTTTCAGAAATGAAGAGAAGGACTTCGTTGAACCATAAAATAGGTAGCGTACAGGGTTAACAGGTATTGCGCCATAACCCGGTGTGCCAAGGGACAGTCCAGTGTTCCCTCATCAGCGTGCATGCCCTTCTAATTTTCCCTTTTGCATGTCAATGAGGGAAAATTAGACCAAGTATGCATGCTGATGAGGGAATTTAGAGATTAAATGTCCCCGAACAAACAAAGAACAGAGGTGATCATGGTATTACTTAGCTAAATGCAGAACTTCAACTGCTCAACGATCATTTTTTTACCACGCGGCAAAAACCTGAAAAGCCTTCCAGGTTCAGCCAAGAAGTTAACTTCGTTGCCGACCTTTAAAAGGTCTGCTATTAAAGGAATATTTTAAATATAGTAAATATTGATGCCCGTATAGTCTTATAGTACCATAGTTATTGTCACAAGTCCTAATTTAGATTGTAATTAGATTTTATTAGTTAAGTTATTAATTCGAACTAAAATGTGTAAATTAGCTCTGAAAACCCCTTTGGGGAGTGGCTAATAAACCATATTTATTGGTTATTTCATGGTTTTCTATGGAATACGGGCGAAAATTTCACGAGATATTTGAATTTTGAGTGAAATCTTCGCCGGTATTCTATAGGAAACCATGAAATAAAAAATAACCATATTATCCTATAAATAACAAATTTACGGGAAGATTTATCACGAAAACAAAGTAACTTACTGGACGATAGACTGCGAATTTTCGAGTGGCGGACGTGTCTGCAGACTAATTATGTATTCAAATCTTGAATTCTTATTGGCTGATAAAGAAACGTGCGAAATTTCATGAATTTTGATTGGCCTTGATCTAGCTATGAAATACCACTCTGAAAATCATAGAAAAACCAATAAATACCGCCCTGTATTTCATAGTAAAGCTGAGCTCTGTTTGGATGAAATATAATATTTATAGGATAATGTATTGTATTGTATTAAGTTTAGTAGTATAGCGAAGGTTGATTGCCCCAATAGCACGTTATCAGGATTTCAATTTGTATAGTTTTATGTGGTGTTGGGCTTTTTGTAGGAAACAGTCACGTACTAATATAATACTTCGTTAATAACGAATGAATTAAGCTCGTGATCCCATGGCAAAGGCGTTGCCAATGGATGCTGGATGACAAGCTATCTTTAAAACGCTGTTTTAGAAAGATCGACAATCGATTCGACGTTTAAAAATAGCATTTATCAACAGGTGTTGCTAATAACACTATACTGATCATGAATTAAGATCGTTTTGCCTTCAGTACTACCACGTGATTGCATTCCTGCAAAAGGTCCATTCTTCAGGCGAGACTATAAACCTGATTCCCCCCCCCCCCCCAATAAAACTACTGAAATCTCCTGAATGCAAACGAGTAAAAAATGGCGGCTCACTAATAACTGTATTCAGAATCAACGACCATCACAGCCGTAGGACAAGAAATCTACTCAGTAATTTAGAAAAAGATGTCTGAAAATTCTACAGTACTCAGCATTAAAGGTAATGTTACACGCGAATGTAAATGCCGATTTTTTCCTACGATTTTTAATGCATGTTACAAGAGACAGCTTTTAGCGCAACATTGATGTGGCAACAGGTATGTTACACGGGACGTTTTTTGACGCAACGTCCAACTAGTACCTAGGCTTCTACTCCTACAACCTCGATAATAAAATGGCAGACAAGGTATTTGCTTGTTAACGTGCTTTTCTTCCATGGGCGTACCAACCACTGGTTTCTGGGACGACCTGGCGCAAAAAGTCAACGGCGAGGATGTTAAACGAAGCAACTCCAACAAAATTCGGGTAACAATTTTGCAGGTGTTTGAAGGGAATTTAAAAACTTGCAAGACGTTGCCACAACGAATATTGCATTAATAATTATCCAGCGCGCCATGTTACACTATGTTGACTTTTTGTTGCACGACAAATCGTCGTTAAAACTCGTCGCGCGTCACCTTAACACAGGACAACATCGCCTAAAATTATTAAGAAATCAAACTGCAGTAATTGGTTTGTCAAAACACAATATCGTTGAACGATTTTTCTATATTGAATGATTTTGACTTTTAATTTCACTAAATTAAATATTGTTTTTAACACTGAATTTCTAACGGGACCTGAAAAACAGCCATAGAGGCTGATCAAAGCCAGGAACCGGCTAAATCACAGTTCGAATTGGAATTTAGCGTGTTGGTTTTTGTAGAGGGAGGAAAACCGGAGAACCCGGAGAAAAATTCTCGGAGCAAGGGCGAGATACCATCAAACTCAACTCGCATATGGCGCAAAGACCTCACGGTACTGATGTAAAGCGTTTTCGTTATTCAAGATCTCCACTGTTGTCTGTTGAGCTCACACTTGTTAACAATGAAGATGTACTGTTCGACATATTAACAGTTTTACATACCTGTCACGTTAATCCAAAGTGAGCGACCGTCACATATTAGCAGCATAGTCAAGGCAAACAAACTTGCCTGGGCGATATCCTTTAAAAGAGGCATTGCAATCAAATTTTGTTTTCAATCTCATAGCAATCTACAAATATTTAAAAGCGAAATCTTCTTGTAATTTGGGTGATGACGTCACAATGGTATCGTAATTAGGGCGCGCTAGGTAGCGCTCCTGTTGCATTTTGGGAGATGTTTGGATGCTCGCTCGCACTAAAGACTTTATTTTACGAGGATGAGCACTAAATAGTGTATAACACGCACTAATAAACTTGTGGCCCTCAAGCTAAGAATATAAGAATTATATAAATAAATACACTAAAACATCAAAATATTGATTAAAAACAAAACAAAATCTAGAGATACCTATTGATAAATACTATGTCTACGACTTAAATGAGCTAGAGATAGCTGATTGTTTAGGGAGGGCACTTTTATAAGCTTTTAAAGTTGGCTGCTTTTTTACATTATTATTACGGTCTGAAGCTATTTTTATCTACCAATCAAAGTACAGGATTGAAAGTATGAAGGTCTTTTTAATTAGCTTTTCCAGTTGCGTTTTTTTTTACAGCAATTGCTAATTATGGTCTTCAACTGACTCGGATTTTGCTTAGTGCGCTCGCAGGGAATCATGTGTTGTTTTTTGTGTTTTAAAAATCTTAATTATTGGTAATTAATTGATTACCTTAGGTGCTTGTACTTCCAATATGCATATCATTATTAGTGATTATACTGTAATTTTATATTAGTACATTTATTAATAATTATGATTTTTGAAAGTTGCATGCAGCTTGTATAGTTTTATTGTATTATACCGATTGTAATTACTTTTAGCTTATGCAGGGCCCCTCTGGATACCAGCCTCGTTGCTGAATGGGCCACCCTACCTAAATATAGTTATCTATCTATCTGTCTCGGTTATGGCACAGGCTAACCATCCTGGCATTTCGCATAGTTTATCAATGATTTACTATAGGATTAATTTATTTCTTAATGTAACCGAAGGTCAATAAATTATCATCCCGACTTGTTTTTTCTGAGTTGTGTTGAGCGTGTTCGATTGATCATGCCCGGGTACATTGCATTTGTTCAGTAATGATTTACCCGTTTCGGGTTGCTTGTATAGCTCCGTTTGGAATTTGCTGATCCTGATACTCCTGAACCAACACAATCTCCCCGTTGCATTAACAACTATCCTTAAATGGAAAACACGCTTGAAACTGAATGATAATCATTAATTCTAATGACATCCTTAAAACCGGTCAAGGATAAAGATAAAGATTTGTCACATACTGAACGGCGGTAGACCGGCTTAGTGTAGTGGTTATGACGTCTGTATTACACTCCAGTACACGCAAAGTTCGAGCCCGAGTAGGAGCGCTCAAAACAAATTTATTTCGTTTACCTTATGGTCTTGTTTACCTGTGAATCCTAGCTCTAGGTGAGTGACAACCCGTCGTTTACCCGTGAACTCGTCTGATGGTTAGGGTTAGGTTTGTGGTTCGGGTTAGGATTTGTATTAGAATCAACGATTATCATTATTTCAAGCGTGTATTCCATTTAAGGGCAGTTGTTAGTTCAACAGGGAGAATGCGCTGCCTGAACATTAATTGTAAAGACGAAAATACAGAAAACGGCCATCACGCAACCTGTTATTTATCTCCTCTAGATCTCCAGTGAAATAAAGTCAACCATTCCGGACATCGATATGATTCTCATAACAAACAAATCTGACACAAAACGATAAAATCCGTCGCCCCATTTTGATTTCTTAGTCAGTTTATCAGCTCATTAAAGGCTGCCACTCTTAGAAACAAAAGTGTTGCAATTCCGGGATCCGTAGAGATCAGGATCCGCAAAAGGATTGAAATATAGGAAGACTGCATGGCTGATCGGACGGCTGTACGAATTTAAGGAATTTAAGGAAGTGGATATTAGTATTGTGTTGTGAATTGATTTTGTTTAAACTGTTGTTCCTGTTAGAAACATTTTTTACGGTAAATCTATTTTCCGGGTTATTTCTTTGTAAACTTCGAGTTCTCCAAAGGTCATAGGTGCGATGACCAGCCGCCAGTTGTGCGAGCCCGCGTTTTGATCGGTGTACCGCTGTCTGTTGTGCGATGTGAACATTTCAAATAAAAATCGAGAATATGCAGAATAAGACATTTAAAGACGGCGGAGCCGGTATGACCCCCAGCTGCGCCGTCCCTGAAATATGGCAACTCCACTTAACAACCTTCTCCGTGAGGCGTGCTCACGATCGGTAAAAGCATGAGTGGGCCGCATCACACAAACATAACACTATATGCATACATGTATGTTCTGTTATTCACAAAGCAAGAATTATTGGCAATTAGTATATATTCCATTTTGTTTATCAACAACACTTTCTGTTCTAGTATAGTCCGACTAGAGAGACGTTTACGATAACTAGTGTGATGTCACGCACTTAGTCTTGTGATAATTCTGTCCCACATGGATAGTCAGTTACAAGATTAGCTCCGACTCACTTGTAATCCACCGTACCGAAAAATATGGCGCCTGTATATTTGACTTCAGTACATACACACTTTTCGCGCGCTCTGATTGGCTACTCAAACAGTGAATATGATTTCATATTCACCTTCGAGCGAAGCAGCGATCACATCGCCTGAGTTTTAGTGTCCATTTGACAGATAATAAAATAACTATTCACCTCCCCTTCCGATCGGTGAATGATTGTTAAATAACCCATTGCGAACCTAAAAGAGTCAAAATCACACGTAGAAATCCTCTATTCTTTTATATGACAGTGTATCGGCAACAGCACTTGTTCTGGCTTATTTTTAAGATTTAAAACCTTTCTATAACTGATTTAAAGATTTTCGCGCGCATAAGAATGTGGGTAAAAGTACAAACCTCCTACTTTTTCGGTACCGTGAACTGCGATGTTTGAAGGAAAACAACAAAAATTCTCTATTCGTAGTTAATATTAATCCCTCACTGAGAAACATTGTCGGGGTGACTGAGTTTCGTTTTCTAAAATACCGCTGAATGCGATAACTGTAGACGCATTTGTCTTATAGCCCCGTCTCATTCTGAAGTCAATATTCATAAATTCCAGCGCCAACGTGGGGTGTTCACAACGTATTATAACTCTGTGTATTGTTGTAGTCTGAGAAACTGCGTCTGTAGTCATCGCACACAGCAGTATAATCATCGAATACGTAACTGGTATATGTCCGGCCAACGCATTATTTTGCATGTATGCTTGAAATGTGACAGTGAAGTTCAAAAGATTTTTCATGGATATGACTTCACGTTCCAGCGTATATTTGGGAGTCAACAACAACGGGGGATTTTGATTCGCTAATTAGAGGCTTAATATCTGTTAATATCTGCACGCTAATTCGCTACCATACCTTAGTACAGTTTATGTATAGTGAAACACACCACACTACCGTACCTTCGATGGTCAATGCAGAGCAGAAAGACTGTAAGATCCTATTTAAGTGACAAGTGTATTCTCCCCCCGGGAGTAAGCTTCAAGATAATAGTTCGTGTTTTTTTTCTATATATATAAAGAAAAAAGCGTTCTTATCTGATTCCTAAGCATTTATTGAATTTTAATATTAGTGTGTGTATCAAGACCTCATATGGTTGTTTCGACAACTGAATGACATTTAAACAAAAGTAGGGTCACGACTTTAACTGGCTAGCTAGCTAGGCTGGATGTCCGTTCTTGCGTGACTGCGAATTCGAAGGATGTCTATGTTTCTTCTGGCCGGATACACAAGTTATCATAGGTAGAATAGGTTTCTATAAAAATTCTAACAACTCAATACTTCTTTATTTCCACGAATTTACTAGGGTCATAACCACATGGAAAAGTTTAAGGTTTACTTTAAGTCACTGGTGTTTTCGATGTTAACATTTTTCCTTGAGTAGCTTTGATGCTTTCATCCGGAGATGATATCGCGTGCTTTAAACTAAGTACTGAGAAGATTTAATCTCACTCATTTGGCCAGAGCACGATTGAGAAACGAGATAAGAGCGCTACAATTGTTTATCGCTTCAATAAAATCATAATAATGGTGTTACGATGACAGTCGCTAGCCCAAAGATAGAATCATTTCTGAAGCTCGCAGCCGCAAAATTGTCTTGATCGGGATTCCACAGAGCTTGAGTAGATATGACAATTCCTCTGTCCCTTATCGCCGCCATGTAAACAAGACATACCACTTTACTTTGTAAACCCTCCGCCGCTTTCATCGCTTCCACTAATGTCTTGATAACTTTACTGATGCTTTTTCCAGTTCGATCGCATGTTTCTTTTCTGTAATCCCTCATTGATAACATGTGGGCTCTCAAAATGTCTTCCATTAAATCCCTTAATTTGATGTCGTCCTCTTTGAAAAACGCCTCTCTGGGTACAACTGATGTAATTTCATTCTCAGGCGGCTGCCTAAGTTCTTGCACACTTGGTCCCAACGTACTGAAAGAAACTTTTCTTGGTGGTCGTTCTGGGCTCGGTTCATCGCCATCAGCCTTGAGTTCCGAGCTTGATTCCGGTATCGTCGAACCACGCTGCTTCTGGCCAAGACTAGGGTCCGTATTGCGGCGTTTTCTGGTCTCAACTTTATCACCCTGCTTTTGGAACATTGTCAAAGAAAGTTTTCTATTCGGCTTTGGAAGTGGCGTAATTTTCTTTATTTCTTTTACATTATTATTATTGGTGAGATCTTGCTTCGAGTCAGCAATGTTTTGATTGGAGTTATTTAGTCCAGAAAAAAACCCAAGCGACAAGGGAGACATCTTTTTTGTTTTTGAAAAAGAAGACCTTCGTTTTCTCTCAAGTGGGATTTGATCGGCAGAGGAATTTTCCGAAGATAAAATGACCGTTTGATTGGGTGGTGAACTGGAGCTGAATGAGAAAAGATTAGATATCTTTTTAGATTTACGCCCGCTTTTCCGACTTTCTTCGTCCTCGGCTTCGCTAGAAGAATTATAGCTCGATGTGTGATCCGTATACCGAGAAGCTGAAGGCGATGGAGGAGCCTTTGGCTTTTTTCGACTCTTTGTAATCAAATTTTCAGACTCCAGATCCGTAGACTCCTCGACGGGTTCAAGGATGACAGTAACAGCTGAACTGCCAGTCGAAATCTCAGAGACAGTTGACACTGTATCGTCGTTGTCATCTGTTGTGGCTATGGAGCTCGGTCTTGCCGGCCTTTCTATCAAAATGTCCTTCAAGGAGTCGTCCACCTCGTTCACGTTAACGCCAACAAGATCCCTTAAATCGACCTGAGGTTCCCGCGACTCGAATCCAGGTCCCGAAGCGAACGCCAGCATCGGAGAAGCAGCTTTTTTGAGCATCTCAAGCTCAGGGCTCTTCTTCGGCCTTGCTATGGACTTGAGGACTATTTTAATCTGCCTTCCGCGTCGCTTGGGGTTCGTGCTATGATATCCATTCATCTCTCAGTCATCCGTTGGCGTTACGTACAATTAAATGCCCTATCGATATTGCTGTCCAACGCAACCAAGGTGGTATCTTAAATATCCATTATCTCGAGTGCTTTAGAAGCCTTCAACATAGTAATGGCTGGCATACGCCTTTGACCTCGACGTCGTGAGGTATTTTCTTTTCGTTCACAGCGCTCTGATTCACAGCAATAATGCAAATACTATATATTTATACGCTTTGGATGACCTACCCCGTTCGCTTCCCTGTGGGAGCTCTAAGTATTTTTGTTTGAATTTTTATTAATTAGTGTTTTTATACAATTGCACAAAGGGTCAGCTAGTTTCAGACTCGCACATTAATGAAATCGTATAGGCAAAGTCCCTAACCATAGTATGGAAACCATATATTTCACCACTGTTGGGTGTACTCATTGTAAATCCATTGCATTGAAGATGTGTGACTTCAATGTTTAGTCTTGAAGTCATGCAGCTCAGGAATTGCCACATATAGGGCGGAGCATCTCGCTCAGAAAAGACCGTACTATAACTTTGAATGTTGCATGCGGCGTTTCTGTTGCATGGAAGGGTTCCATTCCGGCATTCCTAGTTTAACCCGACAATTTAGTTAACAAACACGCACTCAATCGCATGTCAGTTAAGATCTGTGTTCTTTTAGCTAATAGTCTTGATTGATTATCGAAAATGATAGGCGACTAGCTGTGACTAGCTGCCAACCATTTAACTTTTGCATGCAAAAAAGATATCTTTGTTGAGACATCTGGTTTGATAAACTCCTTTCTAAAGGTAGGACTGTTAGTAGGTCCTTAATTTTCGGTCCTATGAAACCCTAAATAACTGTAATAAGGCATAGCATTTCAAAAAGTAATGCGGAATACTTAACAACAATATTTACTAAGACATAACTAGTGCACTCCAATGCAAACCAGTAAATAGCGAAGAATATTCCGAAACACAATGGAAATCAGAACATGTAAAAAATACTGGTTTGGAAGCCGGGTAGGAATCCCTGGAGAGGAGATTATTGAATATACCAGTATAGTATCTACATGTACCTCTCGAAATCTAGGTGCTTGTCTGACAGTCCTTTAATTTTGCGTGATATTTTTTCTCCAATAATACATGCAGAATTTTTTTTCTTTGTTTCTAATGTGCCGGAATTTTCTTAGGAGGAAAGTGGCTTGCAGGAGATATTTTTTTTATCTACCCCCCCCCCCCCCCCCCTCCCCCCCCCCCTCCACAAAAGTGTTAAATGGTTGGCCCCTAACTGATTATTGTAAACTCTAAGATATGCAGCTTGCTGCCAAGGCCGAGAAAAGTCGAGAGACGCGATCTCCTAGCAGGTTTAATAAGTGTTTTATCACTTATTACTGAAACCTGCTAGCAGATCGGGGAAGAGCGGCCGGAAGAGGAAAAAAAAACTTTTTGAGTTTGTTAACTTAAATTGTGGCAATCAATTGAAATCACATTCATAGGGCAAGAGAATTGGGAAGCTATGAAACGACTAGTTTGCATGGTAAGTCTAGTCTAGTTTGGTATTTATAAACTTGAGTGACTGGAACAACCTGCTGCTACTAAACAGTCTCTATGGCATCTGTAACTATTGAAATGTCTGTAATTTAATTCAAGATTTATATATATTATTATTGCGTACATTATACTTGGATTTATTTTGACTCGGGATCGTGGACCTGAAAATCATTTTTGATGGGTGAGACCGCCTCGGCAAATTTTATATTTGTTATTGACCGCTGTAGCTTATCTGCAAACCGAACATAAATAAATGATTGATGGATTCCTTACAACAACTCAACAAGTTTATTCATACCATTTTGGAAATTACGAAAAATAAGGGGAAAAACATGCATTGTAGGTACAGGTTACTTGTAATAGCCGAGTGGGCTAATCGAGACAGATCACCATGATTGAAATAATTAATAACAATACTATATAGTAGACTGTTCAGCAGTCTAAAAACTAACACACACACATTCTCAAACATACATAAAATAAATGAAAGAGACAACAAAGATGTCACATATATATATACACATATAACACACATGCATACTACATATATATACATACAATGTACATACGCATATACATACATGTACATGTATGTCGCGTTACTCCGAAAGCTCGGCGTACCTTATCCTCTCGGTAGCTGCGGGTCGATAAAAAATAACAATGGTTGACTCTTTTCAAGAATTGACTGCCTTTTCTAATCCAAAGCAGTTTAACTGTACTCGGCGATAAGGAACGTGTTCGAAACAAGAAGGAACTCAAGTATTAAAGTTGATATATAGATGCGTGCATGGTCCTACCATAGTTAATAGAGGGCAATGGTTAGGACCTAAGACTTAATTAGTAGTTAATGATTTACTGGAGCGCGGTCTTTTTGTAAGCGCACAACCCTGAAGTTCCTCTCTCCCCCCTTCCACACCCCCCCCCCCCCCTCCCCCATTCAATGTTGGGGGGAAAAAGTGACCAAACCAGTACGAAAGTTTGTCCAACATTGAAATGAGGGGTGCGGAGGACGTGTTAATATAATGTTCCAACTATTCATGTCCAAAGCTGCAGCTTGATATAGATCAATAGTGCTGAATGGCACTGAAACCTTTTATTCCTCAGGATTGTGTTCCAGCAAAATTCTAGTATAACTAATATAAATTAAGATACATTGCCTGGGATAATTAGTGATTTTATACTTAGTATAGTTATTAGATTTTAATCAGATAGTGTACGTATTGTTAGCTTTAGAGCATAATATAACATTGTGATTTCACGTATTAAAGTATTTTCTTTCATTTTATTATTGTGTTTAATGCAGGTCCACATCAGCTTTTATAGCTGCCTGCCTTTAACCTGCTTCAACAAGTAAAGGATGTATGTACAGTCAACTCTCTCCTGCGACCACTTCCCGTAAGCGACCACAAATTCTGTTGTAACTGGAACTCTCTCGTAAGCGACCAACGCAAAAATTCTTAAGCGACCGCGACCACTTTTTAGTCTCAACACTTGACATTTTTTATAGTTTTTTGTTTCCGATAAGCGACCACCAAAGTAGTTTATACTGTATTGTTAGAAAATCATTACTAAAATACCACAAAGTTCAATTTTTAATGGCGTTGACAGATAAGAAACTGAAAAAGATTGGAAAAACTTGAGCTAGAACTCCCGTGCTTAGCTATGTTGTTATGGTGACAGCGCGCTCGAGCTGTGCTAGAAGTCTGATCCGTTTAGCAAGCACTTGGGCTACCTGTGTTGTTTTTTCCCGTAAGCGACCATTTTGTCCGTGAACCAAGGGTGGTCGCTTAAGAGAGTTGACTGTATCTACATATGTAACAAAGGCGGTGCGATTTAGGTTGGAAGGGGGTATAAGACCTCAAGTACGTTAAAGTGCCTATGAAGCTTATTATTTTATTTTAGATATCAATTCTACATCAATTCTACATACAATATATCTTGCTTTGAATGCTGTGCCGCTGAGTTAAAGAGGTTTTAATATCCAAAATGCTAATTACATGACGTCAGGGGAGGCATCTACAATCATTTCTTAGTGGTTGTGAATGGGCGTTTCTACTGATATAGGAAAAAAAATATAACATCATTTTATTTCAACCATGGGTATAACACTGATAATTTAAAAAATGTGTGTAATTGTAACAACAAATTTTGTATAATAATTGATGCCTCCCTGACGTCATGTAATTAGCATTTTTGATATTAAAACCTCTTTAACTCAGCGGCACAGCATTCAAAGCAAGATATATTGTACCATTTTACTATTCACTTGATGTAGAATTGATATCTAAAATAAAAAATAAGCTTCATAGGCACTTTAAGTAATTACGGCCTGTGTTTGACATTGTTGCCAGACCCCCAGCGAAGACGTAACGTTTTCTTTTCTTACTTTACTAATATTTACTATTTTAAAATTATAACTTACAATTTTGTTGGGTTTCACTTCGTCAACATTTGCAGTTCTTCTTATGGTGATCACGTGATCAGTGACGTCATAGCTAAGAGAATGGGGCCGCGTCGGACAAAATTGATCATGAAAATTAAGACTTCTATAACAAATGTTGTTTTTATTGATTAGGGGATAATATATTAAGGGGGGATTGTGGTCATGTGACCTGTTTTGCTGAATATCACTTTAACCGAGTAAACGGCGATAGTCCCGGTTTGTAGAAATCAGTAATCAAAATATACTGCATATAGTAACTTGTTTACTTGGTGAAAACTCGAATCCCATTTTAGTAGGAGTTTCCCTCTCTGATATTCGTGTTAACAGGTCATGTGGCCATCCTAAATTCAAAAACGCTAGTTAAGGTTCTTTATCACGTGAAGTTCTATTGATGTACTGAGTTTCACCGGCATATTTTTGTCAAGGTTCTAGCTCATAATCTTGAAAAATGTGTTTGCCTTAACATACTTGAGACAAAAGATTGTGCACGTGAACGTAAGGAATAAAGAAAAACTAATCTACGATTTTTAAACATGATATAAAGTGCGTGCATGCGTTCGTGTTTATGATCAGCCCTACGGGGTTTCAAAATATTGTATAAAACCAGCAGAAATATTCAAACTTACCTTGTTCTTCTGCAGTAGATTGACCTCTCGATTTTTTGGTTGCGCTCTCTTGTTCTGACCTTTCAGACGTGCTTTTTCTCTTTAAAAAGTCTTTTAACCTTTGTTTCGTATCCATCGCCCGTGTCCGACTGAATACATGAATTCATCAAAGAAATAGAGCGAGTACGATCTGCGAGGACTTGGAACCGAATCTTAAAATAGAATCGTCACGCCCACTGATCCAAAAATAGATTGGCGCAGACTGATGGTCTCTTGTGGGGAAGCCAATACTTTTCTAGCCTGCGAGTTATTTCAACGCAGAGGAAGTGATAAAATGATTTGGCCGCGTAAAAATGGAAAAAGGAGACTGGCACGAGAGAGGAGAACGATTCTGTACGGGAAATACTGATTGGTCAATTAGCTGTCATCGCTGTCATGTGTCACGAAATGTCGCACATTCCTCCTGCGAACTGACTGAAATGGCGGCGACAAGAGAGAAGTGATCGAGCGGTTGAGCGTTAATCCAGGAAAGTATTTAGAAGAACAAAGCAGGCAGTGAATAGTTTACATTTGTACTTTCTAGGCGAGATATTTTGGAGGTTTTACCAACAGGTAAAAGCCTTATTTTCCAACTGTTTGCCGTGGAAGTCGAGTCAGACAGGACTTGTCTTATTTGCAAAGCATTGTAAAGGATCAGTTTAATCGAAACTAAATACACTGGGACTTAAAAGCCATCTCCCTCTACGATCTAGACGTAGAACTTAAGGAAATTACGGAGTTCCCTAAATTAATTTTCGCTCCTTCTGTCAGAAACTGTTCGAGTGAAAGAGTCGGTCAGGGTCGAGTACATGAACTGATGAAGGAAAAATTGTTTCATTCCTATACTACGAAACACGCCCAAAGCGTACAAAATCATAATAACACTACAACTAGTGGAGTGTGACAGTGCCGGATGCCTGGTGGACAGCATCAAACGGTTTCTTTAATAAACTACGGTATTACAAATCATTACATAGTACTAATATTACAAAATCATAATATTTAACAGGACATGATTTAACAGGACATGAAGGAATAGAGAAAACATTCCATAACCACACATCATCCTAAACGGATGGTTGCACAATCAAATGACGTAATCACATGATAATAAATAGCTTTTCACATGCTTAAATCAAATAATACCGAAAAATCGATATCTAAAGAAAATAATGTACGTTGCCCGGTACGAAAAACCATCGTAAAAAACCACGTCTTGCTACGTGGAAAAACTTCTGGAAACGTACTCCTCGACCGAATGCAATCGTACAAGGCTCCGAGGGCTAAAGCCAAAATGGTTATATCTTGATGAATAATAATTTAAAAACATTAAAACTAAAGTTTGGCTGACTTGTGGCTGTCCAGCAAGCGAGAGAAAGAATTCTAAACTGATTGGTCTTTATATACCTCAAATATGAATATTAAACATATGTACAAGAAAAGAACTAATGAACTATCACTTAAGTGATAAACAAATAGCTACGTGCCGTAATGAAGACGCTTTCCAACTCACTTTGTTACGTTGGAAAGCCTCTATTCATTCCTATACTACGAAACACGCCCAAAGCGTACAAAATCATAATAACACTACAACTAGTGGAGTGTGACAGTGCCGGATGCCTGGTGGACAGCATCAAACGGCAAACGAGAAAACTACAAAGACGAGAACCGTAACGGAAGCAAGCATAGAAAGAGACAAGTAAATAAATAATCTATCGAAAGATCTAGATACCATTAGCTTATCATCTTGTAATCTAATGGCAACAGCATAACATGTTTACTGGCTTCCCGTCTCTGGAAAAGAAATTGGAAACCGCATGAAGTTGGAATACACCACCAGAAGTACTGAAATAATACTGAAGTAACACAGAGCATAAAAGGAATACTGAACGCTTAGAACAAAAATAATCATGTGCTCAGGTAAATATGAGCCACATGCTTCCTAACGATTTGAATTCATTACCATCTTATAAAGGGTACAAACGAAACAAGATGAAACATTGCCCTTAAATGAAAAAAGAGAACTGATTCTGGCCACCAAGAGATTACAATTCTATTCTCGGGGTTTCTTTCAGTATACTAGTTTTCCTAGCAATTTCATGGATGCCTCAGTTTGTTTTACCGAAACGTAACGAAATATCAGTTGAAAATAGACATGCAACTTTATGGCTCGTCAACACCATACACCGTACAAGGCTTCCTTAACTAGGCACGTGCAGGTGACTTACAATGAAGCTTCAAAAAGACAAAATTAATCTCTAAAATACGAGAAGACAACAGCAATGAACATGGGTAAAACAATTAGAACTTCGCGATCTATTCTCTTTCCCCCAATGAATCCATGCATTCTTGTATTCCTACAATCGTGAACGATGCCTTGAAACACATCTGATAAGGAGGAAGTGAACTGCTAGCCTCAGCGTTTGAGGAGAAGAACGATGCCTTGAAACACATCTGATAAGGAGGAAGTGATCTGCTAAGCATCGGCATTTGAGGCGATGTTCAACCTGTCATGCTCGGCTCAAGACTCCGACCTGTGGGAAGACCGTTGACAACAAAACAAAAAGAGTAACATGAGAAAAACATGCATCATACCGCTATCTTACACGTGTGCAGTTCCCTCTTCAATAATTTTTACACTAAATTTAGGACATGCAGAAAACACTGACTTTTAGTTTCTACTCGATAAACAGAGCACGATCGACAACAAAGGGTACAGGTATTCCTAATTAAATACGTATATCAATACTTCTTTGCAGAATCAGAAAATACTGATCCACTTGTTTGATAAAAATGTGGTGAAATTCGACCTTAAATGCGATCGATACAGTGTAAAAGACGATACTGAAACCACACTACACTAGTAATACATCCCTTATCTAAGGTCTGGGAAATCTATTTAAAACAGATCAATTTCAGAATCTTAAATAACATTCTAATATATGGTATACCTAAGAGCATACCTATATAATCATTCGCCCGCTAAGAGGCTCACAGTTAAACTGTTATCATCACACTTCCAGCCCAATTGTTACAAATCACTCCAACATTTGTGTTGGAAAAACAACAGATTCAAGATCGGAATAGTTAACCGTGGCAAGTAAGAATTGAATGTCAGCACATCATGTCTATATCAAAACGGACTAAGACTGACTGAAAATCATTTTGAACAGCTTAGGGTTAACAACCCATTATTGATATCTATATCCAACAAATGAAATCTGGTCTCGAGGAATCCAACGAGTCTGAAAACAAAAGGTTAATAAAATAAATCATGAAAATGACAATAGGACTATAATACATGAATAACGTAAATTAACAACAGTCCAACTCTCAACAGTAATCTCTCTACACTAACATCTTCATTTCATATACAATACAGAATTTTGCGATCAACAAAAAATAAATGCACCATAACCTGTAAAACTTGCATCACAGATCAAAGCTGCTATACAAGACAAAACTGTCAATATGAAATTAAAATCCTTAAAAATGTATTCATTTAATACACCATCAAACGCTTTCATTATATACATATTTCAATACTCTTTTGCAAAATCAGAAAATACTGATCCATTATTTGTCTGATAGATAATCTGGTCCAATTGGACCTAATGCAATCCATGCAGTAATGCCAAAAAGACAACGGCACTGAAATCGTGCTACACTATATCACATCCCTTACTCTAAGGTCAGGGAAATCTGCTTCAAACAGATCAATTTCACAATCTTAAACAACGTACAAACATGGTATACTTAATAATACCAAATCATTCGCCCGTCTAAGAGGCTCACAATAATACTAATACTAATAACAACAACTGCTATGTTTAGACAGGGTTCACATATCTTCGAGGAGTTTACAATGAGGTCCTGCGTAACAAAACTAATAAAGTAAAATAATGGTTCGATAGGATAGTTACAACTAATTAAACTTTTATCATTACACTTCCAGCCCGATTTTAAATCAGACTTTACAAACGAATTTCAGTAAGCAGATATATATATATATATGTAAAGACAAATTTTACAAGCAAAATTACTATCATCTAACTAGTAATAATAAAGTCTGAACGATATATTTAAACACGATATTAATATATCGCAATATATCCCAGAAAATCCTTGATTTTTTGGGACAGACACTTTCAACGATTTGGATTAATACCCGAGCAATGGTACGTGATAATAAATTTCAACTAATCCAAATCACTAGTAAGAGAAAAACAATCCTTCTCTTAGCATTTCGTTAAAGAATCGATAAAGTAGCCAAAATGAACCACTTCATATACTTGAACTTGAATGACATAATACGGGGTAACTGAATGACTAAGAGTAGTAATAATTTACGGCCTTCTGTCAGCTACAAAAAATATATTACAAAGAGTTAGCTGAAAATTCACTCTAAATCTGTTACGTAATAATTCATGAATTGCATTCCCAGTGAAATCTGGATGAATCAATAACACCTAATTTACTGTAGTTAAAAATAACTGAATAAGAGCGAGCTCTATACTTAAGCTATATAAAAGCAACTGATATCCGCAAACCTCAAACTATCAATGTTTATAACTACAGAAAGAAATCCTTCACATTAAACACTTATAGATCATTAACTCTCAAGCAACTTCGCCTATAGTTTATCGAAAACAGCAGACAATAATTCAAAATCAATGTCACCTAAACAAAAATTGAAGAATCTTAAAAATAATGAAAGTCTGATCGTATAACAACTGAACTCATTAAGCTAAAGGTTTCTCTTGGTATAACAATCTGGATGGCGTTTGTATAGGGACTCGCGACCCTTTGGTGCATGTTGAGATGTTCGATCTGCACGTGCACGTGTGACTGGGCGGCTGACCATGGCCAGCAAGGATCCCGAGATAACAGTTCCTCCAAAAATATCCGGTTCTCCCGCGGAGGAGACGAGAATTCATAGGAGAAAAAATAGACAAAGAAAAATCATGTCAGAAGGCTTGTAAAACACATAAGGAGCACTAAATGTTATGTACTACGTTGTAGGACTGAATTTTTAAATTCTCAAACTTTTTGTACTGCCTCGTTGACTTTTACGACTATGCAACAGTACGAATACATACCTTCACGTAGAGTTTCAAAGGTATCCTCTAATTTACCTCTTAACAGAATAAGTACGCCACCTTCCAAGGAGACTTGAAAGAATCTTTAGCTCAAACTCAGTGCTCTTCCGTTGTGTTTCAACGCTGAAGGTTCTTGGATAATAGTTCCTCCAAAATTGTCCGATTTTCCCGCGATGGAGACGAGAA
Source organism: Actinernus sp. WN-2022 (assembly GCA_030867875.1). NCBI lineage: Eukaryota > Metazoa > Cnidaria > Anthozoa > Actiniaria > Actinernidae > Actinernus > Actinernus sp. WN-2022. The sequence goes on from JAOWCC010001210.1 coordinate 59,295,454, forward strand.
TTCATAGGAGAAAAAATAGACAGAAGAATCATTAATGTCACAAATGCCTTGTAAAGCAAAAAACAAGCCCTAACAAATTATGTCTACTGCATCGTTGAGTCAAACATTTCGTGAATATACGACGTGTTCAAAAACATTACGAATATATACGTATACCTTCGCGTAGAGTTGCATACGTATCTTCCACTATAAAATCTCCGTCAGAAAGTTTGGCTGACTTGTGGCTGTCCAGCAAGCGAGAGAAAGAATTCTAAACTGATTGGTCTTTATATACCTCAAATATGAATATTAAACATATGTACAAGAAAAGAACTAATGAACTATCACTTAAGTGATAAACAAATAGCTACGTGCCGTAATGAAGACGCTTTCCAACTCACTTTGTTACGTTGGAAAGCCTCTATTTATGTTAGTATGATGACGTCATGGTGACGTCATAAGCGATGCCTCCTTTTTTGGTGAAATTCCCCCTTTAATAAACGTTAAAACAGACTACCCCATCAAAAGGCCTTTATTACACACATTCATTTGGTGCAAATTTAAACATTCTACGACGATTACAGCCAAAGTTATAGAGGAATGACTGTTGCTATAGACAATATATAAGCAAATACCCCCACCCCCCCCCCCCCCCCCCGGGGGGACTCCCTTATGTGAGGGGTACATGGATGCTCGTCGTACCTTTCAGGGGTCAAAATCAGAAGTTTAGTACCACTTAGGGTATCCACGATCAAACACAGACATTTCTATATAAAGCGGTACCTTTTAGAGGTCGGGTGTCACCGAATGCTAGAGAATGACAGCACTTTTGAAAACAACAAGGAATAATGTGCTTGATGATACAACATCAAGTAATAGCAATAAAAGGCATCGAAAGTTTAAAATGGTGGCATGTTTTTATCGATACCTTTTAGGGGTCAAAATAAGCTTGAGCCACGCCCATTTTAGTACCTCTTAGGGGTCAAATCGAAAATGTCCGACGAGCATCCCTCCCCCTTTTATATGGGAGTCACCTCTCCCCCCCCCCCCCCCCCCCGGGCAAATACCGTGAACAAAAATCCTGCAAAAATGCGTTGGATCCGAAGTGAGGACCTATGCAGTAGGCATTTATAGATTGTGCTAAAAAATTTCGAAAAAGTTGCTCAAAAAAGGGTTAAAAGTTGCTCAAAAAGTTGCCCAAAAAGGAGAAAAGTTGCTTCAATAATTCAAGAAGTTGCTTTACAATATAAACCGCTTTATTGAAGTAAAAGCTTTAAACAACACTTTGTAAAGTTTTTTTACACTATGTACAACGTTTAACTTGCCAATGAGTACATTTAACCGAGATGCTTGTGTATTGTTCAGTTATTACTGCCTTTTGGCATTATTGTACCTCAAAATTTCGAACCGCTAACCATAAAGAGCGTGTACAGTTTGCGAACAGCCGCTGACCACATGGAGGTAATCGAGGGCACATAATAAACTGCTTTCTTTTTGTAAGGATTGTTCAGGGTGTTTTCTACCGTATTTACACAGATCTTGTATTTTAAAACGCTAATATTTTATTTGTGGCTCAATTTTTTTAACAAATTGCTCAAAAGTTGCTCAAAACTCCAAAAAATGCTTACAGTTGCGTAAACTTCAAAAAGTTGCTCGAGACTCCAAAAGTTGCCCAAAAGTTGCCGAGCACAATCTATATAAAATGCCTACTATGCAGACAAAAGATAAACGATTAAGAATGAAAAGTCCGAAGACTATACAGCAAAGCTGATATACAACGTAAAATTTTAACACAAAGCACTACGGTTAGCTAGGCCTGACACGAAAAGCGCTCGGACTAGATTGCAGCCATAGACGAGGGTCCACAATAGGTTTGGCGGGATGGCGGGATCGGGCTTATTTCGAGGGTGGGATTCGGGATGCGAGCTAAAAACAGGAGTGGGACGCGGGATTTCAGGTACGAGCGGGAAGCGGGATTTCATGTTTTTGAGGGGGCGGGAAGCGGGATACGGGATTATAATTTCCACGTGACCGTGTGTTTGATGCAGATTAACTCTTCAAAGCGAACAATGTCGCGTACCGTTTGTGTGACTTTGCGTGTTCGTCCAAGGGTCAGAAACATCATCAAATCGTGTTTAGTCTGTTTACTTGGCAGCTATCCGGATTTTAATGAAGGCGGGTATTTCATGTTATCATTATTGTAATAATTAACGCAGAAAAAAAATTGTAGTTAAAAAATAAGGGTGGGATCGGGATTTCAACGTAAAGAAGTCTAAAGAAGGGTGGGATGGTGGGATGAGGTGGAAAAGCGGGATCTGAGTACCCTATTGTGGACCCTCATAGACAGCTGTTTCGTTCTTATTAGAACTCGTCAGTATATGGCATAGCAAACAGTACGCGGGCTTCGGTGCCACTGGGTGACTACTACTACTGCACTACTACTGCCAAATAAAATCCGTAAAATCGAATTTCTGAAATATTCTTCAGATACAAATGTCCGCTATCCCGGTGCTAGTGGATTCTCTATCGGATTAGTAGATTGATTTGACAACTTGCCCGTTGGACATTGAACAAAAAATAGTCTTCTTTTAAAATTTTAGTTAATTACAAATTAAAATTTGAGCCCATGGGCCATCTTTGCTCAGGTGCTTGGACAATTTACTTTCCATTCTCCCCTACTAAGGGGAGGTATTAAAAAAAATCATATTGTCGGCCAAGATTGTGCTCACTGGACAATTAATTTCCGTAAGTGGCCTGGCCGATGCGCAAAAATGATGACTGATATACCCTTTTCTTCCTCATAGAAAAGTTCCACAAATAAACTCAGCGTTTTGTGAATTCATCACGCTCTCCAACTTCAATATTTTATTCTTCAGACGGCATTGCAACTGAGAACATCTGTCACCCACGGCCACTAACCTCCCTTCCCTCCCCTCCCTTCCTGACGGAAAAAGTTCGAGAGCCTCCAATTCAGCGGTGTTCGCCAACACAACATGCGTTGTGTAAAGCGGTGAACGTGATGAGAACCGTTGTTTGATTGCTTTGTCGATCACTTTGGAGCCTAAAAAGATTCTTCTATTCTTCTAAAATGGAACTTTAAGTTCATTACAGCTGAGGACAGGACTTGAGATGCCTGTTATCCATTTCGCTGTCCACCCTTTGCCTGGGACGATTGACGAGCTCCATGAAAGGTGAGTTTAATTTTATCGTCTCCCCATGCCAAGTCAAATGTGGCTTTTGAGACATGGACTCTTTAGCCCCAGTTTTAACGAACACATGTTAACCCAAAACCGCCTAATGTCTTCCTGCCGTTTTTATAGGCTTAAAGAGGTTGCTGAATCGAAAGGAAAAACCGGTCATTTAAGGTATGACAACGGGAAAATTTCACACTCACAGTCACAGGCAATCACTGATACATTTTATACATGTGTTCGGGGTTTTTCTTCGAAGTAGCGATCACGTTCGTTTAATTTGAGTTATTTTTCAAGGTTTTATGACACAGACGGCAATAGCTTGTACTTCCCTTATAAATAGTTACATGTATATATTCGATTGTCGTGGTGAACACATTGTGAAACTGTGCTCCGAAATTGCGTGTACGAGAATTTGAGAAAATGCATTATTAATGAACTAAGTGCCAAAGTGGTGGGGTATTCTGCAATCGTTCCGTACATTGTAGGTATGTTTAGTCCTACATTTAGTTTAGGGTCAAATTCTGCTTGGGAATTGGAACCATGAGTTTGGTTTGGCTGTTTAACAATAAATTAGACTGAGTTTGAAGTTTCTGTCAGCAGTTATAGTTCACCACAAAATTTTGGCATGCACTCATTGGTTAAAAGTGATCATGCGACGAGTTAGTTCTTGTCCGTGGATGCAAACTGTCAGGCGTTATAGATCACCATAAAATTTTGGCACACTCATTGGCCAAAAGTGATCATGCGACGAGATAGTTCTTGTCCGTGGATGCAAACTATCGGGCATTATAGTTCACCACAAAATTTTGGCACGCGCTCATTGGCCAAAATCGATCACGTGATGTGATAGTCACCGTCCACGGATGCAAACTATCAGGCTATAGTGCCCGCTGAGAGCGGAAGACAATTTTGTGATGAACAATAACGACAAATAGACTGTGTTTGTCTCAGAACTATCGGCTGATAGTTTCCCTTGGAAATTTGATGTTCTTAAAACTAGCATATACATGTAAGCCCTCGAACTTCGTTCTCGGGCTTATATTTGTTTTAAGAACATCAAAATTCTGCAGGCAACTATCAGCCAATAGTTCCGCGATGGACACAGTCTATTTGTATAATAGTGCCCGCTGAGAGCAGAAGACAATTTTGTCATGAACAATAATGACAAATAGTGTGTTTGTCTCGGAACTATCGGCTGATAGTTTCCCTTAGAAATTTGATGTTCTTAAAACTAGCATATACTGTAAGCCATTGAACTGCATTCTCGGGCTTATACATCAAATTTCTGTGGGCAACTATCAGCCAATCGTTCCTTGATGGACACACTATTTGTATAATGGTGCCTGCTGAGAGCGGAAGACAATTATGTGCTGAACAATAATGACAAATAGTGTGTTTGTCTCGTAACTATTGGCTGATAATTTCCCTTGGAAATTTGATGTTCTTAAAAGTAGCATACATGTATAAGCCCTTGAACTGTGTTCTTGGGCTTATATTAGTTTTAAAACATCAAATTTCCACGGGAAACTATCAGCCAATAGTTCCTTGACAGATACACTCTATTTGTATAATAGTTGATGACCCAGAGTAGCCAATCAATAAAATCTATGATTGGAAATCCAGTTGATAACTCAATATCAATTGATAAAATTAGCTGATAGTCACAAAACAAATGGTTATTGATTGCTATCAATTGGTGCCTGGGGTATCTGGTTTCTCACATGTCAGAGTACATCATAAAATTTTGTACATTCCTTTTACATTTCAACATGCCACATTTTAATAAAAATAATTATCACTACTGTTAAATCAGGTTAGAGCAAAAAAATGTAGCAGTGGTTGGTTAAATGAAACTAACTTTCCACAAGACTGAGACTGAACTGAGTTGTTTACTCACAAAATTCAACTGACTAAAAATACAAAAATGCAACGGTCTAACTACGATCACAAAATTTATACGACAGACAGCTTGTGCAGCCGCTCGTGCAATAACAGTTAAAAATATCTAACAGTTCTTTTTGTGTTCTACTTGTCTCTGTTACACATTTGCCCTCAGGAGGAAACTTTGTCCCATAGTTCACTAACGCAAACTAAGGTTCCAGATGCCTGCTCCCATTATACAAAATAGTTTCCTTAAACCACTCGCATAATTATGATGCCTACATGTACATGTACATTGTTACAAATCTTTTGTTGAACCCACAGCAAAAAATGTGTTTAACAAAGGAGAAGTTAGATATTATTGTTGTTTGCAGTCTGGATCCAACAAATCACAAAATGAAGAATACATGTACAGTATCTGCAAATATTGAATACAAATTGCTGAAACTTTGCACACACATGACATTATGGAGAAATTTCAATAATAATTTAGTAGTTCAGGACTAATGGACTACTACTACTGTCTATGATTTCACAAAGTACATGTACCTTTACATGTACATTGTAGTTATGTTTTTAAACTACTGTATAAATGTATGTTTGTGCTTGTAGCCCTGCTGTCGTCCAGGTCCTTAAGGATTATGTTATCAGTCAGAGTGTTGTAGGACCACAGCATATAGCCTTCCTCCTAGAGGTGAGTATAGAAAGTGTAACCTTCCTTTAAAAAATATCTAATACTGTATGCATACAGTATAGGACGAGCAATCGGATGATTAATGCCATCTGTTAGGATGTGATGTTCTTTAGCTTGAAAGCACAATAAGGGTGCGTTCGATTGACCATATTCCGGAATAGGAATAGATAGAATAGTCTCTGGAAATCACTAGTTCGGGCATATTTTACACTACAAAATATTATGGTTGCTGACATATGATATTCAGGATACATTTAGTATTCCAGTGGCTAAAAAAATCCCAGTACAAGCGATTTGTAGTGATCATTCTGTGTATTCTTATTCCGGAATACGGTCAATCGAACGCACCCTAAGATTCATACATTTGTATTATTTGTCTTTATGAAGACAGCTAAATGTATATAGCTGGTTGTTGCCAATTATTTTATTGGGCACCTGTCCAAATAAATACACAGTACACTGATCAACACCTGTTAATTCAAACTTGTTCAATGTACAATGAACAGTTACATTTGTATGGCAGAGAAATTTTCAGCCGCTTTTTATCTTGAACATGGGAAACAATATCGTACATCATGGCCGCTGCGCATCCATAGAATGCATTGCACTTGTTCCAAAATTAATGAAAACAGTGAGAACTAGGCTTTCCTCTTCACAAATTTCTCATTTGCTCCTTTAGTACAATGTATTTAATATTGTTTTAGGTCCACAAGTCCTACACCTACATTGTATATTCAGGTAACATGCCTGCTCCTGCCCTTGACTAGGATTGCTAACAAGTTGTGGATGATTAAACCGGTTTTCAATGCTCTGCTGAAAAAAACGACCCAAACTAGCTACATTTGTACATGTAGATCTGCCAATCTACTTCTGTTAAAGTACTGTAAAAGCCAGTCAGAAAGCTCAATCAGAAAGACTTCTGAGTAGTTCATGTTTGAGGTCCACAAGTCTGAATCGGTTCTGTAGATACCAAAGTCTATTCTAACGCTAGAAAAACGGGTTGAAATACTTGCTTTGGTGGTTCCCAATGTCACGTAAATAACGGCAATACATGTACAGTCCCGCTCAAAAAGTTTGCAACCACCACTAAACGCCAAACGGCGCTAACGGTTTTTAGCGGCGCTAGTGCCACTAACTTTTACCGTTAGTGGCACCAAACCACTAAACGTCTAGCGCCGTCGACGGCTAGCCACCAAACGTCTAGCGCCGTCCACGGCTAGCCACCAAACGTCTAGCGCCGTCGACGGCTAGCCACCAAAAGTTTTGAGCCACCAACGGCTAGCCACCAAAACCTCTGAGCCACCAACGGCTAGCCACTAAATCGTTGAGCCGCCGACGTTTCAAGAAGTTTATTTTGACTTGCGCTGACTTGAAGTATTTTTCATTTTTAGAAGTTTAATGATTTTGAAATGTTCGTCAAGGCCGAGTTTTGAGAAATTTCTTTTGAAACGTTTGTTTTATTAGTCAGTTCATCGGTTTCCGTGGCAGTACTGAAGGAATAAGTATTCAACTAAAATGAATTTACCATCTAGTGTTAGCAGCCGAGTTTTGAGTAGTTAATTTTGAAACGGTTAACGTCTACTAGTCAGCCGTATAAGTTCGATTCATCGACTCTCACGAGTCACAGCGCATGGCCCACTGAATGTAGAAGTCCACTGAACTTCAACTAACTTTACCGTCCCATTACAGGTTGCCGAAAAAATATATTTTTGCAGGTGGGGTATTTTATTAACTCATCACAAAGTGATGAAGTTAAAAACTCCAGAAGATTTGATAGAGTGTGATCTCACGGCAATTAACATTCATTTGACAACAAATTGGAAAACAGCCAAAACTTCTCACTGTTAGGCATGCAGAGATCGACTCAAAGCATTTCCCGCATCAGGTGAAACTGTTCAGACATGAAACGAAAATGAAATAAAAACTTACAAAACATTTTATTCTGAAGGTAGAAAATGTCCGGTGCGATCCAGGCGATTTTAAAGCCAAACACTGACGGCCTATAAATACGATGATTATTCAAATCAGTTCGTGGAAAATGTCACAACAACAACAACAACGATTTATTGTACCCACAATAAGAAAAATATAATTATTACAATCATAAATTTAAATATTTAAAGGGCACTGGGTTCCCGAAATAACCAGAAAAGCTAAAAATGCCAGGAATCCAGTTACATGCAGTAATTTACAATACTAGGTCGGAGGTACTCAAATACATACACACACACACACGCACGCAAGCAAGCACACGCACACACAAATACTAAATCTACCAAAGCTTATTAATATATTACATAATACAGTTTACAGAAGATAAATGTGTTAATAATTACAGCTTAGTATTTTGAGAATGAAAGAAGCAGAATTCAGTCTTATTAGCTTTTCAATGAAACATATCGAACAACAGAATGATACTAGGAGACTAATATTTGCATAGGAATTCTGTTTTTAGGTTTTCTTTAAATTTCTTGAGGGAGGTGGATTTGACATGTAAATCAAATGAATTCCACACTTTGGGCCCTTGAAACCTTATATTGAATTTGCCATAATTTGTTCTTGCTCTAGGAAGATAATAAGACTGTCTAGCTGCAGATCTTGTGTTATAATTGTGAATACTTCCAACTGAGGTAAAAAATGTATTAAAGACTGAAGGTAGCATTTGATTGTGGAACTTGAACATAAAAACTGCAATATGTAGTGTAACAAGATCACGCAGCTTAATAATATTTTGTGACTTAAATAAAGGGCTTGAGTGTTCATCAAATTTTGAAAAGGTCATAATACGCTTCACGGCCGTGTCGTAGAATTCTTGAGACCTTTGAGAAACGCATCCACATTAATAAAAGAACTCCAGAATATTTTATTGTACATCTTTTTCATTTTCCATAAAGGTTGAGTCCATGTAGTTGTGTGGTGAATTAAACTACAGTCGCACTTCCCGCGAACTTCACGGCGTGACACTCCAGCGTTGTGTCAAAAACCAGACAATGTCTGCGCAGCAAAGCGGTTTCAAGTAACACGTGAAGAATGAAACAGGAAGTTAGCTGTTCGCTGTTCGAGTTTTACTGAACGGTTTTGAAGTGATTTTCTTTAGTTATTCCAGGGAAAATCTGTGAAGTTCCCAAACAAATGTCTTCGATTCTGTCAGACACGATGCGACTACAATTATTGTTAATATGCTAATTTTCTACTTCAGTTTGTTTACATTCACTCACACCGCAGCACAGTGCAGTGAAAACTTTTTCAATCGTGCACTGCTAACGGCTAGCCGCCAAATGTCTTGAGCCGTTGACGGCTAGCCACCAAACGTCTAGCGCCGTCGACGGCTAGCCACCAAACGTCTAGTGGCGTCGACGGCTAGCCACCAAACGTCTAGCGCCGTCGACGGCTAGCCACCAAACGTCTAGTGGCGTTGACGGCTAGCCACCAGTTTTTACCGTTAGTGCCACCAAACCACTAACGCCCAGCCGCTAAAAAATTAGCGGCGCTGGTGGCGCTGACGGTTGCAAAGTTTTTGAGCGGGACTGTATAGCACCAAGACTCTCCTTCCCAAACGTACCAAGGTACAGACCCGACTCGTTCAGCTGCTACATTTCCCTTCGTGCAAGATGTTGAAAACAGCAGCTTGTCCACCGTTTTGACTGTCGATGTCCATCTACATGTAACCTCTCCTCATTCTACAACACTCTTCACAGCTTTCTTTTTAAAAATAGATTTCCACGTTATGCACCTGCAATGCAACCACTGACTGTATGAAATTGTTTGCCATGATCACATAATTACATATAATTTTAAAGCAAATACACTACTGTACATGTACATGATACAGGGTCTGTTCTAAATTGACAACAGAGCAGTAATGACCAGTTGTTGATCAAAACAATAATTAATATTAATGCTTTGATGCAGAAGCTTAAGTTTAAGTACATTAATTTTATGCAGATTCTATGTTCTGTAATTTTATGCTACACTTTCTAACTGAAATTATGCTAACAGGGGCAGTTTTTTTCCCTGGGAGTTAACAGGAGTACATGTATATTGTATGTAGCACCTGTACATGGGTCATTCCACAGTAATCCGTTGGTAGCCAAACAGCGATCACGTGGTACAGAACATTTGCATCACATGGGCTGTATAAAAACTTGGGGTGCCCCATGGTGCATTGTGAAACAAGTTGAACCCAGGCCTCTAGCTGGCATAAGCATAAAACACCTAGCGCTTTTTGTTTGTGATTGCAATTTAAGGATCCAATGTTGTCTTCTACTTTTGCGAACTCAAACAGAATATCATTTAGGGAAGAAAAATTAGTCATCCAGAGGACAAATTGTCAAAAAAGGTACTCGTTTTTAGTTTTTTTTTCTCGTTTTGGACGAGTGAACGACCGTCAAATTTGAGCACTGGTAATACAGTACACTGTAGTTAAATTGTTAACTTCATGCTGTAAATTCATTTCATATGGTTTTGTCGTAGGATGGCCAGGTGTGCCGTATTCCATTTACGTTACACCCTGATAAGTTGGACTTAACTGTGAGGGACTCACCATTGTAAGTATTAGATGTGCAAGTACCATTCTTCTGTGTTATAAAAGTGAAAACATTTTAGTTTGGTATTTGAGAGGAATAACCTGTGTGTGTGTGTGTGATCTGCACCCACAGGGAAGATGAAGCAACCAACACAGCAGCGAGGTTGACCTCACATGTTGTTCTTCATTCAGGTAAATAGTGCATGTTGAAGTTACAATGGATGACTATTTCACACGTGAAGCTGTGTTATTGTAGTGGGTAGGTCCAGAGGTCAGGGAAATGAAGTGTTCTCCCTGTGTAATGTGTTATTGTAGTTGGTAGATCCAGAGGTCAGGGAGATGTGAAGTACATGTATGCTTACACGTACTGTATAATATTATAATTATAGTTGGTAGCTCCAGAGGCCAAGGAGATGGCTCGTGGGTTTTGTCGTCAGGAGAAGGGTTAAGTGGTCTCACTGGACACCCAGTCAGGTAAGCAGTCAGATACCCATTCACAAAGACCTATTTCTACATACAACATCCCAGGTAAACCTTCTAAATGTTTGATAATCTTTTAGATGGGGATCTGGTCCTGCAGCAGTATCTCTTCGTGCTGCTAACCGCACCCCAGTTCGTGGGCGTGGGCGTGTTGTTAGGAGTCGAGGCAGGGGTGGTGGTAGTGGATGGGTGCTGGGATCCCGTGCAGTGGTACCTGCAGCAGCTGTACCTGAGGAACTCGTCAACCAGGTAGACAATAGACAATAATTATTGTAGTTGTATGTTAACATACATGTACAGGAGAGTACTGGCACTCTGGGTATTTTTCTCGTGTTGAAATTTCCCCCTACCCCTCCCATTTCAAATTCCCCACCCCCAGGACAGCTACCAATGTCAAATTCCCTACTCTCCAGGCATGTCAACGAGACAAATGCTGGGGGGGGGGGGGGGGGGGGGGGGGGTTGGGGGGAGGGGGGGGGGGGGGGTGCAAACCTAAAATCTACATAAAAATATATTAAAATGTCTATTGAAAATCTAAAGTTTATAAGTCATCGCATAGTCGGCACATCAACTGGTTCAATAATATCAGTAGAAAGTTCTATTAAACGTAGTGGTACATATTTTGTACATGTACTGTTTGACCATATACTGTTCACATACATGTAGCTTACAATGCTGTGTAGAATTCATGTTTCTCACCAGATTTTCACTTTGCTAATCAGGCACAGGTTGTGCTCCAGGGCAAGTCTCGTGCTGCAATTATCAGAGAACTACAACGAACTGTAAGTACTGTACAGCAACACGGGATGAATTCAGTAAAGGTTACAAATGTACTTACTCGCTCCGGTGTGACTAAGTGATTTTGATTGCTTAAATACATGTACATAAGTGTACATGGACTACGTACGAAGTCACATAGGATTGAGTAACTTACAATGTAGTTCATTGCTTGGAGGAATGCATACAATGAGCTCAATGATAACCATTGTAAAGCAAAGCATTATTGATCACGGTTCCCCTTGTTCATGTTTTCACAAATTTCAGAGCACCTTTCGAAAACTTTTTGGAAAGCACTCAACTATAAAAATAATTATAAGCTGCACCTCTAAACTTTGGGGATTTTTTTCTCTACAATTTTCACAATATTTTATTTTGTGGCAAAATGCTGTGGTTTATAAGTGGCAAACTTCTTCATGCTCCGATTAGCAATGGCTAAAGTTCAGATTTGGCGATATTGCTGGTTCCAAAAGCGATATTGCTGTTTCTTAAAAACAAGATCTCGTTTTGCCTTTTTTCAAACGAAATATCGGAACAGCAATTGCTATTTTGAGTGTACATGTAGTTTATCAGCGTCCTGGTGTGAACATCTTTTTTATTTTGATCGTAATTTGTACTGAGAAAAGAGCAGCATTGGTCAAGCTGCAAAGTGGTGATGGCACTTCTCTCCTTGCTCACTAATAAAAGATCCCTCTTTATCTTCTGATAACCTTACTGGAATTTTGCTCTTTAAACAAATATGGAACAACTCACAAAATCATGAATTCATGTTTTTTTTGGCATGGAAAATGCACATTTTTCCATTGCAAAAACCATTAATGTAAAAGTTATAATAGTTCAACGACCACCATTGGTTTCAATGATCATCCATTAGCTATAGTTTATACAAGTCACACTACGAGTTTAGAAACTCAAAATGTATGTACTGTTTAATAAAGGAGCAGCAGTGTTTTATCAGGTTTAAAACTTGAGGGCGCAGCCCGAGAGTTTTAGACCTGATAAAACATGTGCTGCGAGTTTATTAAACGGCTTCAAAAACTTATAATGGTTACTTAATGAACCATTGAACCTTCGTATTCACAACGCCATGCAAAATATTCGAGTAATCGCCGCCTGCGATTACGAACATCTCAAGGGATTGACATGAAGAAATTACCATACTGTGTTGTTTGAAGCAGTGTTTTGCAATGCTGAAAGCATTGTGTGACAAGGAACAAGCTAGAGCAAGAATAACCTGCACTTGAAGGATTTGGTGTCGTGGTTGACATCGATAAAGTTCAAGACTTGGAAAGCGATATGACTGACATGACGGCATAATTTTTGACTCTGGCACAAAATATGAAGAGTGTGTTTGTAAGTTTAATGCACGTTTTTGTTATTTTACGGCTTTGAGTTTGGTTTAATAATTGGAACTAAACAGTGGCTTGGTAAACAAGTAATGGTAGTTGGATAACTTCATTTTAAAAATATTATCTGTGTATCTCGGTAGTCAGCTGATATTAGTAAATTTAGTGCAAAATTTATTATCTACAGTGTAGGTACCTTATATTATTATGTTCCGTGTACTTTTTGCTATCTTTGGGTCTTTATCAGTGAATTCTTAATTAGGATGAAACTTTATATAAAATTTCATGTTAATTAGTATTTTTTATATAAAACGTTCATCCTAATTAGCATTTCAATGAGAAAGCTGAAACACTGTTTCCCCCTGGGATAGAATTAAAATCCCTCCGTGGGCTTTTTAGAATGATGAGATTTTATCAGGTATAAAGGAGCATGCACATGACTGATTTGCTTCATCTGATTGGACAACATGCTCATGAATTATTCATGAGTTTTTGAAATGTTTAATTTAAACTTTTTCTTTGCTTCATCGAGCGGTGATTACGTATTTTTGTTGAGTGCTGTTTGTATCATTGTATCAATGGCAATACTTTTCTGCAATCTTGACCAATTTTATTTGCTTGGAACGGTGGTCAGTAGGTTTACCTGAAAGAGTGAACACTTCACCACAACAAGTGTTTGCCTTTGCCATCATTTCCAAGCAATCACCTTTATATGCTTTTCCAAATGCTATAAAACGAGATACATGCCAAGGTACATGTTGTACATGCAGGTTTGGATGTTTTATTAACTCATCACAACATGATGAAGTAAAAAAGGCCTGTGATTTAAAAAAAATGCCTCCTAATTAGTTATGCATGTCTGATCTGTCAAAAATTACCAGTACAATTTTCTTTGCTGATTGTAAGCCTCAGAAAATGTACATTTCCTCCAAAATTAATGGGGTTATCAACCTCTAAATCATCAATATAACTTCTCTGATATCAAGCGATTTTAATTAGTGTTTTTGTAACAATCAATTCTATATCAATTTGGCATCAGACTGAGACGTGATACATTGCCTCATTTCCTCTCTTCTAAATCTTTTAATATGGAGTAGTCCGTCTTTTCTTCTCCAAATTCTTTCTTTGAAGTAAGACTTGCATATATAGGCAAAGTTAAATGAGAAATGAGTGAACATTGCAGACTTTGCGACATTCGAGCTTGGTACAAGTGACACCATTTCCCAAGTCACTTTCCAAAGCCGGTGTGTTTACTGACAAAGTGTATTCACCCAAAACTAACTCTGTTACTTCTTCCTTGTGTGAATCCTTGAATTATTTGAAACCAAACTTTTCCAGAGCAAATTTAAATGCATTTTGGAATAGCAATGCAAAGCCTCTGGTCCGGCTTTGAAAATACATTCAGCAACAGGATTACATACAGTGGCAAGTTTTTGATTGGCTAAAACCAACAATGCCTCAGCTCGCGTGCCCAGCCGTGAGTGGGGAGAGGATCGCGGCCTCAGCGAAACCACCTCAGCGAAACCACTGGAAACCGAGCCTAAACCTTTCACTGATTATGCTGAAGTTTTTCTCGAAATGCGATTAGGATGAATGAATGAGTACCACACCAATCAGAAATGTTCGTTCGCTGGTGAACGAGTTTTTCAAAATCACAGGCCTTGTGGGCAGGTGTTCCCTTCCCCTCCTCTCCCCCCTACTTCCCTTTTGTCCTCGCACCATTTTTCCTGCATCCAAATATATTGCCGCTGTTTCCCAAATAAAACGCCTGGGGAAAACATAACGCATTCGCGGGAAAACATAACCTCTTCTTGTTTTGCTCGTCTGGCATTTCAATGAATTATTTGCTGTTATTATTGATAAATTTGTTATTAAAGAGAAGAGGGATCCTCACTTGGCAGTTCATATAACAGCAAAGGATAGAGCTACACTGTAGCCGATATCCTGGAACCTTTCACGCTGACAACAATCTCTTATTCTGTTCCACATGCAATATTTGAAGGGGTCCGTGCAAGAACAATGTAAGTGACTTTCGATCAAGTTCTAAATTCTCTCGGAAAACAAAGAATATCAAGAAGAATTTGGAATTTGGTCAGAAGTCAGAAGTATGTTGTTCTTGCACGGACCCCTTCATTTATTGTTGTCAACCATGTGAGAAAATGTCCGCATATGCCAGCATTTTTTCTGCATAATCAACATATAGTATGCCCTAGGTAAAATTTCAGCATAAACAAATTATTATTTCTTTTTCACACCCTATCAGATGCTCTGTAGATAGCCAAGATCATCCGTTAGAATGTTTTGATAAACCGTTAGATAGCCAAGATCATCTGTTAGAATATTTTCACAAACCATTAGATATTTAAGAACGTTTTGGTATAAGCCGTTTAATGTTAGCTTGCCTGTTTGAGCCGTTAACTAAAAATCGTTTGAATGCTTTGTAAAAGCATTTGTTATCCGTTCGTTAGCCATTAATTTTTGCCTGTTTAACAGATATCCGTTTGTGTACGATTTTCTGCGAGAGGTCACAATTGCTAATTCATGCTCTTGTCTGCATTCTTATAGAATCTAGATGTTAACTTAGCAGTTAACAATTTACTTAGTAGAGATGAAGAAGATGACGACCAGGAGGAAAGCTCTGAATACCTACCAGGGGGTCTGTAGTTTATTTGTTTGTTTATTTTATAATATTTTGGGTTATGTGTGCATTCATAACGGCATTATAATTGACCTACAATGTATATCACTATGACGTCATATCAAAACAATCTATTGTTTAAACGCTAAGGATCATGGTCGTGGGAGGGGGACAAAACAGGGACAAAACAGCAACAACACAAAGGAAATCGCTATCAAATGCATTTTGAAGAACGTAGAATAGCGGTAACAGCCACCAAATACCGTAAATATTGTGGGATAAACATTGATACGACTAATATCTGGAAACCAGACAATTCGAAGTTAAATTTTTCTCAGCAGAGCAGATTTAGTTCAAAATTCTATTGTTCAAGTCGATTCTGTCCCCCTCATAAACAAGCCGTGACGTCATAATGATATAGGGTAATTGAGCCTTCCAAACTAAAAGATTTTTAAAAGCTAACTTGCCTATTGTTTTGAAAATAACTTCTGTGGCATTTAAAAAAGTTGAGTTGATTTATTTGTCCAGTTTATATTATTGTTCACACCTTTGCATCATTGCTTTGAATAGTAATTATTTTACTCGCATTCAAGCCAACCACATAGTATGGTTGCCGGATTGTTGCAATATTCAGTAAACCTATTTTACATTCAGTAAACCCGATTTTATATTCAATAAACAGGTTTTATATTCAGTAAACCATTTTATATTCAGTAAAACCGATTATATATGCAATAAACAGGTTTTATATTCAGTAAACCGATTTTATATTCAATAAACCCGATTTTATATTCAATAAACAGGTTTTATATTCAGTAAACCATTTTATATTCAGTAAAACCGATTATATATTCAATAAACAGGTTTTATATTCAGTAAACCGATTTTATATTCAATAAACCAGATTTTATATTCAATAAACAAGTTTTATATTCAGTAAACCATTTTATATTCAGTAAACCCGATTTTATATTCAATAAACAAGTTTTATATTCAGTAAACTGGATTTATATTCAATAGAAACGATTTACGTTCAACGTTTTAGTTCAATAAATTATTGCTTAATATGTTCAATCCTCAACCATTATTTATTCAGTAAACGCCATTTATATTCAATCCCCATTATTTTATTCAGTAAATTTCATTTATATTCAATAATTTCTGCAGTCCAATATGGTCAGCGGAAGACGAAATTCGCGCGCCATTTGTATCACGTGACTTGCTTATTGAGAACAAGATAGGGAGGGGGTGGAGAGAAGGATAACATATCAAACAATTTATTGAGAAAAGTGTCGTTCCTGATAGCTCCCTGTGATATTCCATATATGGTTAATATATTCCATATTTGGAAAGCAGGACGGATTGTGGAAGTGTAGCGAGCCGGCAGAAGAGAGGCGGATACAACGTAGGCTAGAGGAAGTGCGATTAAAAAAATCGAATCGTTTTTTTGAAGATTCGATAGCGAAATTTGAAAAGGATGAGCGTATGCCTCACTAGCATCTAGTCAGGCCCAAATATTACTCTGAACGACACCAATTCTTTGATATGGGAGAGGAGTAGCTGCTATCAGAAGTGTTCCCACTAATGATCTAACTCAGGATTCCTCGAGATCTAGAAGCTTATCTTCAGGTACTGATGATGGTTCACTTAAGCTTACAAATATATATGATATAGACCGATTTTGCTATCACTGCACTATCCCTTCATCAAGAAACATAGCTGGAATGGTAGGTAGCCATGGCCGGGAACGCAGTGTCTGGTTCGTTGTCGCAGGGTCCAAAGCGTCATGAAAATAGTATCACTGTTCCGGAAAACAAGATGTCATTTTCCCCAAAAGGATAATCTTGAATTACCCGAGAGCTTTATTTATTTATTTCAAGATTCGCCAAAAAGGCAGGTGGGAAAACACTAGGACACAAAGTCCCCTACAAGGCTTTCACACCCAAGGGATTTCACATCCAAGGGCTGTTCCTATCATAGTCAGCAAATTCTGATGGATCCACCTAGTTGGCACAGGCTACTTCAAGTGTCTTTTTCTCAGTTCAAGATGTTTCACCTTTGATTTGTACGCAGTGTACGTATTGGTGACCAAGTCTTCGACGCTTTGG
Source organism: Actinernus sp. WN-2022 (assembly GCA_030867875.1). NCBI lineage: Eukaryota > Metazoa > Cnidaria > Anthozoa > Actiniaria > Actinernidae > Actinernus > Actinernus sp. WN-2022. Next base: position 59,313,076 of record JAOWCC010001210.1, read on the forward strand.
ACCCTGCGACAACAAACCAGACACAGCGTTCCGGCCATGTCTACCACATGTGCACGGAGCAGATCACGGGAACGACCTACCATTCCAGCTATGTTTCTTGAAAAAGGGACATGGACTGCCAAACCTACAGAGGATAGTGTCGATAGCCAAGTCGGTCTATATCATAAATAGAAGTGAACCATCATAGTACCTGAAACTAAGCTTCTCGAGGAATCCTGAGTTAGATCATTAGTGGGAACACTTCTGATAGCAGCTACTCCTCTCCTTATCCTTCTCTCCACCCCCTCCCCATCTTGTTCTCAATAAGCAAGTCACGTGATACAAATGGCGCGCGAATTTCGTCTTCCGCTGACCATATTGGACTGCAGAAATTATTGAATATAAATGAAATTTACTGAATAAAATAATAGGGATTGAATATAAATGGCGTTTACTGAATAAATAATGGTTGAGGATTGAACATATTAAGCAATAATTTATTGAACTAAAACGTTGAACGTAAATCGTTTCTATTGAATATAAATCCAGTTTACTGAATATAAAACTTGTTTATTGAATATAAAATCGGTTTTACTGAATATAAAATGGTTTACTGAATATAAAACCTGTTTATTGAATATAAAATCGGGTTTATTGAATATAAAATCGGGTTACTGAATATAAAACCTGTTTATTGAATATATAATCGGTTTTACTGAATATAAAATGGTTTACTGAATATAAAACCTGTTTATTGAATATAAAATCGGGTTTACTGAATGTAAAATAGGTTTACTGAATATTGCAACAATCCGGCAACCATAACATACTGTACAGCTACAGTATGTACATGTATGTTTTGTTGAATTGCAACCTTGTTCCCAGGCTCTTTTCCCCAGGGAGACAAAAGACCCTGGTTGGGACTGGTCATGTGTCTGCAACAAAAAATAAACTACATGTATTGTATGAAAGGGGTTGGTAAAATGTTTGTGAAGCTAAGCTTTGTCATGGTTCATAAGACGCCAACATTGGCAATGTCTAGGACAACTCCACAAAACAATAGTGTTATTAAATTTTACGAAATAGTATAACTGCACTTGAAAATACGTGTGGTTGTCTACATTTAGCCGTTTATGTACATTGTACTGCCAAAAACTCTCTTGAAAGATGCTGGTTGGCTCGTAGAATTGTTGTTTACTCTCCATTCTAAATGTGGCTAATATTTATACTGCTGAAGAGAGCTCCACATTGCCGGCTCCTCTACCACAATTTTTTTTTTCCAACATGAAATATAGCCAACAAACTGCCATTGCCAACACGAAATTTGAACTTGATTTAATGTCAGTACGAGAATATTTATTTATAAACGTATAATTATATAATTATTTGTTCTACCCGCAGATGTGAGATATAGAATAAGAACAAGTGTTGACAATGATCAGTTCATTAAGTACTTTGTCTGCATACATGTATGTTGCTTATGCTTGTGTCACTAGTGTGAACCAAGGTTTAAGCAAGTTTGTCTTTTTGCTATAAAATTATATGAATACATGTACCTGCCAACCTATGATTATTATTTATTATTATGTAATGATATTCTAATAAACTGCCCTGTTTCTAGATGACCTAATGTCATTGCTTGATGCTGGAGTGCATGTGGAAGATCCTTCCCTTGTTGTTGACCCTGAAGCCATTTTCCCTGAGGATATGTTCTACAGCCATCAATACAGCAGCCTGCATCGCCGTGGCTCTGGTGCAGGGCGTGGCAGACTCACAGCAGACAGGGATGCCACTAGTGATCGGGACAGAGACCGGCCTAGAGATAGAGAGTCGCTAAGTCGTGAACAGTTTGATAGATGGTGGGGAAATGTGCATCTTTGTGGTACGGAATCTGCTGGGTCGAGCCGAGCATCAAAAGTTTCTTCTCAAGAGAAGACTGTAACCATTGCAAGAAATCCTGCTTGTGATCCTGTTACTATCGCAGATCAGCTGCATTGGTGGCCAATGATGGTAAGGGCTGAGGTTTTGGCAAGTTTTAGTATGGGTGGGTAGTTGGGGAATCACAAGTACAGTAGGTATGGAAAATAAATTATTATTGTGAATTGGAGCATTTTATAGACCGGTGCTGTACAGTTCTACTACTGTTAGCTCTGTAATCACAATGATACAGTAAGTTGACTTGACTGGAGAAAAACATGAATTTCTTTAGTTTTCACTCATTTTAACAGGTACCAAAAATGAGCTCCACTGAATCCATCATACTGAAAAAGATGTTGGTTGTACACATAACCACAATTTGCATTGGGCTAATCACATCCAGTCCATAACATCCAAAGCCAAAAAAATGCTTGTTTTTTCTTCGTAGAAATTGCTGTGCTAGTGTTTCGCATGATATTCAGAAAACTCTTTACATTTCACTTGTACGCTCTCACCTTACCTACATTGTATGCCAGCCAAGTCTGGTTGCCATGTTGTTTTGGATCCATCTACCTTCTGCGTAATTTGGAACGAGTACAAAGAAGAGTTACTCGCGTCATTTTGCGCAGTCTTGAACTAGATTATAAATCTAGGCTCATTCATCTTTTAAATCTCCTCCCTCTCTCCTTCTTTCTTGAATATCTTGATCTTTTATTTCTCTTCCGTTGTACTAAAGGCGAGATTTTGCTTGACACCTCCGAGTTTCTGCACTTCTCTAGCTGCAGGACTCGTAGAGGCTCGTCTGGCTTGGATCTACATGTATCTCTCCATCCAGCCCATACTTCTACGTTCCGTTCTTTGGAATTCCCTACCTCTAACTGTCCGTGCTTCAGAATGTACTGTTGCCTTTAAGACTCGTCTTAAAACTTTACTCTCCAATAGACTTCTACACTTTTAACGTCGACAACATTCGAACCTGGCACATTATCTGTCCGCTTTGTCGTCGTCCTAACTTATCATCCATCTGTAAATGTTAAGCTGCTGCTCTTGTGCTTTGATAAGTGCTTGCATTTTTTTCTTTAACCACTGGAAGTTATATAAAGCTGTTCTAGGTTTTACGCTCGAATTGATTCAATTGTACACATGTAGCTTCTTTATCCCTTATCGTTTCCGTTCATTCTTTCATTATTTGTCTATATTACTTTTCATATATTTTTTGCTACGTTTTTCACCATCATTGACCGGTGCTCGTTTGGAGGCAAACTTTGTAAGGGACTTTGAGTCCTATTGTTTCTTCTCCTGTTACCTTGTGTCCGAATGTCATAAATATAAATAAATCCCTTGCGATCCTAACACAGTCAACAAACATAGAACTCCTCTGTTCTCTTCAATTACAGTGTATCGGCAACAGCACTTGTATTGGCTTGCTTTTAAGATTTAAAACCTCTCTACAGTGGAACCTCGATTTAACGAAGTGCCAAGGGACTGGGGAAATTGGCTCGTTATATCGAGGGTTCGTTAAATCGAAAACCTTGTTATAACAAATTTGCAGAAAACAACCAAAATGTTTGTTATATCGAGGTATAGTTAATAATTGTTTTGTAACGAAGTAACGAAGTTAATAGAACTAACAAGAGACAAAGAGGATAAAGCAGATCTGTAGATGTCTCGATAGTACCAGTGTCTGTACTGTATATACACATCTAATGAGCTGTTGACTGAGAGATGGTTCTCTTGTTACAGGATTAAAGGATTTTCATCACTGTTGGTCTGTTCCGCATTCATCTTTTGTCACGTGTTGACGTTTATTCGTTATATCGGGGTAGATTTTACGTTTGGGCTGCCGGATTGTGTTCGTTATAACAAGGATTTCTTTATATCGAGGTTCGTTATATCGAGGTTCTGTTACATACATTTTACTTGTAATTTTGCCGGGCTGAAGAATAATATAGAGGTTCGTTAAATCGAGGTTCCTCTGTATAACAAGTTTAAAGTTTTTCACACACAAAGTATTGTTGGTAAAAGTACAATCCATCATCTTTTTCAGTACAGTCGATTATCTTTCAGTGCTTATTAGCCATTGGAGGAGGGACGGGGGGAACCGAGTGTCAAAAATTAATCTGATTAATAAATGAACAACATATCAAGAAAGATCACACTAACATTAGTAAGTTTACCGGGTTTGAGCAAGATTGGTTAAGATACCATCATATAATCTGAAATATTATGGCTACCATGCTTTTTCAGTTTGTGTCCCACAACTGTGGAATTCCTTACCATTAGATCTAAAGCACAGCCCCTCCATTGACAGCTTCAAGAAAGGTTTAAAAACATTTTTATACAAGAAAGCATATTACTGAGCAACTACAGCCATCATATACATACATGTAGTATATTTCAATTAGTAACTTTAACATAAGTTATATTAATTAATATCTTAAAACAAATTTAAGATTATTTTAATGCTTTTTTTAAAACTTTTTTTAAACATTATTTTTATCCATACATATTTTATCATTATCACTATTTTGGTTTAATTCTGCTGGTTTTTTTTTTATATTAGGTAATTATTTTTAGCATTAGGATACCTTGTAAATATTTTTTGATATTATTGTAAAGTGCTTTTGGTCTCTGAAGGAAAGAGTGCTATATAAATCAACTATTATTATTATAATTTGCGTTCGACGAAGGAGAATGCATACTAATCTTGCAGTGGACTCCCTGTGGTCCTGTGTGGGCTACCTGTGCTTCCCCAGGCGAAAGAAATCGAGATTCGTGTATGTCCGTCCTCATGTTTGTACTTTTTAGAATAAATTATCTCTGCCGGGGAACTGGTAACCACACGTACACGATGCGAGCGGCCATTTTGGTGAATGCCATCATGGCTTCTGTTTTGTTTCGCGATCGGTTAGTTACTTGCCTTATTTTCCGACAATCCAATGCAATGATGTTTCAAAGGTTCGCAAGTACAATTGAGCAAAGCCTGAGGAAAGTGTGTAGTACATCTGGAGGACCTTGAACATTCAACTCGGCCATAATTATTTATTTATGCTGAACCCGTGTGAATGTGCGATCGAAAAATATGCTATTGGCTTGCTGTGCTGTTCGGTTTGCCGATACCAAAACTGCAAATGGTCAAGATGCTATAAATCATATCTGAAGGCTGAAGAGAAATACATGGATATGAATATTTCAGTGTGAGTTGTGAAGAAGCTTTTTAAATACTACACGTGTACATCGTGGTGGTTTAAGTCAAACATGGTCTGTTACGACACCAGCGAAGTTGAACAGAGAACTGAGTCAAATAAACTCACCATAATTTGTAAACAACCGAGTGAATTCTGTTGGCTTGCTCGCTGTACTGGATTCTGCTTTTCGCTGTACATACAGATACCGAAACTACAAACAGTAAGATGATCTGGCTGAAGAGAAACAAGGTCCGAGTTTTCTAGATACCCGTAATCGCCGTATCTTGTGTGAGTTACGACACTGTACTTCTTGTTATACAAATTAACGGATTCAAATTAACACTACATTCAGACAGAGAGTTAATCTATACCGACACTTTGATATGCCAAGGAACTGGAATATCAACACAGTACAAGGTGAGGGAAATTTAAAGTACTGACTTCATTGCTGTGTTCAATTAATCTACACTGAATTTCTAACAGACCTGAAACAAGGCTGATCAAAGCGATCAAAGCCAGGACCCGGCCACCAACATTGACCATAAATTATTCTGGAACTAACGATGGCGCTCAATATTCTGCAGCCAACCTTGTTCTCACTTGAAAAATACCCGGGAAACATAATGTGAATGATGTGAATGATCTGAATCGAAGGAACTGCATGGGCTGTACTTTATACACATGCATACCTATATAGTTTATGTTCTAGGAACTGGAATTCAGTTTACGGTATACACATCTGAATAGTAATATTTATTTCTACGTACTTTATATCAATCCCTTTATATATCCTGTAATATACTGTATTTTATATATCTTGTAATGTAGTGTCCCCAATTAGCTTTACAGCTAAATACTATTGACACTCAAATAAAGTTCATGTTTGCATGTATGTATATAAATGTATGTAGCTATAGCCTGGGTTGATTTGTGTTCTACACTAACTTCAATTATTGCTTTACACTGTATACCACACAGCAAAATGTGCTACTAATTCTCAAATCAATGCCATAACCATATAAAACACACATGTATACATATAGCTCCATAAGCATCGCATCCAATGATTTAATGTTACACAAAGATAATTACAGTTTTATACCCAGATGCATCCCCTTGTATATTAACATATAAGTCAAGACATCAAAATTTTCACATTAGTTAAAAAACAAGCACTTTTGATCAGGATTACGTACACCGTCCACATCATTGCAGCAATTTTTCAGCTTTTCTGTTACCACAGAGCTTTCTCTTTCAAAAAATATGTCGAACGCACTTTGATAATCTATGATTACTTCTAGTATTATTATAATAAAATTGTGGTGAGCTTTCAAAAATCACAAAAATAAGAGAATGTACGTATACATGTACAATGTATGGTTTTGGGAGATGGTGGTGTCCAACAAACCTATACAGTTCTCTTATATTTGTGATTTTTGAAAGCTTGCTACATGTATTCAGGTTGTATTTATCCAAACATCTGACATGGTAAACCTACTAATTTTAGTGTGATCTTTCTTGTGATGGGGTTAATTTCTTAATCAGATTAATTTTTGACACTCGGTCTCAGTCCCTTCCTCAACTCCGAAATGGCTACAAATGTAATTACAGTACTAGACTTGTTTTAATGCATACATACAATGTATATAGGTAATTAGTGATATGTTTTCTAGTTCATTGCTCTGCTTTCATGACACAATGTAAAGGGAGCTACAGTACATGGACACAATAAAGAAGAATACCAACATCCTTGTCACAACTTTGACTTCTAGATCTGGTTGTTTGAAAAAGAGTTTACAAGCACTACCTCAGGGTTAAATTTGCTAACCCAAGGTTCAAATATTATTATAGATTTACAGGGCTACAGATTTAGCCCCATCCTAGGGATAAAGTTACCCTTTCTTTCAACACTGGATGCTGCAGTGCACTGAATAGCTATTTATTATTCCAACCTCAGCATGCTGTACATTCAGTTGCAATATTACAAGAGTTAGAGACTTTATGTTTGTGCTTTAGTGACAAATCCAGGCACTTGCTGACTGAACGATGAACCTTTGGCCTTGTACAGAATTCATTATCTTTCCATACAGTCAGCATGTGCCTGTATTTGTCAATAAAACACACACACACACACCAGTCTAAATAACATTGTCAATGACAAGTACATGTATGTTTCTAATTACATTGTATAAAATTATGGTGTCCTTTAGGATGGACAGTGCCCCAGATTTGTCCACATTGCTGCCATGCATTCAGAGTTACTTGGCATAGGTGTTGATGGTAGGCTGTACCAGTGGCACTGGCAGGACCCTCTCCCTTACGCTGGTGATTCCAATGCTGCCGGGACACTAGTTTACCATCCACGTGCCAGAGCATTAGGGCTTGCAGAGGAGAAGATAGTGGCTGTGTCTGCTTCTTCAATCAGGGCTTCTGTACTAACAGAATCTGGAAAGGTGAGGAAACTAAGCCTTGATCTTGTATCATCTGCTATTTAGCTCAGAAATTAAACAACAGTCTGTTGAGTAGCTATAACCTCTCACCACAGACTGTGAACCCAGGTTAAACCCTCTGATTCAGTTTCAGTTTTGCCATAGAGTAGTACAGAAAAAGGGGCTTTACCTTGGTGTAAAAACCATTCCCTGGAGAACATGCCCTCGCATGCTCAGTGAGTACTTGTCGTATTACCCCGCAATTATAGTCTATTGAAACTATAAACTTATACTATAATTTATGCACCTACTAATCATTAGTTGATATAAATATGTGGGGGGAAAAACGATTGCCACCAAGCGAATTTGCTCCTGGTCTAGTGGTTAGGGTTTGGTTAGGGTTCGAATCCTACTCTGAGTGCAGGAATTTTTTTTTCAAGTAGAGTCTCTCCAATTCCTTGTAAAATTAAGATTTTATAAGTGCTGCTTCGGGTGCTCGGGAAATATTCTAAGTTACAAATTATTCATAGTTAACAAAGGGAGTTATATGACGCAGTCTGCGAGGTTTTTACACCGAGGTGATGCTGAAAAAGGTATAATATTAATTATATAGAATAATAATAAATATCCATTACAAAGTTAACTATTAGATAAATAAGGAAAATAAGTAAATATTTATTTGATAAATAGGGATAAATTAATAAGGATTCTGCATCATTTGTGAGTTGAGTTCAAATGTTGTTGATACTCAAGGTTTTTTTTCAGGTTCTCTGGTTTAATTACCACCCTCCGTAAAAATCAACGTGATTTGAGCGTTGTGAGTTGTAAATACTGAATATAGTGGAGAATTCTTGGATCATTAGCTAGTTAAAAGGCTTAATAAGCCTCAATATCCGAGGGGAAACAAAGGTTTGATTTTTGTTGTGTGGGAGGTACAAGATTCAAACCCCAGCCAGACCAAAATTCAGGCTCTAAAGCATTACACGATCGAACATGTAAACTCCCAGAAACTTCTCGGAGTGAAAATAGACAAGCAGCTAAACTTCTCTGAGCATGTTGATGAAATGTGTAAGAAATTGTCGCAGAGGATTGGAGTATTAAAAAAGATCAAGCGGAACCTCCCACTAGAAGAACAAAAACTGTACTACAATGCGATGATCAAGCCCATCATGTTATATGGATGCACTGTGTGGAGCTCGTGTTCGGGCGAAAACATGGATCAGGTGTTCAAGTTACAAAAGCGACCTGCTCGCGTCATACATTGTACTTGACGCGGACGCGAAGAAAAGGAGCGCAAGCTTATTTAAAGACTTAGATTGGTTACCCTTACGTGACAAAATATATCTACAAAAGTGCTGCGTAATTTACAAGCGAATTATTGGCAAAACCCCAAGTTACATGGAACACTTACTTGTCAGAAACTCAGACCTGCATAATAGATCTAGCAGATACTCTAACATAAATTTAGTTTGTCCCAGATATACAGTCCCTGTCAAAAGTTTTTCAACCGTATACGGTACTGTATGTGCTTCGGTAAAACGAAGATTCGGTAACCACATGTGGTAGATTTCGTTAGGTAAACTCCATTCGTTTTAAGACCGAATTCGTTTTACTGAAAGTGGTTCGGTCACCGATTGTGTTTTAACGAAAGTGGTTCGGTCACCGATTGTGTTTTAACGAAAGTGGTTCAGTCACCGATTTCGTTTTACCGAAAGTGGTTCAGTCACCGATTTCGCTTCACCAAACATTGCAGGTCAAGACAGTCTACAAGTTGTTACTTGTACATGTAGTTCACTGCTTGCGACTAAAGTGATTTTTACAACGTTAAAACTGAAAATGCTGAAGTTTAGATTTCAAACGATATATCGGCACAGCAATAATTATTGGTGTTTTCATTGTAGAAAAAGCTCCAATTTCAAATTGTCTGCGAAGCTTCAGGTCGGTGTCCTGGTGCGATCATCGAAAAACTTATTTGTTTTGATCGTGATTTGTACCGAGAAAGCCGCGAAGTGGCTAAGAGCATTTCTCTCCTTCCTATTTCTTCTGATAACCTCACTGATAAACTGTACTGAAAAAAAAGGAACTGCTGTGAATATATAACCTTAAACTTACGCCACAAACTAACAACCGCTGTTCGTTCATAATCTAGCGGCAAACTTTTAAAGCGGGCCCCGCCAGTAAGCAATAATCAACAAACGAACTTTAGCTTCCGTAGTTTAACATTTACGAGAGATTCCTGCGTTGTTCAAGGTTCCGACCAAAAGCATTGCAAATGTTTGCGGATTCTGGAAAGGCATGTTTTCGAAATTAGAATATCAAGATTGTGCAATTGCAATCAGTCAGGCGTGAACCTGTCAGTCTGAGTTTTGACAGGTTCTATGGAATAGCATCCCACCTGCAATTAGAAAAAAAGACTCCCTAAATTCTTTTAAGTATGCTTTGCGAAAGTACTTTTTAGATAAATAGATATATAGTCGCTTATTTTTAAAATTCATATTTTACACATACATTGCCTGGTTATTTTTAAATTAGTTTCACATAGTAGTAATTATTCGCTAGTACCGGTAGCTTTTATAGATACATATAATTTTATATATATATATATACATTTATTTATTTTGTATTCTTTTTTGAGGGCCACGAGTTTATCAGTTTTAACTGTTAAGTGTTTATACCCTCAGTAAATAAAGTTGTTATTATTATTATTATTATTATTATTATTATTACTGAGTAGAGGGTGCCATCTTAGTGAAACAACCTCGGTTGAACTGCAATGTTACAGTGTACATGTAGATATTTCTTTTCAGTTTTGGATGTTAAATATTATTGTAGGCACCTTGTCAGCCCTAATGTCAGTCTTTTAAGTCTGTCATGATTACTAATGGTACAAGATTGAATAATTATCATATTTACAATTAAAAATGGTTAGTGGTCTTGTTTCCCCTTGTACAACAAATAATATTATGGTAGTTTTTCAGTCAAAAAAACAAGTAGAGAATACATGTAGTTCAACCTGCACTATTTTGCTTTCCATAATCACAGGCATTATTTACTATGACTTTGCACTGTTAGGTTGCCAGTTGGATTGATGACACCTTAGCCTCCGTCGCCAGTAAACTGGAACACTCAGCTCAGAGTTTTCCAGAGCTAACAACTGACAAGGTAGCATCCATCTACACATGTGCACTGTATACGTGTGCACAGACCGTGTCAGGAGCACTATACTGGTGGTAAGTGCCAACATTTATTAGATATAGATCTGCAAAGAATGCATGCAATTTGAGACTGTAGTGGGGTAGTAAAAATATAATGGCTTCCCCAAAGTGCAGTTTTAAATAATAAAGACTTTATTAGTCTGCTATACACCTCATTCATAAGGGTGTGGTCTCTGTATTTTAACACTTCAGCCACATGTTCAATGTATGAAAAACAACATCCTTGTCATGCGAAAGAGCATACCAACATTGGTGATTCTGTAGTATTTGAGTGTTGTAGCATATACATGTAAGGCTGTAAAGTTACAGCGATTTGAAATTAGACAGATTTGTATGAGAAAAACCATGTAGACCTTTACAGCCTCACTTTCATGTATTTTCTACATTTAAAATGCCAATAACTCAACATGAATTTGGTCAATTACTAATTTAGGTACGATCTTTCATGTGGACTAGCAATACATGTACATGTAGTTTCTCTGTACACATTAATCGTCTAATTTATGCAAATTAGGTGGTGGCCATTTAATGAATGAGGTATATTAACCAGCTAATAGGGCAGTACATTTTCTCATCATTAACATTTTGGGCCATCCCTTCATGTAGGACGACACGAATTGCTACCAAATTGTATTGTATTGCATTGCATTCTATTGTTGTATTGAATTGTATTGTGTTGTATTCTATTGTATTTTTGGTAAAAATTTGTGTCGTCCTACATAAAGGGATTGCCACATTTTGGCTGGCCTCAAAGCTCTACAAAATACACATGACTCATAAAAATATGCAGCCGACTAATACAGGACTGCAACTTTTAATATGGTCTGGTCACATTTTTGCGACTAGATAAAAATAGTTGCAAAACAGAAAATTTTAGTCCAAAAAAATCACCAAAATTTAGTCACAAAATAAAAACTGTGCCTGCAATGCAGTTTGAACAGAAAACAATATCACTGGTTCAGAGGTGTAACCATAAAATACTGCACCTGTGATACATGTACCACCATTCTAAGTTTTGCTCGCTAATGAACAATGGAAGTGTAAGGTAGGATTTTGAGCGATGTGAAACATCTCATTCTTAATCAAGAGAAACGTACGTGTATCTGGTTTTCATTATACTTGTGATTCAGTTGCAACTGGATGAAAAATTCTAGCTGGAAAACGAAACATTCTAGTCGCATTTGTGACCGTATTGGTTGCAATTTCCAGCCCTGTAATAATGTTCATGTATAAAGTGAGCACGTGTGAGTGTTGTGTTATTCATGTGAGTTTGGTGAGTTCAAGTTTTGTATAAATTTTCAGAGTGCATACAAATGTAGGTTCGCCATCAATAAATGTTAGTATTTATAAATACATGTAGTATACAGGACACAGTATAGATTGCATTCACAAGCCTTGAAAGTAAAAAAAAAAAGGATTTTTCATAGCCATGAATACCGTAATTTCTTATACAAGTACATAGCAAATCTGATAATCAATAATTATTGTAACCGTTCTACACAGGCCTGTGTAATTCGACTAATAATAATAAATCAACTCACAATAATTGCAATTAATCTGGCCTTTTAAGGGGAGTGCTGCCATTTGAACAGAGGAAGAAACTTCTAGAGAAAGCCAGAGCTCGTGCTAGGAGAAACAGGACGACGTTTACCAGCTGTATCGTCCCTGGAGTGCAGGTGATTATGCTCTAGATACTGTACTGTAGTTTCTTTTTGAGAAATTGCATTCATTTGATAATAGAATGATCACTGAAATGGATTATGGCTGTATTTATTAATCACTAAATATTTAAAACAGTTATGCTAATCAACCTCCAATATGCAGGCCTCAAAATTAAACAAATGCTTATTTGCCACTTGCCAACCAGTCACCAGCCAGAAAATGTTAACTACACATGTAGCCAAGTTGGTGACTGACCTTTACAATGCAATCCATGTAAATCTCGTTTTGGTGGCTCAGCCATGTTTACCTTTTCAGTTATTCTGAGCCTCCTTGTACTAAATTGGTTATTGTTATTATTAGTCTATTATTCTTTGTAAATTATGAGTACAAAATAAAATTGTTGTTGTAAGTTTTAGTCGGCAAACGAAATATTTTAGTCGCATTGGTGACCATATTGGTTGCATACAATCACAATTTCGAGCCATGATATGGATGGATGGTTTGACAATTAAAAAAAAAAGCTTTACATACATGTAATTATGTATGGAACTAACATGTTGAGCACTAACACGGAGTGTTTTAGAATTGAAAAATTATGCTGGGAGTTTATTAATATACGGCTTCAAAAATTAAACATCTGTTCTAACTAAAAAAATATTACCAGTATGTAGAGTTGTCATGTATTTTTTTTTTTATTTATTTTTTTTTATTTGCGCTTTGCCACACATAGAATACATACATTAACAATATATATATATATATATATAAAGAATTGAGGTTCAAGAATACATGATACAGTTGATATAGTGGCGAGGAGGCCTCAGGAAACCATCAGGCTTGTAGCGAGGAGGCCTCCTCGAGATAGTATAACAAATTAAATAAAAGGCAGCGTATGCGCGTCATGACCGATTCAGTATGTAACAATAGAAGAAAAAAAAAATTAAAATAAAAAACTATCTTTGTAGAAAATTGAACAGTCCTTTTTTGAAGCAAGTTAGAGTAGTGGAATTTGTGACCGAAGAGGGCAGCGAGTTCCACACTTTTGGGCCTTGGTATAAAATAGTAAATTGTTTAATATTGGTACGACATGCATGAGGTCGATAATTAGATGCCAATCTGGTGTTATAGTTGTGCACTTGATCATTTGTTGTAAATAAATGGTGAAAAGACTGAGGCAACAGTTGATGGTGGTACGAGAACATAAATTTACCGGTTTGTAATGAGTTAAGTTTAAAGATGTCGAGTATATTCAAACGGGCGAATAAAGGAGCAGTATACGCCCGAAATTCAGAATTGGTCAGGGCCCGGACAGCGCGTTTCTGCAAAAGAAATATCCTGTTCAGGTTTGTAACATAAGTTGATGTACAATTTATATTTATTATCAGGATTGCCACAGGTCAGGGAAAAGTCAGGGAATTTTGATCTCGGTCAGGGAAAACTGGTATTTGACTAGAAGTCAAGGAAAAGACAGTTTGGGAAAATTGAAATTTTGAGAGTATTTGTAGAAGGAAAGACTGAAGAGAAGAATCAAAGATCAACGTGGTGGAAACAACGGCTGTAAGGAGTGGTTGGAGGCCGTTGTTATATGTGATTTCTTCGTGTATTTGGGCAGGGAAGATTGAAGTTGAGCCAGGGAAATGTCAGAGAAACTCAGGGAAAAAATCAGGGAATTTTGAAGTCTGATCTCTGTGGAAACCATGATTATGATTGTCCAACTTGTCTTGTTTATGTAGGTTTGCATGCGTAGCTGCCCACTATACCACCCTGGGTCAGTTGGATTCAACATCTCCAGCGGGGTCCCTCGTGTTGGCCATCTACTGGAGTCAGCCTGGAACCTGGAGGAGAAGTGCCGCTTTAGAGTTCTCCAACTTGGTGGACAGGATGGAGGTCATGTGGAAGATCACCCCATACCAGAGAATGACATGCCATCAGTGCTTGGTCTAAGTAAGTTACACAACACTTGCTAAGTGTAATAGATCTACATGTATACACAATGAGTGGCCATGTTTTATCTGATTTACAAACTCTTAGCAGGAACTTATCAAACATTTAATGCATAGTCATGTTTCTCAGTTGTTTTGCCGATACAACCTATTTCAGCCGAGGAAGTTGAAGCAAAAGTTTAATAATATACATGTAAATCAGGACAAATCTGTTTTCAGATTTACAGATCACCTATGCATCATTTCCTTCATGAATTATTAATGCAAAGTCAACCAAGTTGTTGGAATTAGATAAATGTTATTCTTTGTTTCCAAATCAAAATTCGTCTGAAATTTTGATTGTCATTATTTTTGTCAGAATTTTAAATAACTTTCGTTGAGTGAAGTCATAAGATCCAAGATGGCAATGCGCAGGAAATTGAAATGAGTTTCATGTCAAGGAATGTCAGTCCATAATCAACATCTTGTTGACAGTATGGTCATCAGGATCTGTATTTTTGCGCATTGTAATTGTCAAATTTTGTTTTAGAATGTTTCTGCTCGCCTCCCACTTTGTAAATATGAAAATAGCCAGTCATATGCAAATATACGGTCGTTTAACCTTTCGCAATGTTATTAGAGCAAAATTCTCAAGAGGATAAGAAATGCAACCTAAGCGCACCTATTCAATTAAAGTGTGTCTCTCTAAATGTCAGGGGTATAAATAAGGCAATCAAACGCAGAAAAATATTTAAATGGCTTCATCAACAAAACATACAAATTGCCTTTTTACAAGAAACATATAGTTCAATGGAAGTGGAATGTAATTGGCGATCGGAATGGGGTGGAAACGTGTTTTACAGCCACGGAACAAAACATAGTAGAGGCGTTATGGTTTTGTTTAACCCCAAGTTTGACATAACAATTGAGAAAACAATCCATGACAAAAAAGGAAGATACGTTATTGTTCAAGCAACAATTGACGAGGCAGTTTTCACGTTCTGCAATGTTTATTTACCAAATGAGCCAAAAAACCAGATCAATTTTTTAGATGACTTGACAGAAATACTTAACCAGTTTCCCGAAGAAAACATGATTTTAGCAGGCGATTTCAATTGTGTGCTTTCGACCATAGATAAAAAAGGCGGCGCGCCAATTGATGCAAAACACTTAGTTATCGAAAGGATCCGCAAACTAATGACGCACTTTCAGTTAATAGATATTTGGAGGGATAAACACCCGAATGATCAAATGTATACATGGAGGGACAAAAGTCTCAAAGTGCAATGCAGACTAGACTATGTCCTCCTGTCAGCGCATTTTCTCCCAATAACGCAAGACTGCTCTATCTTATTTAGCCCGTTTTCTGACCATTCTGCAGTTTCCATCGCAATTCAAAGCAAAGACTATAAGTCAAAGAGAGGTCCAGGTTTCTGGAAATTCAACTGTGAGCTTTTGAAAGATAAGCAATACAGTGAATCACTACAAAACAACTTCAGTGCATTCTTGGAAAAACACAACGAAACAACCGACAAAGGATTACTTTGGGACTTAGTGAAAATGGAAATCGCAATTTTTTCCATGTCTTATTCCAAACGAAAAGAAAAACGTAAGAGAAGTGATGAAAAGAAATATTTCCAACAATTGACTGAGCTTCAGAAAAGTATTGAGAATACCGATTGCAAAGGCAAGCGCGCAGAGCTTCTGTTAAAAGCAGAACACCTAAAAAAGAAACTAGATAAACTTTTAGACGATAGAATAAAAGGTACTATACTTCGCAGTAAGGTTAGATGGTATGAAGGAGGAGAAAGAAACTCAAAATATTTCTACGGTCTTGAAAAAAGAAGCTATAACAGAAAACACATTACCAAGCTTAAAATAAACGAAGACATAATCAATGAGCCGTCATTGATTTTGAAAGAGCAAAAATCCTTTTATGAGAAATTATACACCTCCCAAACCAATAACGAAAACCTAGAACAAGAAGCGTTGTTGAACAATGTGAAGTCAAATAATAAAATATCTGACGAACAAAAGAAATCCTGTGAGGGTTTGTTAACAATAGAAGAATGCCTATCTGCATTAAAAAAGTTCAAGAGCAACAAAACTCCAGGGTCGGACGGACTCCCTACGGAATTTTACCTCTTTTTCTGGAATGACTTAAAACATCTTATGGTAGACAGTTTCAACAATGCTTTCAGTACAGGTAAATTATCTATTAGTCAAAGACGAGGCATCATTACGCTTCTGCCAAAGAAAAACAAACAGACATGTTTTCTTGAAAACTGGCGACCCATCTCGCTATTGAACGTGGACTACAAAATAGCAACAAAGGTAATCGCTAACAGACTAGAAAAGGTACTGCCTAGTATCATCAACCCAAATCAAACTGGTTATGTCAAAGGCCGTTATATAGGGGAAAACATCCGTCTAATTTCCGACTTAATGGAACACACTTTAAATCACAATCTGTCCGGAATTGCATTGTTCCTTGATTTCAGGAAAGCTTTTGACACAATAGAGTGGACATACATTCAAAATGTTTTAAAAAAATTTGAGTTTGGTCCGGAGCTAATACATTGGGTTAAAACATTTTATACAGATATTTCAAGCTGTATAATAAATAATGGGTATGCTTCTGATTTCTTCAACCTGGAACGAGGTGTAAGACAAGGATGCCCCCTCTCAGGATTACTTTTTGTTCTAGGGATTGAAGTACTCGCACTTGCGATTAATAGTAACAAAAACATAAAAGGTATTGATGTATTTGGAGAAGAGATTAAACTAACACAATATGCCGATGATACCACCTGTTTTCTTAGGGATACAGAGTCAGTAGTACATCTTAACGAGCTCTTAAACTCTTTCAGTCGTGTCTCCGGCTTAACCATAAACAATTCTCATATGATGCCTGGTATAGGACAGCGTTTGCATTAATTTTCGCTTAGTCACTCGTACTAGCGTACTAAGGCCTCCTCTCTCTTTAATTTACCACTCTGATACACAAGAACTGTTTGAGTCTATCACACAAAAACTGATTGCCCCTAGTGAGTCTATCACACAAAAACTGACGAGATATGGGGCCGAGATATGGGGCCTGAAGCATATATAACTACTAATTTAGTCACTTTAATTAACCACTCTGATACACAATAAATGTTAATGACGATATACGCGGTGACTAGCGTACTAAGGTACTAAGACTCTATCGGACACAAAAACTGACGAGATACGCGGTGACTAGCGTACTAAGGTACTAAGACTCTTTCACACAAGAACTGAGGAGATACGGGGTGACTAGCGTACTAAGGTACTAAACTCAATCACACAAGAACTGACGAGATACGGGGTGACTAGCGTACTAAGGTACTAAGACTCTTTCACGCAAGAACTGACGAGATACAGGGTGACTAGTGTACTAAGGTACTAAGAGTCTATCACACAAAAACTGACGAGATACGCGGTGACTAGCGTACTAAGGTACTAAGAGTCTTTCACACAAGAACTGACGAGATACGGGGTGACTAGCGTACTAAGGTACTAAGACTCTATCGGACACAAAAACTGACGATACACGCGGTGACTAGCGTACTAAGGTACTAAACTCAATCACACAAGAACTGACAAGATACGCGGTGACTAGCGTACTAAGGTACTAAGAGTCTTTCACACAAGAACTGACGAGATACGGGGTGGCTAGCGTACTAAGGTACTAAGACTCTATCGGACACAAAAACTAACGATATACGCGGTGACTAGCGTACTAAGGTACTAAACTCAATCACAAGAACTGACGAGATACGTGGTGACTAGCGTACTAAGGTACTAAGAGTCTTTCACACAAGAACTGACGAGATACGGGGTGACTAGCGTACTAAGGTACTAAGACTCTATCGGACACAAAAACTGACGATATACGCGGTGACTAGCGTACTAAGGTACTAAACTCAATTACACAAGAACTGACGAGATACGCGGTGACTAGCGTACTAAGGTACTAAGACTCTATCGGACACAAAAACTGACGAGATACGCGGTGACTAGCGTACTAAGGTACTAAACTCAATCACACAAGAACTGACGAGATACGCGGTGACTAGCGTACTAAGGTACTAAGACTCTATCACACAAGAACTGACGAGATACAGGGTGACTAGTGTACTAAGGTACTAAGAGTCTATCACACAAAAACTGACGAGATACGCGGTGACTAGCGTACTAAGGTACTAAGAGTCTATCGGACACAAAAACTGACGATATACGCGGTGACTAGCGTACTAAGGTACTAAGACTCTTTCACACAAAAACTGACGAGATACGGGGTGACTAGCGTACTAAGGTACTAAGACTCTGACACAATATATAGACTCTTAACAGACTCTTAACATATATAGACTCTCAACAGATGTGGGCGAGAACGCGAAAACAGGTTACACCCACACATGCACCGCTGACTTTTTCAGATCTTTTTTTTATGTCCAGATAGGACGATTTTAATCATATCCCGGCATATATAGACTCCAACAGATGTGGGCGAGAACGCGAAAACAGGTTACACCCACACATGCACCGCTGACTTTTTCAGATCTTTTTTTTATGTCCAGATAGGACGATTTTAATCATATCCCGGCATATATACTCTTAACAGATGTGGGCGAGA
Organism: Actinernus sp. WN-2022; assembly: GCA_030867875.1. Taxonomy (NCBI): domain Eukaryota; kingdom Metazoa; phylum Cnidaria; class Anthozoa; order Actiniaria; family Actinernidae; genus Actinernus; species Actinernus sp. WN-2022. The sequence continues at coordinate 59,332,048 of JAOWCC010001210.1, forward strand.
ACGCGAAAACAGGTTACACCCACACATGCACCGCTGACTTTTTCAGATCTTTTTTTTTATGTCCAGATAGGACGATTTTAATGATATCCCGGCATATATAGACTCCAACAGATGTGGGCGAGAACGCGAAAACAGGTTACACCCACACATGCACCGCTGACTTTTTCAAATCTTTTTTTTTATGTCCAGATAGGACGATTGTAATGATATCCCGGCATATATACTCTTAACAGATGTGGGCGAGAACGCGAAAACAGGTTACACCCACACATGCACCGCTGACTTTTTCAGATCTTTTTTTTTTATGTCCAGATAGGACGATTTTAATCATATCCCGGCATATATAGACTCTTAACAGATGTGGGCGAGAACGCGAAAACAGGTTACACCCACACATGCACCGCTGACTTTTTCAGATCTTTTTTTTTATGTCCAGATAGGACGATTTTAATGATATCCCGGCATATATAGACTCCAACAGATGTGGGCGAGAACGCGAAAACAGGTTACACCCACACATGCACCGCTGACTTTTTCAGATCTTTTTTTTCAGGTCCAGATAGGACGATTTTAATGATATCCGGGCATATATAGACTCTAACAGATGTGGGCGAGAACGCGAAAACAGGTTACACCCACACATGCACCGCTGACTTTTTCAGATCTTTTTTTTTCAGGTCCAGATAGGACGATTTTAATGATATCCGGGCATATATAGACTCTAACAGATGTGGGCGAGAACGCGAAAACAGGTTACACCCACACATGCACCGCTGACTTTTTCAGATCTTTTTTTTTATGTCCAGATAGGACGATTTTAATGATATCCCGGCATATATAGACTCCAACAGATGTGGGCGAGAACGCGAAAACAGGTTACACCCACACATGCACCGCTGACTTTTTCAAATCTTTTTTTTTATGTCCAGATAGGACGATTGTAATGATATCCCGGCATATATACTCTTAACAGATGTGGGCGAGAACGCGAAAACAGGTTACACCCACACATGCACCGCTGACTTTTTCAGATCTTTTTTTTTTATGTCCAGATAGGACGATTTTAATCATATCCCGGCATATATAGACTCTTAACAGATGTGGGCGAGAACGCGAAAACAGGTTACACCCACACATGCACCGCTGACTTTTTCAGATCTTTTTTTTTTATGTCCAGATAGGACGATTTTAATGATATCCCGGCATATATAGACTCCAACAGATGTGGGCGAGAACGCGAAAACAGGTTACACCCACACATGCACCGCTGACTTTTTCAGATCTTTTTTTTTCAGGTCCAGATAGGACGATTTTAATGATATCCGGGCATATATAGACTCTAACAGATGTGGGCGAGAACGCGAAAACAGGTTACACCCACACATGCACCGCTGACTTTTTCAGATCTTTTTTTTTCAGGTCCAGATAGGACGATTTTAATGATATCCGGGCATATATAGACTCTAACAGATGTGGGCGAGAACGCGAAAACAGGTTACACCCACACATGCACCGCTGACTTTTTCAGATCTTTTTTTTATGTCCAGATAGGACAATTTTAATGATATCCGGGCATATATAGACTCCAACAGATGTGGGCAATACCGCCGCGAAAACAGGTTACACCCACACATGCACCGCTGACTTTTTCAGATCTTTTTTTCAGTTCGTAAAACTACATATTAATTGTAGTTTTGGCTGTGCCGATAAAATTCCTATGGCAACTTCGTACACTTATTTGCCTAAATGTATTTACTGTATTTACTCCGGCGTCTGGATCTTTTAAGCGTAATAAGGAGAATCTTTACAACAAAGGTTAAGATCATTATTTAGCATCATGCATGGAAGATTTTCACCCCAAAAATGGTACTCCTATCAAAACTTTTTTTAAACTACACTATACTCGATACACTTATTCGACCGATCTTGTTATACAATTGTGAAGTATGGGGAGCTTATTCTAAGAGAAGTTCATCTAATTTTTCTAACTTCAAGAATAATTTATTTCACAACGTTTTAATATGTGAGAAATTAGAGACAAAAATGTACAAAATGATTCTTGGTGTTAACCCTAAACCCAGCTGTTAGATGAGAATTAGGTCGTTATCCCTAACATATATCAATCTACGTTTCAATAATAAAATTACCAGAAACACGACCTTCAACGTAAAAAGCCTAACTAACGCTCTTAATTCTGCTCTAGAAAAACAATATATACACAAATGGAAAGAAGAGAGATGAAATATATAATGGAAAGTTATATTCAGTAATTAAACCTACCCATGGTTTTGAACAATATTTAGGATAATCACCGACTTCAAAACTAGGAAAACTGTTACTAAACTAAAAGTATCGGCGCACTCTTTTCCAATTGAAAGAGGTCGTTATAACAACACCCCATGAGGAAATAGAGTATGAATGTTTGTAAATAAAATGTAATTGGCAACGAGTTTTATTACTTATTCTTTTTTTCAGTTAACTTCAGGACGATTTTAACGATATCCCGGCATATATAGACTCAGAAGAGTTGTCACCAAAAATGTCACCAACGACGAGACCGCGAAATATGATGACCGGCTTTTTCCAATCTTTTTTTTACAGTGCACTTTAGGATTTTTTTAAATTGTATCCCGGCATTTATAGACAGACGTGGGCGAGACCGCGAAACATGTTACACCCACACATGCACCGATGACATTATTTTATTTTTTCAGATCCAGTTATAGGACAATTTTAATGACATTCCGGAATATATATAGACTCCCGTATCTCCTCAGTTATTGTGTGAAAGAGTCTTAGTACCTTAGTACGCTAGTCACCCCGTATCTCGTCAGTTCTTGTGTGAAAGAGTCTTAGTACCTTAGTACGCTAGTCACCCCGTATCTCGTCAGTTTTTGTGTGAAAGAGTCTTAGTACCTTAGTACGCTAGTCACCCCGTATCTCGTCAGTTTTTGTGTGAAAGAGTCTTAGTACCTTAGTACGCTAGTCACCCCGTATCTCGTCAGTTCTTGTGTGAAAGAGTCTTAGTACCTTAGTACGCTAGTCACCCCGTATCTCGTCAGTTTTTGTGTGAAAGAGTCTTAGTATGCTAGTCACCCTGTATGTCGTCAGTTCTTGTGTGAAAGAGTCTTAGTACCTTAGTACGCTAGTCACCCCGTATCTCGTCAGTTCTTGTGTGAAAGAGTCTTAGTACCTTAGAACGCTAGTCACCCCGTATCTCGTCAGTTTTTGTGTGAAAGAGTCTTAGTACCTTAGTACGCTAGTCACTCCGTATCTCGTCAGTTCTTGTGTGAAAGAGTCTTAGTACCTTAGTACGCTAGTCACCCCGTATCTCCTCAGTTCTTGTGTGAAAGAGTCTTAGTACCTTGGTACGCTAGTCACCCCGTATCTCGTCAGTTCTTGTGTGAAAGAGTCTTAGTACCTTGGTACGCTAGTCACCCCGTATCTCGTCAGTTCTTGTGTGAAAGAGTCTTAGTACCTTAGTACGCTAGTCACCCCGTATCTCGTCAGTTCTTGTGTGAAAGAGTCTTAGTACCTTAGTACGCTAGTCACCCCGTATCTCGTCAGTTCTTGTGTGAAAGAGTCTTAGTACCTTAGTACGCTAGTCACCCCGTATCTCCTCAGTTCTTGTGTGAAAGAGTCTTAGTACCTTAGTACGCTAGTCACCCCGTATCTCGTCAGTTCTTGTGTCATAGAGTCTTAGTACCTTAGTACGCTAGTCACCCCGTATCTCGTCAGTTCTTGTGTGAAAGAGTCTTAGTACCTTAGTACGCTAGTCACCCCGTATCTCGTCAGTTCTTGTGTGAAAGAGTCTTAGTACCTTAGTACACTAGTCACCCCGTATCTCCTCAGTTCTTGTGTGAAAGAGTCTTAGTACCTTAGTACGCTAGTCACCCGTATCTCCTCAGTTCTTGTGTGAAAGAGGCTTAGTACCTTGGTACGCTAGTCACCCCGTATCTCGTCAGTTCTTGTGTGAAAGAGTCTTAGTACCTTAGTACGCTAGTCACCCCGTATCTCGTCAGTTCTTGTGTGAAAGAGTCTTAGTACCTTAGTACGCTAGTCACCCCGTATCTCCTCAGTTCTTGTGTGAAAGAGTCTTAGTACCTTAGTACGCTAGTCACCCCGTATCTCCTCAGTTCTTGTGTGAAAGAGTCTTAGTACCTTAGTACGCTAGTCACCCCGTATCTCCTCAGTTCTTGTGTGAAAGAGGCTTAGTACCTTAGTACGCTAGTCACCCCGTATCTCGTCAGTTCTTGTTTGAAGTCTTGAGTCTTAGTACCTTAGTACGCTAGTCACCCCGTATCTCCTCAGTTCTTGTGTGAAAGAGGCTTAGTACCTTAGTACGCTAGTCACCCCGTATCTCCTCAGTTCTTGTGTCATAGAGTCTTAGTACCTTAGTACGCTAGTCACCCCGTATCTCGTCAGTTCTTGTGTGATAAGAGTCTTAGTACCTTAGTACGCTAGTCACCCCGTATCTCGTCAGTTCTTGTGTGATAAGAGTCTTAGTACCTTAGTACGCTAGTCACCCCGTATCTCCTCATTTCTTGTGTGAAAGAGTCTTAGTACCTTAGTACGCTAGTCACCCCGTATCTCCTCAGTTCTTGTGTGATAAGAGTCTTAGTACCTTAGTACGCTAGTCACCCCGTATCTCCTCAGTTCTTGTGTGAAAGAGTCTTAGTACCTTAGTACGCTAGTCACCCCGTATCTCGTCAGTTCTTGTGTGAAAGAGTCTTAGTACCTTAGTACGCTAGTCACCCCGTATCTCCTCAGTTCTTGTGTGAAAGAGTCTTAGTACCTTAGTACGCTAGTCACCCCGTATCTCCTCAGTTCTTGTGTGAAAGAGTCTTAGTACCTTAGTACGCTAGTCACCCCGTATCTCCTCAGTTCTTGTGTGAAAGAGTCTTAGTACCTTAGTACGCTAGTCACCCCGTATCTCGTCAGTTCTTGTTTGAAGTCTTGAGTCTTAGTACCTTAGTACGCTAGTCACCCCGTATCTCCTCAGTTCTTGTGTGAAAGAGGCTTAGTACCTTAGTACGCTAGTCACCCCGTATCTCCTCAGTTCTTGTGTCATAGAGTCTTAGTACCTTAGTACGCTAGTCACCCCGTATCTCGTCAGTTCTTGTGTGATAAGAGTCTTAGTACCTTAGTACGCTAGTCACCCCGTATCTCGTCAGTTCTTGTGTGATAAGAGTCTTAGTACCTTAGTACGCTAGTCACCCCGTATCTCCTCAGTTCTTGTGTGAAAGAGTCTTAGTACCTTAGTACGCTAGTCACCCCGTATCTCCTCAGTTCTTGTGTGATAAGAGTCTTAGTACCTTAGTACGCTAGTCACCCCGTATCTCGTCAGTTCTTGTGTGATAAGAGTCTTAGTACCTTAGTACGCTAGTCACCCCGTATCTCCTCAGTTCTTGTGTGATAAGAGTCTTAACTAGTACCTTAGTACGATATGTTTTTTTAAAGAAATGCTGATGTTGTTAGTACGTTGTTCAGCGGTACTAAGAGAAAATTACGAAATTACTGTCCTATTCTGGGCATGGTATAACAATTCTAAGACGGAAGCAATGTGGTTAGGCAGTGCGTGCGCGAAGGTCGCGTGAAAAACCATTTGACTTTAACTGGCCACAAAAACCTATTCTGGCGCTAGGGATATACTTTTCTTACGATACAGATGCAACGACCAAGCTCAATTTTCTTGATAAACTTGAACATCTTAAAAAATGTCTCATAGATATGTCATAGTGTGGGAAAAAAGAAATCTCACGTTATATGGCCGTATAAACATAGTGAAAACTTTGGGATTATCGAAGCTAGTCTACAATGCATCTGTTTTGCCCATACCAGAAAAATATTCCAAGCAAGTGGATGAAGTTACATACAAATTTATTTGGAAAAACAAACCCCCTAAAATAAAAAAGTCAACTTTAATTGGGCGTAAAGAAGATGGAGGCCTTTGTATGATTAATTTTGGTGATATTGAAAAAGCAATCAAAATCAGCTGGATAAAGAGGCTGGCAGACACACGTGTCGCAGCATGGAAAATAATCCCCTTGAGTCCCCTGGTAAAATACGGGGGCGCTTTTCTATTTAAGTGCAACTATGATGTTAAACACCTAACGCTTTTAGAGCTTCCACTGTTTTACAAACAAATTCTGGTATATTGGCAGGATTTAAAATCGGGCTGGTTTAAACAACACCCTACAGCTTCCATAGAAAACGAAATAATTTGGAACAATAGTAAAATCAAAATAGGTGGGAGCCCAGTATTTTACAAAGAATGGCTACAAAAAGGGATATACAGCTGTGACGATTTGTGTAATGATAACCACAAACTGCTTACAATGTACTTATCATGAATTTCAAACTAAGTTTAAAATCAAAACAACTTTTATACGGTTTATAGGGCTCATAAATGCAGTAAAAACGTATAAGCGAGTAAATAGGCGTGAATTACCAGTTAATTTACCTGTACCCGCACCACACCTTCCTGAATGTTTCACAAACGCGCAAAATATTACGGCCAAAAAGACTCGCGGAGTACTCATAGAGCAACAATTCAAAGCACCAACCGCTCAAAGGAAATTAAAAAGCCAAGGGGTACCCGAAAATAAGTTAAAAGAAATTTACACACTTCCGTTTGCTATTACAAAAGAGATAAAATTAAGCATATTCCAATACAAGATTAACCACAACATTCTTGCTACAAATCATTTCCTCTTCAAGGTAAAAATAAAAGACAGCGATCAATGCCCGTTCTGTGTTGAGAGACACACTTTAGAACATATGTTTGCCCAATGTGTTGAAGCCAAAACTTTCTGGGAATATTTCAAGAAATGGTGGTTAAAAAACACATCGCAAACGTTAAACCTAAACACCGCACATATCCTGTACGGTCTTGTCGATCCTATTGAAAATAGCAAATTGCTAAACCATGTATTGATAATTGCAAAGTTTCATATGTATACATCCTTTATAAGAAATACGCCCTTCTGTTTTGAAAGCTTCCTTATCCTCTTAAGTAAAAAAGCAATCATTGAAAGAGAATCTGCCATCAACAAACAAAAAGATGAAAAATTTCAAACGAAATGGCAACCCATATATGACTGGCTAAAACGAGCTGAAAATGTAATCACTGAAGGATAATTTGCACGTGTAAATTGTAATATGTTTTTGTATTCGTAGTTAAGCCCTTTTTTTTTTGTTTAGTTTTGCACCATTGCACTTGTAAAGTTGTGTTTGTTGTAGTAAAAAAAAAAGGCAAATAAAAAAAAATAAAAAAAAATAAAAATTATCAACATCTTGTTCACACTTCATGAACTGTCTTTCTTACTGAACACTGTTGTTCACATGTTTAAACTAACTAAGACAGGTGATTCAAAATAAACATTCTTAATAGTCAGCCTGCTAACAGCTATGGTTCCCTTCAAAGACTTTGTTTGTTTGATAAAATGTATTCACTAATATTTAATTCAGCAGGTGTTTGCTTCCATGCATATTTTAACTGGTTATGAAGAACAAATGCAAGCAAAGAGTCCAGATAATTTCAGTTTGTCAAGTGTGCATCAGTTAAAGTACCTATAACCCTTTTTGCAATTTTTATAGCTATGAACCTCCGAAAAGTTTTGAGTACTTCTGTGAAGAAAGTTTTGGTTTACAGTGAATACTTTATGTTCTATGCTTGTTTGAAGTCGTGTAAATTTGACCTTTCCTTATCCATGACTGCATAAGTAAAAGCCTGGGTCGATTCCTGTATGTATGTCATATAGTTAATTTGATTGGGCAATCATTTGAAGAAATACTTAACACGTTGACTAATGAAAAATGACTTTTTTCTTTACTAACAACGCACAAACTGTATATTTCCTATGCATCGATGTTGTTGTAATAGAAATGCGCTATGGAGAATAATACTTAATGTGATGACGTGTACCCAGGTTTCGACCCAGGCTTTTACTTACTCTGTCATGGGTCAGGAAAGGTCAAATTTACATGATTTCAAACAAGCATAGAACATAGAGTATTCTCTGTAAACCAAAACTTTCTTCACAGAAGTATTCATAGCTATAAAACTTGCAAGAAGGGTTAAACACTTTAAAACAAATTGTATAGCACAGTTTAAGTATGTGTGACAAATAAATGTATTTTAAGGATGTTAATATTAATTAATTCTTATTTCTCTTCTATGATCTAGAACGCAAGAAGGACACACTGTCAGAAACTGTTGACAGGTCTGTTGAAGAATGGGAGCTCAAAAATGTAATTTTCATAGAAGACAAACAGAATATTCCAGTTGGGAAAGTACTGAAGGTTAGTCTCACTATGTTTACAGTATGTGAGTACATTTGATTGACAGTTGACAAGTATTAATTAACTTTTCCTCATAGTACTTGGAGCTACATGTACATGTTTGTCACAAGCTTGACTACTGCAACCTGACCTTTAATTGAAACAAAACAAAACAATTCTTAGAAGCTCAACTGTGAAGACTAGGCAAAGCTCTAATAACTTGACTACTTCCATTACTAACAACAAGTCTGGAATTTTAGGGCGGGCGGGCGGGCGGGCGGGCGGGCGGGCGGGCGGGCGGGCGGGCGGGCGGGCGGGCGGGCGGGCGGGCGGGCGGGCGGGCGGGCGGGCGGGCTCCTTACTTGTAGTTTAAGAGTATGTAATTAGTTAGTGGTAAAATATGAATATGATGATTAAGAAATACTGATCACTATAGTTGGAAATCTGATCAAACACTATAGTGCATTTGGAACTGGTGTTTCATTGGATGTCAAGATGCATCCACCTGACGAAGCTTCGAACAAGGGTTTCACCCGGTATCAAGGCCCATGCATGTGACCAAATACAGTTCTTCCATTGGATGACTATCTCATGATTAAGTATTAATGAGTTTGAGAAAGTAAAATCATGCTGCAGTCTCTTTTCAAGTTTGTGTAATTTTACTGAAAAACTTTGCTTTGCTTCAACCTAGCTGAGATGACTCATGGAGAAGGTTGTTGGTAAAATTATTGCTGTATTTAAATGTATGTCTTATTCTGTGACTAAACTTCTTGGTTATTCTTTGAAATGTTCATAAACTAGGTTGCTTGAAGAAAAACCTTCCTTGTACTCTTATTACTTTTAGAATGGGACTTTGCCTTTTTTTTTACTGGCCCTTTAATCTTTTATTGAGATTTCACTGAATTTTAATAATTTTAATTATTTGGGAAGCCATTTAAATAATTATGTTTGCTTTTGCTTGTTTTGCCTCTCTTTACCATTTTGTGGATTTTCACTATAAGCTCTTGCATTTCTTGAGTAAAACTCCAGTTCATTCATTTTCAATAACTGTTGTGATACTTTATTTGTAATAAAAAAAAATGCCAGAGTTAAATTATGTTAAGTCCTTGAGAAACACAATGGATAGTCAGACCTCAGTTTGCACATAATAAGCCGGCCAAACCTTACTGTACATTAAGGCGAGGTGACTATATGTGCATAGATAATCCGCAAGGGTTGTTTGATCACTTCTGTTGATACTCAGCCTTTGCTACATTTGAAAAATAATGAAATTCAATTTTTATCTGCACACTTTATAAAAGGGTCTTGCCTTACAGAAAGTATGTAATAGATACAGAATGAGTAACCGTGCTTTATCAGATTTACACAAGAGTTTGCAATTCTGATAATTAAAAGCATGGACACAAATTCTGTATAATTTAGGACTTACTAAATGCCTAGATGTACATAAAGAGTCAATTTTGGCCAATTTTGGCAAATCAGGACTAAATCTGTATCAGATTTACTGATTACTTATCACACATTTATTTCCTTTGTCTTTCCATCATGAATTATTAATGAGTTTGATAATAAACATTTAAACGACTATACAATAATAATATTTTTTAATTACACTGTCAAATGTCCGGACTCAGTCACTGCTCTCCCTCCTTTCTTCATTAGACACTGAAATAGTAGACTGCAGTCTGTAGTAGGTACCAACACATTGAATAGTTATTGGATGGGTGACCACAACTAACTTACCGTCATGTTCCTAAAGTAACAACTAAGCAAGGGTCATTTCTTTCAGTTTTAGCAGCCTTCTACTGTCGCTACTTGCAGGGGCCGCTATTTTCGGGTGTCGCTACTTTTGAAGAGCTAAAATGCTTACCGTCTGAGTTATCCCAACAAAAACCATGACAAACATAAAAACACAATAAAAAATTATTGTAACATTTTATTATTAATAGGGGTTTAATGTGGCAGAAACTCTAACAGATCCAGCAATGTTTGTTCTGTCCATGTGATTTCCTTTGTACTCTACATCTGCCAAATTTCAAGTCAACATTCACTCAGGCATCGTTACTTTTGGAGAGGTTGCTACTTTCAGGATTTATGAACAACCATCAAATTGCATTGCTACATTGTACTTTTTTGGGGTCACTACTTTTGGGGGATTGTCACTTTGGGAACTTTATAGTTATTGTAGTGTGCTATGGCCATCATTTTGTCACAGTTGAAAAGTCGGTTTTGTACATGTACATGTATGTACAAGTTGTCTTCCAGTTGAACCTATTTGAATTGGAAAGTTTCTATTATAGTTTTCCTGTTTGGTTTGATAGTTCCAGAAAGCGGAAATAAACAAAACAAAAGGCCACTAAGCATCACGGTTGGGCTATATTCTTTAAAGGGGCTGTGTCACAGTAATAGACTAATACATTTGCGTTCCAGGCCAGAAACAGCTATATCCACCGATTTTGATAATACTAAAGAACCTCTTGGCCATGTGGGATGCTTAAAATCAAAGCATGTATGCAAAAATGACTAACAAACAGTTTACATAAACAGTCTCCAGGGAAAATGTCCTTTCAATCAAACATTGAGGGAGGGAATATTCAATTAACAGCCACCAACCAAGTGATTACTCGATATATGCGCAGTACCATGATATAGCCCCTTTAAGTAGCCAGCACTTCAGCATTGAGTAGTTGATAAAAATGTTGGCTGCCAACGGGGGAACACTGAGTGACTGAGTTTACACTGTAAGTGCTTCATGAAAAATATTTTCTTTTTACAGGTGGATGGTGCATATGCTGCCGTACGCTTCCCAGCTAAAGACGGCCCCACCCAGCCCTCCACACTCTCTAGTGACCCAGTAGAGGAGGCACAAGTCCTCCTTCAGGACACAAGACTTCTGCGTAAAGATGAGTTACAAGTAGGTTGCAGATCAACACTATGCATTTCATAAAAGCCTTTGGTTCACAGTTTATCATCATTTTGTATACTCATACAATGCATGTACAGGATTCTCTGTATAAGCCTGTAACTGGTGCAATGGCTGTAATAGCCTACAATGTAGTCACCTAAATAAATATTATTTTGCTTGAAAGCACAACTCTTATGAAAATGTAGCCTGCGAATACAGCCGTGTTGCATCAGGAGCCACAGTCAAAACATGTCCCCGAGAGAGATGTCTGCGATTCGAGGCCAAAAATTCCATACTGATGACATTTGCGGCCAGGATCTTGTCGTATCATTTGTTTGGCTAGTATGCCTAATTATCATATACATGTACATGTACAAGCCAATCAAGTAACACAACCAGATCCTGGCCGCAAATGTCATCCGTATGGAATTTTTGGCCTCAAATCGCAGGCGTCTCTCTCGGAGGGCACATTTTAAGTGAGGCTCCCAATGCGAGATGGCTGTATTCGCAGGCTAATGAAAATGTATGTGTAGCTGATTGTTTCCAATTCTTGGCCACCTGTCTAAATAAATACTGAGAACACTGAACGAATACTAAACACAAACTGATTCCTTTTGTGTGTGTGGAGAAACAGTTTTGAAGTTAGGCTTCTAATAGTGCAGATTCGTATTTGAAAATTACCGCTGAATGCTACATGCATGCCTACAGATGCATTTATACAGGGTTAGCCTCGTTTTTTTAAGTTAAACTTCATCAATACCAGCGAGAAGGTGGGCTATTCACAACTCTGCGTATTGTTGTAGTTTCGCATTTTGCACCTTCTTGTTGGTATCTATGAATGTTTAACTTTTCAAAGAATGAGGCTAACCCGGTTGTATAACTGCATCTATAGTTGTTATACTCAGCAGGAGTTTTTGAATGTGAAACTGGACTATTGCAGACAGCTATGGTTTAGTTATTTAATTGATGAAGTCTACATTTGTAGTTCAACATACAAATGTACATTGTACCTCTACAGATAACAGTGCCCAAAACTAGTAGTCCACTAACCCAAGACTGTCTATTAACGTTTTCCTGTGTTTCCACTAGCTTGTGAAGTCATCTGCTGCTAACAAGATCCCAGACTGCATTCAGCGTACACCCAAACTACTCTCCATCCCTGCTGGATCTAAAGTGTTGTCACTTACTGTCAACTGTAAAGGTACTATACATGTACTAAATAGATAGACAGACAAACAGGCAACTTTATCTTACCTCAGATTGGGGAGGCTGTTTAGGCATCTAGCATTACAAGTTGCTAATATGCCGAGAAAGAAACTAGGCTAGACTAATAGGAACTAGTTAATTGCTACTGTAAATTTGTTTGCTTAATTCCTCTAATTGCATATATATACTTAATTACTAATAATTAGTAATAAGTAGTAAGCATATATATACTTAATTACTAATAATTAAAAATAAGTAGTTAGCATATATATACTTAATTACTAATAAGTAGTAATAAGTAGTAAGCATATATATACTTACATGTAATTACTAATAAGTAGTAAGCATATATATACTTAATTACTAATAATTAGTAATAAGTAGTAAGCATATATATATATACTTAACGAGATGACAGCATCTTGATTTCGGTCTTGTATATATTATCTTGCTGCACTAATTTGTCTTCCAAATGACTGAGTTTGGTTTCTTGATTCGTGTTTTGATGTGACGAGAGTAAGAATTCATTACGCATATCAGTTAGGTCAGCCTCCATGTTACAAATCAAGGTCGTTAAAGCAGCGAGAGAGTTCTTATTGCGGGCTAACAAATATTTTTATCCTCTTGAAGAATCTAAAGAATTCAGTCTCTTCCGGTTTGAATTTGACTCATGTGTATGTTGCTTTTGGAGTTTCAAGGATATGTTGATCCAAAACTACAGGCTCTTGGGGTTTTTCATTGACTTGTGAACTTGCAGGCTCTGTAATTTGCTTTGTTTTCTTAGTATAACATAAAGTGTTGAACATGTTCATGTTATCAAGCATGTCGCGCGTGACCTGTTTCTTCGTTCATTAAGTTCTCTACTTTCATCTGTAATCTGGGAAACTCTATCTTTGCCCATGCCTTGGCACATAACTATTCCTGTTGTTAAGTAGACGTGGATGATTATAAGTAAAATCCTTCGACAGCTTGTACCGTTTCCGCTAGGTCAATATCCTCGCTGGAACGAAATAACTTGATCTCAATACTCTCTGATCCAACTTACGGTAAATTTAAATCTCTGACAGTTTTTAAGAGACTCATAATATTGGTCTTGAAGTGCCTTCACCCAAAATAAGATGTTCTCCTCGGATGTTTTAAATGCAGCACAGCGAGCCGATGGCTTATAGATTCCAATATCTATTTCTTCGAATTTTAGCTTTCCGGATCCTGGGCCCTACACTGGCTTCAGGTCGTCGTACGTGTTGTATAATAAAATCAATGGCCATCTGGGTAAAAAACATGGTCCTTCGGCTCCGACAATAGCGCCAGTTGAAATATCCTGAGCCTGTTGGAAGGCTTTCGCACGAGTGAAGTTAAATAAAACATTAAACTGGCTTATATTTGAGAGATGAGACTCCAAATTAGAGAGAAAGTTCCTCGCGTGTCCTCCGCCATCTTGCTTTACTGTATTAAATTATGTAAATAAATTAACCTGGCGATTGTTGCGTGATCAGCACAGTGCAATCTGATTGGTGTGAATTTGACCTTTAACGCATGCGCAGAAATTTTGCGACACCCAAAAAAAAAAGACTTGCATTTTAAGACTCGGTGCTGCCACAGGCAGCCAGAGTAATTACTAATAATTAGTAATAAGTAGTAAGCATATACATACTTAATTACTAATAATTAGTAATAAGTAGTAAGTATATATATACTTAATTACTAATAATTAGTAATAAGTAGTAAGTATATATATACTAAATTACTAATAAGTAGTAATAAGTAGTAAGTATATATATACTTAATTACTAATAATTAGTAATAAGTAGTAAGTATATATATACTTAATTACTAATAATTAGTAATAAGTAGTAAGTATATATATACTTAATTACTAATAATTAGTAATAAGTAGTTAGTATATATATACTTAATTACTAATAATTAGTATATATATAATTATTACTAATTCTGATTTCTTATACTATTGTTAATTACTAATTTATGATTAATTACTAATGACCAATAATTTCCTAATTGCCTAATACATTAATTTTACTAATGGCATACTAATAACAATGTTACATTATATCAATAATGATAGATTATATCAATAATGATACTAATTACTTGATTAAATATTTAACTTAAAATTAATTATTTACTTGAATGTGTATATTATATTATAAAATGCTATATACGTAAGGGTTAGAGACTGCTTGTGAGTTCTTTATCGACAAATACAGGCACGCGCTGACTGTACGATGAACGAGAAATAATGAATACTGCATGAGGCCGAAGGCCGAATGCAGTATGAAGAAATTTTGAGTTCATCGTACAGTCAGCAAGTGACTGTATTTTGCCGATAAAGTACAAACATAAAGTCTCTAACCCTTTTAATATTCAAACTGAGTGCACTGTCAGCCGTTAATTTCAATTGAAATCAGTTGTCAATAACAATTTCATAAAGAAGTCAAATATTTCGCATGAATTAAATTCAATAGACAATGAATAAAAACAGAAGTAGATAACTTCCCTTAAGAAAAAAAATACCCTGTAAGATCCCTGTAGCACCCCTGGAATAGGGCTGCATTGATAACCCTGTTGCATCCCTGTTAATACCCACTGAAAGCCTTGTTACAGCCCGTAAATTGGCACCAGGTAACCACCCTGTAACAACCCTGTTCGTACACTGTAACAGCCCTGTGTAATGTCCCAGCAGCAAACAATTTAAAAGCCTTATTACAACCCTGTTACAACCCTGTCACAGGCCCATTATTTTTTTTGGTAACAACCTTGTTACAGCTCGTAAATTGGCACCTGGTAACCACCCTGTAACAACCTTGTTCGTACACTGTAACAGCCCAAGTTGAAGTCAGGGCTGTTTAAGCCCTGTCACAGCCCGTAAATTGGCACCAGGTAGCCACCCTGTAGCAACGCTGTTCATACACTGTAACAGCCCAAGTATGTAATCAGGGCTGTTGCTACCCTGTTGTATGGGATATAAAGGTTGTTTGTTTTCATAATAATCATTTTCAATGGTTCATGTACTTTTGTTATTTCAATTTCATGAGATGTTCAATTCAATTCAGTGGCTAAAAATAAAGTAAGCTAAGTGAAAACAACTTGATGCTTTAGTTGAATTGTGTTTAATATAACAAGTTCAGTTTTATATACACAGTAAACCTGGCAACTTACATGCACTGTATTAATCCTAATATTCAAAATAATTGGATCGATTCAGTATGATAAAAATCAGCAATAAAATGAGTAGTCAGTTCAGAAAGTACTGCAAAGAAAAGGTCAATAATTATAAATACTAGGTAAACTGAATTATATTACAACTGCATTCTGTAATTTTTTGTACAGTACTTTCCCAGTTGACTGCATATTTTCAACAAACCACTTAATATGTGAATGTCTTTTGGGTCCTTCCCTATAAGAGCTAGTTTCTCCAGTCAGCTGCAAGAGGGTCTTCAGGGAAGTGGAGATTTGACACTACTTTTCTTTCCAGACTAGACGAGGTATATAATTCCAGTACACGAAATTCCCAATGTACTGAATTTTGCTTCAAAAATAGGCTGAGAGTCTTTCCTGTGTGGTCACTTGGTTGTCAGTCTTGTAGATAGTCAAAGGCAGTTTGAAGCTAAAAGTGTTTGTTGTTGAAAACAAAACAAAAATTGAAGTTAGTGGGGTTTTCGAGACACCCCAGACCCCAAAAACATAACACGGGCAAAGCAATCAGCTAGCAGGGTAAAGGCTTGAGTAAGAAACAAATGGTTGTTTGCAAGGAGCCTACACAAAAAAAATTAACATCTTAGGACAGTATAGGTTAGGAAAATTGCACCGTTTTCGAGGTCTGTGTTTTCGAGATCTCGGAAAACATAACACAGCTGCTATAAGTATAACCGTATTTTGGCGTATAGGTAAACCGGCAATCAATGCGGCTAGCCTTTGCTACCTCGAAATAACAGTGGTATCTAGGGAATTAAACTAATTATCTAGCTGTGATTATCTAAGGGACTGTTTACAAGGAGATAAGTCATTACCCTGAAAAGCCCGCGGACTTTGACTCACAAATGACGAAATGTATGGCAAACTGAAAACATGATTCACGCTACCCAGCACAGCTACATCCCTCAAATTTCGATCAGTTAATCTTATACCTGGTATCTTAAGTTTGTATCTGATGAATATTTCCGAAAATCGATTTTACGGATTTTATTTGACATTGAATTCCCATACAAACACTGTATTTTGCGCCATGTTTGCACCAGGATTCTTGCACCGATTTCGAGGTGCAATTTTCCTAAGATGTTTTGTGTAGGCTCCCTTGCAAACAACCATTTCACTCCTGGCATTTATTTCTTAATACTCAAACCTTTACCTTGCTAGCGGATTTCCTAGCCTGTTACGTTTGTTTTTGAGGTCTGACTGTTTAATAGCAGCACAATGAAAGGAGATGAAAGTCTAAAGAAAAAAACATGGTTATTGAAGTTAAATGATTACTGTCAGTGAACTTGTACACTTACAGTGGCTTGGAGTGATCCTTTGGAACCCTGAACTGCTGGAGAAAAGCTCATTCAGTCATTCAATGCTTCTCCGGACTCAACACACAACACTGCGCTCTGACCCAACTCCACAGTGAACAAAACTGGAAAAAACTGGTTTGTTTTCCTGCCTCTGTAATATGCACCAATCAGAGCACGTATTATAGTCACGTGACATAGGGCCACGATTAGCAACAAAAGAATATGGCGGCCATTTTCCTTGGTATCGCTTTGACTGTTTGAGAAAGCTTTTGGATCCAAGCTTCTTTATTCAGCACCTAAATGCTTGTCAAGAAAACCTCGAAGAGGATAGGATTTTGGAGCAAGGACTCGTTAAAGTCATATCATATAGAGGGTAAATACAGCCTTAGAAATTTATTTGATTGACGCTAATACGTGGCTAGGATTTTTGCAACTCATAAAAGACATAAGACATAACTATAAAGTTTATACTACTGGAATTGTAGTATTGTTTATTATTAGTATTTCGGTTGACAGCTGTTACACTAGAAACCTGATAAGCCCCATACATCGAGGTAAAATAAAGTATTGTTTGTATTGTAAATTGTATTGCTTTGCGTAATTATTATCTTTCCATGGCCAGTTCAGCACTGCATTTGTTTACTTCGTCACGACTCACGATCAAGCCACAAGTAGTCATCATGTGTCAAGTCGGTTTGTGCAATGAACCATAGGTTCACATGATTATGCAAAATATGTTTGTCACAAAACTATCCTGTCACGCGCACATGTAAAACTTATAAAAGGGTTGGAATTAAGTCAGACTATTATTGTCTACCGGTAGTTTTAATTTCTCTGATATTTACTGATGAAATTATACTAATTCACTTCAGTCTCTGAGTGACTATATTGGTGAATATTTACCTCAACTTTGTATCGGTAAATTTCATAAATGGTCACTTTGACTTCAGTGAATAATTGTTAAATATACATGCATTAAATAATTTTGCTGAATTTGTTCAACCACCCTGAGACAACCCTGTTTCGCTGTCTGCTTTTCTGACCACCCTGCTTCAGCCCTGCAAACAGTTTTCAACTCAGTGGATTATCCCTGCTAAAGCCTTGTTAATGGGTTGTTTTTAGTACAGCCATGTCACAGCCCTGTATATCTTTTAACTGATTAAACTACACAGCCCTGTCACAACCATGCAACAGCCTGTTTTCAACCCTGTGAGAACAAAACAGGGTTGCAAACACCCTTTTCAGGGGTTGTTACAGGGATGTAACAGGGTAGGTTTTTTCCTAAGGGTTTGCAAAGAATAATTTACTTTGGCGTTCGGTCAGTTTAGTTGACGCCTTGCGAGTACATGTTTGTACATTTAACTCGAAAAAGTTTCTCTTGGAGCCATGTATTAAAATATCGAGTATTTAGCCGGCTTAACTCCTAGATAGTCTACTTTCTTTAATAGTTTCTTTCATTCGAAAATAACTAACCTGCATATTCCAGTGAATTGAAATCTTGAAACCGGCCTCCATGTGCTTGGCTCTGATGCAAACATTTTCCAAATAAAAATATCCTAGGTTTTCGAACCTTCCACTGAATTGTCGCTTCATTGTCTCCTCTTATTGACAGAGTAAGGTCTCGCCGGAAATAAAATCCATTTCTTCAGTTTGGACTGCTAGAGTGTTGTAGAAACTTTTGTTTACTCAGACACATGTTGACTTGTTCGGTTGTTGTACTTCCAGCGCTTGCATATCAGCCATTTCTAACGAACGATTATGCAAATGTTTGCCTGAAAACATAATGTGAGGAGAATAGTATGATTGTACATTTAACTCGAAAACGTTTCTCTTGGAGCCATGTATTCAAATATCAATTATTTAGCCGGCTTAACTCCTAGATAGTCTGCTTTCTTTAATAGTTTCTTTCATTCGAAAATAACTAACCTGCAGATTCCAGTGGCAGTGAGTGAATTGAAACTGGCCTCCGGCCATGTGCTCGGCTCCGATGCAAACATTTTCCAAATCAAATATCCTGGGTTTTCGAACCATCCACTGAATTCTCGCTTAATTTTCTCCTCTTATTGACAGAGTAAGGTCTCGGAAATACAATCCATTTCTTAAGTAAGACTACTTAGTGTGTTGTAGAAACCTTTGTTCACTCAGACACATGTTGACTTGTAAAGTTGTACTTCCAGCACTCGCAAATCAGCCATTTCCAACGAGCGATTATGCAAATGTTCGCCTCAAAATATATATCTTCTGTCACACAGGCAACAGAGTTCAATGCTGCCGTTACCTTTCTAGTAATTGTCTGCATTTTCACTGTTTAATATGCTATAAGGTTTTCCAAGCCGTCCAAACACGTAACTAAGCGAAGGACTAGGTCTCCCTTTCCCTAGGTAAGAGAGGGTCTGGGTCGAGTGCTGTGGTCACCAATAATGCACGCTCATTAGCCAATCACATGTTTGGATTTTGTACAATGCACGAAATTTGAACATTAAATATTAATAGAATGCTGTAGAAGAGACAACTCATACCACAGCTTTAAAAGACTTCAAAGACGTCATTAGTAATTCATCTGGCAGCGAGTTCCAGGCTTTAGGCTGTATAAACGACCAATTTTAGACTGTAACGAGCGGAGTTGACGTGTGGGATCACCAGCTTGTGTATACCCATAAGATTCTTTAATAATATTAGTTCTGACTCTAAACATATTCTTAATATAATATTACGAGTTGCGAATGTATTTTTCCGAGCTCCACAGGGGCAAGGAAAAATGCGAGCAATGGTAAGGCCATGGCTGATTTATTTCATACAAAATAATCTTATTTGAAATCCTCAGTACTCTAGCTATGAAAGCCATGACACTCAAATTTCTTATTTTTGCATGCCTTTTTGTTTGACAAAGTTGCTATTCTCATGTGATCATTGCTCAAACCAATGTATAATAAAGTATTATTGTGTAGGGTCTATACAGGTGTAGGTACATTGTACTTCATCCTTCTTGTCTGTAGGTGTTCATGTTCTGCTTAAGACTGCCACAGGTGTACGATATGCCCTCTACAGTCTAGCATCCAGTAAACCAGAACCAGGAGGTGCCATGCCTTCTGACTGTGCCAGCTTCCTTGGCCAGGCTGGGTCTAGAGATATTAAGATGTATGGCACTGGATGTGTAAGTACTAGAGACACTGAATATACTGCATGTTAAACAGATGGGGTTAATCACTTTTCCTGGCCATGCTGGTTATAGAGATATTAAGATCATGTAAATATTAGAGGCAAAGTAAACTGAATACACAGGCCTCAAAAACTATTGTGCCAGATAGTCCCGGACAAGTAGAATTTCACGTTGGGCAAGTACTTTTTGTCAGTCACTTGCCCATCGGACAAGTTTGCTAGAAGTCATCCAGAGATTGAGCCAGAAGGGACAATTTGGCCCTTTTGCGAGTGATCAGGCATTTAATTTCCTTTGGAAGCGGACAAAGCCGGACAATTTGGTCATCATCACATGTTTTTTCAAGGGACAAATGTGTGTTTTAAAGCTGGAATGGTGCAATGCCGCAGTCTGGCTCATTGCCTGGTCATTAAATTTTAACCATTAGGGCCAGTTCAAAAATTGCCTCTGGCAAGTAAAACTCAAGAAGTTATTGAGCAGAACTGTTCATGTTTTCGAGTCCAGAAAACAGATGGTTAATCACATATCTTGTTACAAAACATCAATTTAACCTTTTGTTGGGTTAAAGCTGGTTCAAAACTTAAATTACATGGGTGATAATACCAATTGCCAGGCAGTGCTCGACCTTAACTTTTTTAATCACTGGTCCTGGGACTAGTAGAGCTGAAAATTTACTAGTCCAGAGAAAATTCCTGGTAGTCCTGACTCCGGCATGCCAATATTTGCTGATCTCTAAGCCTTTCATGATACACGCACGAGTGAACAAGTCAAAACAAAGATGGCGGCGATAGCGGCCTTCACGGGAGCTCCTGGGGCTAACTAGTGCCCAGTCCACGCCTCAGCCTTGTTCAGTCTCTCAGCCTTTTCGCGATTGTTTTTGGAATGTTTGCGAAGAAACACATTCAAACAACAATCACAGGACAGCATGTTTTTGTTTTTATCTTTTATTAAACATTACAAATTATAGAATAGTTACTAGTCCTGTGACTAGTGGCTCTCTTTTTTTTACTAGTCCAGAAGCATTTCTTACTAGTCCAGGACTAGTGGACTACCGCTAAGGTTGAGCACTGCCAGGCTTTGAAATAAATACTTGTACACATCAGTAATATTGTTGTTTTCTTGTAGGATTCACTTATAATGATGACAGATACCAATGGAGCACTGTTCCCACTGTCAAGGAACTTTCTTGGAACCATCAAAGACCCGGCCTGGATTGTGAGTTTTCTTTTTCTTTTTCTGGGTTTGAATCCCAGCCGTGTCCTTGGGCAGGGACATTTATAAGCCGTTGGCCTTGTCTCCTACTTCTAATCATTGTTTGAAGGGGACATGAAAGGACCTGTCTGTACTACTTGAAAAAGAGCAAGGGATTGTCGCCCGGTACATCAGCCTGGCCATTGCACTAACCACACACTAACCACACATTCAATATTGTAAACTGCGTGGCAGTTATTAGTGCCGAAAGCAGTCTGAACAAATTCACTGACCGGATATATGTCAGTTATATGTAAAGTGCCATGAGACTGTGGTAATATGGTGCTACATTATTATTATTATTATTCTCTTTCCATTTTCTTTTCTGTTTTATGAGGAAGGAGCTGTATAACTTAATTTCATGTACATCCAAGAGCTATAGTAATTGGCCAGATGTACAACATTGTATCTTTACTAGTATGTACATGTAAGTACAAGACAAGTTAGTGTTGAATGGTGTTTTTTTTTTCTCCCATAGGACTTGCCTCCTGTGCAGTGTCTGGGTGTTGGGGTGACCTCCCTCAGACCAGGAACAGACTGCAAGGCCAGGGCTGCTATCGTTGTCATGGCACTCCAGGTAACATAATGTGCACTACAGTTGTGTTAAACTCTTCTTTAATTCACAATCATCACATGCTGTGATATGTTGCCACTTATTGCACAGACTTCTTTGTGTAATAATTGGTGCATGTACATGTATGAGGCCTGCGTTGCGGCTCTGGAGTATCGGAGCGCAGCGAGGGGAGATTAGTGGGATTGGGGCGAGAGAAAAAAGAGAGGGGGGACGGGGTGGGGAGGAGATGAAGATAGAGCCTGCCGGCAAGCCATGGTTATTTTGATAACTCTCGGCCTCAGAAGGCCGCGTATTGCTATTGGCTAAAATGCGTGATTGACAGAAATCATTAAGTTTTATTCATGCATGGCATGCGATAAGAACAGAAACCAATTAGTATATGGCGACAAACATACATGTAACAAGAATTCTCTCAGCGATGAATATAAATAAAGAACAGGAGCAAGGCTATTAGAGATTATGTCTGGAAGAGATGTTCTAGCTGTAATCCCAACTGTGTTTGGAAAACACTAGTTGCTTTGATGATTTCGTAACGCTGCATGGATGTTTTTTAGCGCTTCTTTTGGCAGAACTTCGCTCCGGTGTTATTGTGGTCGGCAGTGTTCTTTACTGATTTGGTGGCGACTTTATATTCAGCGGCAACGAGTTATCTTTATCTTAGTTATCTTTATCCAGCAAACCTTCTTGAAGAAAGGTGTAGTTCTCTACAGCATTTCGAATCTTCCTTCCTCGGGAACGACAGACTCACTTTGATAGAGAAGCAGATTTTGGAATATGAAGACCAATACTTTTGCAGGCACCAGCTAGAATTATTTAAAGCCTCGGCTATCTTTTCTTTCTTAAGGCTTGAACAGATTCTCACCGTGGAAATATTTGAATTCCCAAACGCTACCTTAAAACATACATTACATATCCTGCAAAAGTAGTTGACATTTACAGGTTGGGGTTAAGGCCGGCCCTGTCTTCACATCCAAGTTCGTATATTTTTTTATTTGAATTTTACGCTCGAATTGAGATTCCTTGAGATTCCACGCGTAAGTTTGACAGATATTAGACATGGTTTTCACTTCCGCCACATGATGATTGGATGAATCGGTCAAATGACTTACTAATAAGCATGCATTTTAATTAGTGGGTGGATATCAAAATAACCATGGGTTGCCGGCAGGCTCTATCTTCATCTCCTCCCCACCCCGTCCCCCCTATCTTTTCTCTCTCGCCCCAATCCCGCTAATCTCCGCTCGCTGCGCTCCGATACTCCAGAGCCGCAATGCAGGCTACATGTATGAATTGTCAGTTAACAGTGCAACTACTGAAATTGAGGCCACTTAGACAACAAGAATTAAACACGTTGCAAAATGAAAGTAGAGCATTCCAAAGTATCAATCCTAGCATATCCATGCGATTTTCTTCATTTGAAAGACTTTGACTTCAGAAATGGTAGACCAAATTCACCTTTTACCAGATTGAAGCTCGGTCAAGTTGAAATGCTATTGTCTTGTACTCAACACTGATTGGCTCAAGTAACCGTAAGTTGGAATGCTATGTTTTCGTTCTGCAATGTGATTGGTTGTAGTTGTCTAAGTGGCCCCGGTTTCAGTAGTCGCACAGAAACTGGGCCTAATTCCTGTTGCTTCTCTCTGGACCAGTGTGTTGATGTGCATCTGGAGCCTCGGAAGTGAAGTATCTTCCTTAGTGGTCACAAATCAAAGTGAATGTCTCCAGATAGTATTACACAAAAGCTACATCCCCCATCCCAACCATCATTGGTAGTGTCACAATGCACATTGTTGATTAGGGCAATTCCACATGAGACATGATGAAAATGAAAATTTTCAAATCTATTATTTTTTAGCAAACTTTATTTTAGTTAAGAGCAGACATCTTGGTCTATCAGATACAAGTGAGATATTGTGAATGTTGGCCACACCCGCTTTGTGAGGGCCTTGCTAAAGCACATTCCCAAAATGTAATGGCCGCAACGAATTTTTGTGTAATGTCCGCAATGCATATTTAAAGCAAATAAAAACTACTACAGTGAACTTTGGTTATTAGCAAGTTCAGAAAGTCCGTTTGTTTTCTTGGAACTCCTCACAACTCACAGGAATTAAGAATTTAAAAAGTTGACTCAAACCTGTGGTTGATTTTTGCTGTAATGTCCGCAACAGACATTTAGATATTAATTTAAAAAAGGGCAATGAGAGAAAAGTATTATTTCTTTATTGAAAATAGAGAGGCCCACCTAAGGTGTGCTATGTATAAATTTAAGCAGCACAGCTATTTTAAATTAAGTTTGGGAAGCATTTGTAATCTGATTTTTGGTCCGCAATGTGGAATTGCCCATTACTAATTGCAACAAGGGCATAAATGACTCCTGATCACATTCTAAACTCTCCTTCAAATTCTTTTTTTTCTAGGGAGAATTTAGAATGTGATCAGGAGTCACTTAGGCCCTTGTTGCACACAGCCCTTCAATTGACATGTTAGCGAAGGATTCCTACAGTGCACATGATAAGCTACAGCACTGCCACATCTACTTCAATTACCTTAATGCATACATGTAACTTGTGATAAGCTACAGCACTGCCACATCTACTTCAATTACCTTAATGCATAACTTGTGATAAGCTACAATACTGTGACATCTACTTCAATTACCTTAATGCATAACTTGTGATAAGCTACAGCACTGCCACATCTACTTCAATTACCTTAATGCATAACTTGTGATAAGCTACAATACTGTGACATCTACTTCAATTACCTTAATGCATAACTTGTGATAAGCTACAGCACTGCCACATCTACTTCAATTACCTTAATGCATAACTTGTGATAAGCTACAATACTGTGACATCTACTTCAATTACCTTAATGCATAACTTGTGATAAGCTACAGCACTGCCACATCTACTTCAATTACCTTAATGCATAACTTGTGATAAGCTATAATACTGTGACATCTACTTCAATTACCTTAATGCATAACTTGTCCTATTGTTATTGCCATAAAGCACTATGATTATTATTTCTGTCTCATTTTCATGATCTTTATGATTGCAGCCTCAGAAATTGATGTCCCACATCCTTGACTGTGATTATGAAGCAATTAAAGATTTCTTGGATTCACTGAACAGGCCATTTGGTGAGTGAGTCATTAAAATCTTAAAATGACAATTTTATTAAATTCTAGGCTTCCCTTAGCCTGATTTTCAGACGGTACGAGGTCGTCCGCTCACTTCCTCCCCCTCCCCGTCTGATGGACTTCATAGACTTTCGTGTTCCTGATGTCATCAACCTTTGTTTTTACAATAAGCCAATACGAACACGCATAACAATTGAAGCGTGAAGTGTAGAACAGTCGTGCAGTAGCGGTTTTACTAGTTGGATCTATCAGCTTTCATGCACTGAAAATAACATTCTACAGCTTCAAACTTCTGTCGATTTCTCAGAATCGTATCCTATTTGAGCTGCTGTGGTTCTTTGGAGAGCAGAAACTTTTTAAACGGACGTTTGCGTGCAGTATTTGCAGGACAAGTGTATGAGAATGCATACAAGAAATATCTGCCTCGCCGGATTCCATGCCGTAAAGTTTGTTACTCATAACTTAGAACTTTTACGCTTTTATTTTTATTTTTAAAACGTTTTGAAGCTTGATACGTATGCCGATTAGTTACACAAGACCCTAAACTTGTCCTAGTGTATGTTTTTTGGTATCAGATATTGTTTTAACCGGACTTTTTGTGCAAAGTTTAGATGCCATTGCCATACGTGAACTTACGGAAGTGTGTTCATAATTCTGAAAACAAAAATATTCACCCAAGTGCCATGAAACTTTTTCCATAACATACTCAGTATGTGTGTTCACTCCTGCAGAAAAATCATAATATTTCATGAAAGATTTGGTCTTCTAAAAGCCAAAAACCTAGTTAATGTTTAAGATCTATTAAATGCATGAGATTTATAAGCGGAGGAAGATTAGTGATTTACCAAAACCCGTACATAGATTCACAAACACATCATTCCGATGAATGAATGATTCCAATGCTTTCTTTTGCTCTGGATATAGCTTTGAAATCCTGAAAACTTTACAATTTCGGTCGACACACTGCTCAAGTTCTTCCCCAACGCCATTCAGAAAAATATGCGAGCACATTCCTTAAATTCCAGACTTTGCCAAAAGTGTAAAGTTCGCTCTGATTGGTTGACATTATGACGTCAGGAACACAAAAGTCTATGAAGTCCATCAGACGGGGAGGGGGAGGAAGTGAGCGGACGACCTCGTACCGTCTGAAAATCAGGCTAGGCTTCCCTTAGCCATTTTGTGCAATTAAGCAGCAGGAAATTTACATTTTCCCCTAAATCAATCCCTCTGTCACTTGGTCTTGTATTAGACGTTTTAGAGGACAAACAACGATAATTTAACACAAGGGTTTCTTCATCCTAGTTTCCTTGATATGAACAAGGAGTTCAGACTTTTTCAAAAACCTGTTGTAAGAAGAGTAAGTTTCAGCTTCCTCAAAGTCAAGTTGTGTGCATACCTTTTTTCCACTCCTTCTTTAGAGTGAAGGAAAACCCAACACAAGATAGTGATATTTTGAAAGTCAGTTCCTCGATATGGATGAATAAAATGATTGGTGCTATTCAACATTGTCAGTACCGCACCAATCCGAAACAAATAAGTTTACCAAAATCACAGGGCTTGTTGGCAGGCATTCACTTCTCTCACCCTCCCCCTCCTTTTTTCCCTTCTCCTCCCCTTCCCCTCCTCCTCCCCTCCTTCCTTTTTTGTTCTCGCCCCATTCCGTCCCTCGTTCAAACATAACGCTGCTCCCCAATAATTATTAGAACACCTGTAGTTCACATCACTTTTTTTTCTCCACACAGCCAGCGATGGTAGTCTCCTAGAGACAGCCCTACTGGAGAGGTGTGATGGCAACAGAAACATCCTACATGCCTGTATATCCATGTGCTTTCCAACTGCCGCCCATGAGCCAGGGGAGCCCATTGAGCGGTCAAGTACTGGAGGTACAACCCATGGCATTGGTACTAAGCTTGAGTCTATCAAGGGAGTAGTCGATGCCCTTGCTGCTGCTGTAGCAGCTGCCGCCGCCGCTGTGCGTCAGAGCAGCAGTTTGGCTGGGGAATGCTGCTTAGCTGATTCTGTAAATGGTTCGTGATATGTTGTGTGCAGTATTTGGCCAAAATACCAGCATGCTGGTAGAATTTACAATGTCGGAACCCAGGCATATGCACTTGAGGTTGATCATTAGGCTTGCATATTGTGTGAAAAGAAAGTACGCTCATCAAAATGCTTTAAAATTGTGTCCTATATCAACAGAAAACAAGTATTTTTTTAAATAGGATATCAGATTAAATTCTGTCTCCCTTTTCTTTACTTCATTATAATTTTCTCTCTTCCTTGCCACTTTATATTTTATGAACAGTCGTTCTGAATTCTACAAGAAAGGACATTCTGTTAAAGTCCATACAATATATAAGTCGTAGTCAGTTATCATTGTGGGAAACAAAATGACCGACAGAAAACAAAATTATTAGCGTCTGCTCTTTTCGTTTATTAAGGAATCAAATTTCAATGACGTTGTTTCAGTCAGAAGCCAATTCTAGTTCCATTTGCTCTGTTTTTATGTCCACTCCACTTATTAAAATAATATTTCAATAAGATTACAAGGATCTAATGTCTGAAGCTGGAAAACAACTGAACAAATAAACACATTCAATGTTGTGACTCAATTCATGTTCAACTCATTTGCATAATGTGATGTAAATGACGTGATGTCAAGGATTTGTAATGCATTTTAAAGCAATATTACAACCACAAATCACCCAGAAAATCAACATTTCTGGCTGTAGCTCATTAGCACTTTAATGTAGCTCCATTTAGATTTTAAAAAAATATTTCATATTTTCTTGTCTTTGGGTATGAAATCTAGCTGATTGAAATTAACTGTACAACAAAACAAAGTTTGATTTTGGGGGAAATCTATCGAGCTGCCAGCCACTGTTGGAAATTCTGCATTTTAAATATTACTAGCATGCTAGTATACCCATGTACATTGTATATGTTGCTGCTTGTGGTGTTTGGTGTTGTACTGAGGTTTTAGTTAAGTTAACCTAGTGGTTCTGTGATCCAGGAGGCCTTCACCTCTCAAAACCTTGCATTTTATTGGACCCCATTTGGATTTCACTGACAAAGAACTCCATTGTTTTAGGGTTAGGGTTTGTATTGTTTCAGGGTTAGGCATTGTTTGGATAGCCAGTACTATTCCAGGTGCCGAGGAGGTGAAGGCTGCCCCCTGTGGTCACAAGGCCAGTGCTCTCCTGATTACAAATACCTGCCTTGCGTATTACTGTTATGATATCTGAAGTGGATCCTTGTCTTGCGTATCCCAGTTAATCGTAGTTGTTAACTGTGTCAGTTCAGAACCAAAGGAAAAGGTTTTCTCTCAGTCTTCTGTTCAGAAGAAGCATAGAAAAGTCAACAGTGCCACCATGAACGGATAAAGTGGCATTTTTACTTCAGCCCATGACTAAAGAATTAGCTCTTTGGAATCTACACTTGGCTGTTTGATAAAATAATGTTCAAAATGCACCTAAAATACAGCGAATAAACTTCCTCCATGGGCATCCCCTTGTAACAACAGTATTGTGCCATATGCTACTCGCTTGCTGCGCAGCAATCTGGCAGTAGTGGCTTGCTCCCTTGCCTTTCATCAGATAGTCATCATTATATAGACAAGTAACCATAAACTTAAATGTTTATGATGTTAACTATAGTCACTCTTCGTGAAGAGCTCCTTACAGTTATACCAACATTTCAAACATTGTCTGAACCTTATAATGCACAGATACCCTGGCCAACACTTCTGCACCCCCTCCTACTCAGAGCAGCACCAGTGGTAGTGGCAGCAGTGGTAGGATAGGCGTGAGAGAGATGATGCAGAGAGCAGTGTCAGCAGCACGCTCAGCTTCCTCTACTCTTGCTGGCCTTGACGCCGAGGAAGAGGCTCCAATACCCACCCTGCACTGGCCACCAGACCCTCCTGGAGAGTGCAGAGCTACCATACAGAGAGTGTCCCAGACTGTTGATGGTAAGAGTGTTAGAGAGTGCATAGATACCATACAGAGAGTGTCCCAGACTGTTGATGGTAAGAGTGTTAGAGAGTGCAGAGCTACCATACAGAGAGTGTCCCAGACTGTTGATGGTAAGAGTGTTAGAGAGTGCTGAGTTACAGAGTGCCCCAGACTGTTGATGGCAATAGTGTTAGAGAGATCTTTTATTGACATCATTAAAATTACCATAGTGGGCACGCGTTCCAACCAAATTGTTCATTCTGCACCATAATATTATTACTAAGTAATTTCGCATGCAACCTTGCCTTAAGGTCTCGATAAAGGTTCGACGTGTCATTTCGGAAAAACGCTCTTGCAACGTCGGAATTTAAGCCACATAGACGTACTATATACCGTTTTAAAGGTCTTGAATTGAAGAAAGTATATATTTAATCCGTTTTGAACAAAAGTTAAAAGTGTAGATGTTGTATATATTTCTATGCGAAATGACTCCGTCCGCCAGAAGGAGTTCAGCCCTTCAGGCTTTGAAATATTTTTGTTCTTAATTAGCCTTTTCGGATCCCAACTAAATTGACTCAAATACTGTGTCGGGCATTTTTGATATATTGGTATTACAGATTTTATCCCTTTTCGAAGTTGAAAAAGTAGTTTTTCGTCCTATTTTTATACAAACCAGGTCATAAAACCTGAACGAAAAAAATATTTCAAAATTGCCCGATACAGTATCTGAGAAACAGCTGTTTTCTACTACTCGTGAAAAATTTAGGAAAATTGGACAAAACGCTAAAAGGCTGGACTTAAACAAAGTTCTGTTTTTGGCCGGAAAAAAAAAAGAGTCAAGAAACAGCCCGATAAAGGTTTTCGATTCATTTCACGGTTGACTAACAAGTCCCACCTCCAAGGGTAATGTCATTAACTTTAGCCAATCAAAGCGATTCTTGTTGTGTTCAGTATCTGCCGATTACAAAGTTCAGACGCGCCGCAGAACAGAGAAAGCTATACAGTTCATAGCCTGCTTTTAGGTGATAGATGGTGTTTTCTTCGCACAGCAAACGGATCATCGAAGCGGCCGCCATATTGGCCGAGCGTGATTGAGACTTGGGATCGAATATCAAATGGAGGGGGAGGGGGTGGGGGAGAAGAAGCAGATCTGAAAGACCGCCTGCCCTAGCCTCCTCCGCAGGCATCTCTATTTTTTGAAGAAATCGGATTATGGGCTCCCT
Source organism: Actinernus sp. WN-2022 (assembly GCA_030867875.1). Lineage (NCBI taxonomy): Eukaryota > Metazoa > Cnidaria > Anthozoa > Actiniaria > Actinernidae > Actinernus > Actinernus sp. WN-2022. The sequence continues at coordinate 59,362,256 of JAOWCC010001210.1, forward strand.
GTGGCAGGTGAAGAGATGCCTGCGGAGGAGGCTATGCCTGCCCGAAAACCCGTGGTTTCTGAGTACAAACTATTAAAGTTATATCCCATCCACTAGCGGACGGGGTATATGATTGGCTGAAACGGTGTCAATCAAAGCTTTTCGCGGCAAGTGTTGAAAGCAAGAACTGAAAGGAATAAGTGTTGTGTACTGAGCTTGCAGTTGATAAAATATGGCGAGTAATACAAAAAGCTTTGTCTTTTTTGAAGACTAAGGTGAAGTACCCTGGTTCCAGAGGTTTTCTAGAGAGAACACAGCTGCTCGCTTCTTTCTCCGCGGCTGGGTAAAGGTACTTTGAAAACGGAGTAGGAGGAAGCAATATACAAAGCCTACTTCTAAGTAAATATCTTCTGGCGCTTTGGAAAGAGTATGATATTACGGCGAAGAGAACTCGGCAAGAAACCATGATTTAATTTGCCACTGAAAAGTGTTATTGTCGACCAAATTGCAGAGATGCAATCCGGCTATTGACTTCACGGCCGTTGAATTTAGTAGTGATGTACAGTATAGGAAATAATCAGAAACCGCCTCAATACGTTTATGCAACGGTCGTCAATTTCTATCGGCAAACATTCACTAAGATGGACTTCGACTCCTCAGAGAAAGAGCTTCTCGTTTCTACTCTCTTGTTAGGGTTGACGATCACAACCTTTACCTGTGTACAGTACTTTGCACTCGTAGTTTGTTTGTCCACGAGTTCTTCAATATCGAGTTTTGACAAAATATTGTCTTCATCGGAGAATTTCTTTGAAGTTTAGAGATTTCTTCGACCTGTATTTGTCCTCTGAACTTTTTTTTATGCGAGCTTAATTCTTTTGTTAAAGGAAGGAAGCAGCCGTTTGTATCGCACCTCTTCTGCTCTATATCTATTGCTTTTTGAAGCAGCTTGTAATGTTGGTATGTATTTCAGAGGATTTGCAAACTCTTTGATCGAGAGACTGATGGGCCGGGGCGAACGCAACAAGCTAAAACCGAAGTGTCTACATATATATTCTAAAGTGGTACTGTCGCAGTCCTTTCCATGGAGAACTTTGAACAAAAATAGCTGGTTTTATTGAAATTTCAATTGACAATTTTACCTTCATTTTGAATTGCATTTGACAGCGAGCGAAGTTTGTTTTGAATTGCAGGCTTCCTTTCAATCCAACCAAATCAAAATTGGCAGGCTGTCACACATCGACTCCTATTGGTCAATTAAGAATGCGTTACAAGTTAACAGAAGTCATGTGCGTGGTGGGCGGATATTAAAAAACCAGTGGTTTTCGGGCAGGCGGTCTTTCAGATCTGTTTCTTCTCCCCCACCCCCTCCCCCTCCATTTGCTATTCGATCCCAGGTCTCAATCACGCTCGGCCAATATGGCGGCCGCTTCCATGATCCGTTTGCTGCGCGAAGAAAACACCATGTACCACCTGAAAGCAGGTTATACAGTTCACCGATGCTCGATACTTTACAGAAACTAGTTAGCTATAGTCTAGATTCCAGCTTAATTTCAAGAAGAAACACTCTTAGCGCAGCTCGATCCACACCATGTACACGGTAGACTGTTTATGTCATTCTAAACACAAATGGCGTTTGTTACAAACTTCTATAAAGCCGTTGCCCCGAATCAGTAGCAAAGAAAAATATTGAAATGAAATGTTTGATTTTGCACGGAGTTCGCTTATTTCACGAACTCGCTTTTTTCCTTAGAAAAAAAAAAGTAGATTAGTCGCTACATAGTTCAAAGGAATGGTTTTTTTTCAGTACAGTCATATTAAACGCCACGCCGAATGTCCTCGCTTTGCCGTAAAATAGACAACTGGCGTTAAATTGCATAGACTGATTTATTCAAAACATTGGTGTTGAGAAGCTATTACATTCGAATAAACACGTTCGGGAAACCGGATATAAAAAGCCTGATTATATCACACTGAACAGACAGTGATGCATCGCACTTCTCTATCTGAGGGTTTGTTGGATTACCAACAAGCGAACAACTTTAGAAACTCGGTGAAGTTGTTTGGATGATTTTCCCTACAATATGGGCCTTTCTTGGCTATGTTTTAGAGCTGGTTTCTTAGACATTGTTTTAAACAATCCAGTTGTGAATAACTCTCACTTTTCCAGCTCTAATCTAATGCTTGTTATTCCTTTTAGAAGCAAGCGAAGAGGAACTAGCACCTTTGGCACCCTCTACCCCGGCAGGGCCATCAACAGGGATCACAGATGAGCCCCCCAGTCGGCAGACCAAGGCATTGAGGTGTCTGAACCTGCTGTGTGATAGCATCCCTCTTCGACCTTTCTTACTACAACTGATGTCTGCCAAGTAAGCACACAGCCTAGTCATGTTTCACATGTATTACTGGTAGTTACCTTTTCAGGGAGAGTGGGTAGAACTTTAACCTGTGCTCATAACCATTGTCATGAATATTGCCATTGTTTTTTGGAGGAAAGTCTGCCGTAACAGATTTAATCTGTTCTTAGGAAAATGAAAAACAGAATGGAAGTTATCGTAAGGCGCAGTGGTTAAGTGCTTCGCCTCTCACCTCTGTGGCCCAGGTTCGATCCCCGGACGTGGCGCCATATGTGAGTCGAGTTTGTTGGTGTCTCGCACTTGATCTGAGGGTTTTTCTCCGGGTTGTCCGGTTTTCCTCCATCCACAAAATCTAACACGCTCTGTGAGTTAGCCGGATCCTGGCTTTGATCAGCCTCTTATAGTTGTTTCAGGTCCCGTGAGAAATTCAGTGTGTTTTGATATAACACCGAAGAGGCCATATGTATAACAGTGACTTTGGTTGGACTTAGTACGGTACTAACGTCCTGTTGTCCTCTCCCTCGACGGTGTCAATATGTGCTAGTATGCTTTCATTGTAGTTCATGTTTCCTCGTTGCTTTTTGTATTGATTTCTGTGTGTTTTACTATATTTGGCTGGTTGTAAAGCTGATAAATTAAAAAGAAGGGCACGATTTTTTTGGCTGGTTGTAAAGCTGATAAATTAAAAAGGGCACGATTTTTTGTGCGTACAAACCAAACTTTGCTGCATTCCTCATCAATTCTGCTGTGTATATTATTACCTGTGATGTAAAGTGGTAAGCTGTAGTGCTAAGTCCCACTTGGGTCAGATATTTTTTCTCTTTCCCTCGTAGGGTGTGCACACTTAGCACTACAGCTTACCACTTTACATCACATTCTTTACACTTACTAGTGCTACGCGGCAAACATGATTTGATATCATAACTACATATATATTATTACCTATCCCCTGGAGTTGTATCTCTCCGTTGCCTACATGTATCTAATAACGATTTAAGCAATATAACATGCACGTCTTCGGCCTCTGTTATAAACACGTGGGATATGTTGGAAGAGCAAAGAAAAACTTCAAAATCACGAGCCGCTGGGCGAATGACATGGAAGGCATGTTATATTGCATTTATAAAATAACGGCAACATGCAACAACAAAATATAAAGGAGATAACGTGCGCTCCGTTTCCATGTCTGTAGCCGCTTATATAAACGTGCTTGTAGCGAATCATTACGCGTGTGCCATTTGGATTACTTTATAAACCGATGTTTTTCCTTTCACAGGGATGCAAATGGTGCAACGCCCTTCATGGCGGCAGTGAAAGGCCGGGCATATAAAGCAGGCCTTTGCCTTTTTGCTTCAGCTCAACGACTGGCTACAAAAGAAGACAGTGCCATCGATAAGGATATTCTAATGTCCATGATCTTCCCACCTGATGGTCACGCAGACTCGTCTCCACTGCACATGCTCTGCTGTAATGACACGTGCTCGTTCACGTGGACAGGGACGGAACACATCAATCAGGACATATTTGAATGTCGTACGTGTGGACTGACGGGGTCCCTGTGTTGCTGTACAGAGTGTGCTAGGGTGTGTCATCGCGGTCATGACTGCAAGTAGGTTGGCACTGCATTATGGGTAGATAGTTAACGTATTTGGTGTGTTCCTTGCATGGGACGTGAAAAGCTCTTGTAATAATGACAGGTCCTTGAAGAGTCCTTGCATTTTCGCAGATTCGGTTTTCTCCTTGAGAATGCCTTGATGTTGTTACCAAACTCCTTGAATTTTGTTCAAACCTTCTTGAATGTTTGAGAAGAGAGGAAAACAGACTCATTTCGTTAGAGCAGCACTGAATGATTCATCGTGCAAACAAGTCAATATCGAGTCTAGATTGCGTAGAATTTTGAGATCGTTAATGTGAGAACCTGGAGAAAAAAAAACCTTGAAAGGTCCTTGAAAAAAAGTTATGAAATCTGTATGAAACATGTCCTTAGAAGACATAAAATACAACAAAACCTCCCAGTTAGCTCAGTGGTTAAGCGCCGGTCTGTCGAGCGGGAGGTCGCAGGTTCAAACCCCGGCTGGACCAACACTCAGGGTCTTAAAATAACTGAGTAGAAGGTGCTGCCTTTACATAATACAGTAAACGGTTAGACCGTCACTTCTCGGATAAGGACGTAAAATCGTAGGACTACTGTTCCACATTAGCTGCAAAGCTAAATACATTGACACTTAAAGAAAGTCACTTACTTGCTTACTTATTATGATGAACTAGATCGAATACAAGTAGTTTTTGCAAGAAGTGTACTCTGATTTAAGGTGATAGTTTGTTCCGATTGTTAAAATATCATGGTTCGCACGGGCCTTGAAAAGTCTTTGAAATAATGCCACGAAGGACCTTGAAAAGCCTCCTTGCATTTTGACAGATTAGGTTTTCTCCTTGAAAATGTTTTACCAAAATTCCATGGATGTTGAGAAGACAGCCAAATTTTTGCCTCCAAAAGATCGTTAGAGCGGCACTGAATGATTCATCGTGTAAACAAGTCAAAGAAAGGGACTAAATTGGGTCTAAATTGCGTAGAATTTTGAGTTCATTAATGTGTGATCCTGTGGCAAACATGTCCTTGAAATGTGCGTATTATCCTTGAGAAGTCCTTAATAATTCTGAAGTGTGTATGAACCACGAATAAGCTATATAAAGGTATTTGTGTTTAAATGTATTGTTGACCACAGACCTGGAGTAAATCAGCGTTTTCAAAGAGGGCGCTTAACTATGAAACTTCACGGTATTGTAATCACCGGCAAACTCTGATGTCATGAATTTGTTTTCCCTGCAGACTCAAGAGAACATCGCCAACTGCATACTGTGACTGCTGGGAGAAGTGTAAATGTCGTGCACTCATACCCGGCTCGCAACAGGCGCGTTCACAGCTACTCAGCAAGCTGATCAACGACACAGACCTAGTCACCAAACCTAACGCCAAGTAAGAATCGTTTACGTTGATATATTTATTTATTTTTGCTCTTTCAGGGTTTACAGTGCTTTGAGGAACACCATGCAGACTCTTATCATGCAACTTATTTTGCTTTCCTCAGTTGGACAGATTTCCCATGACAGAGCTAAATCTAAATACAATACAATACGTCATATTTAAATGCTAACTATATGTAATATTGTTAAAACTAACTATTTAAATTAACACTGATATAGAAGTAAAGTCAAAATCTGCTGTGTCCATATCATTGATATTAAGCATTTTTATATTTAAAATTTAAAATTCAGTAATATATAAAAAGTATCGTTGCGAGGCGCCCGTTTTGCGGTGATTCAGCACCGAAGTCAAAATTGGACAGAGCCTGTGATTTAGTAGCCATACTAGTTAAGTTCTTTACATTAGAGGTCTCTGGTAAGTCAGGAGTGAGCAGGTTCCACACAATTGGCGCTCTATGTGCTATCGAATTGTTTCTTCGTGTAATAGCCAGTGAAGCGTGACACTATAACCTTATTCCCGTTGCGAAATTGTGCGTTCTGTTATTCTTATAACTAGAATATTGTCCATAGAAGCGGGGGTGCACTCATAGAACATTTTATATGCTAGTGCTCTATATAGCTAATGCCAGCAGGTGGTAGAAGCTGTCTTCTAAGTACATTATTACAATACATTTGAAATAATTTAACTGAATTACGACTCGTATCCGATAAAAAGATCAACTATCTGCAATGTTCAACCTATTACTGTAATGTTCCTTTGTATTTTTTTTCTTGTCACGTTTGAATTTAGCATGTGTATGTATTGTATATATGTGTGACCGTTCATGATGAGCCATAGGCTCTTGGGGCATACACTATAAGTTGTATGTTCAAAGAAAAATGACTTATCATTGACATTACCACTCGTACTCTTCTTGCAGGGGAGAACACCTTCTCTTGTTCCTCGCCCAGACAGTCGCTCGCCAGGCTGTGGAGCAACGCCAACATCGGCCTCACCGCGTGAGCGATACGCGCACGAAAGCCAAGCCGAAGACGTTAGGGTCATGTCCGATTACCAACCCATTTCCTGAACACGATCTGGAGCCGCCGCGATTCGCTCGTAAGGCCCTAGAGCAAATAATGCAGGACTGGAGAGCAGTCAAGGCTATGGTAATGGGTGGACGAAAGGCAACAACAGCAAGGTAACATATACTGTTCTGATACTTATAATACTACTGTATCCTAAACTGGCCTTTAATATGGCTATGGTAATGGATGGACGAAAGGCAACAACAGCAAGGTAACATATACTGTTCTGATATTTATAATACTACTGTATCCTAAACTGGCCTTTAATATGGCTATGGTAATGGATGGACGAAAGGCAACAACAGCAAGGTAACATATACTGTTCTGATATTTATAATACTACTGTATCCTAAACTGGCCTTTAATATGGCTATGGTAATGGCTGGACGAAAGGCAACAACAGCAAGGTAACATATACTGTTCTGATATTTATAATACTACTGTATCCTAAACTGGCCTTTAATATGGCTATGGTAATGGGTGGACGAAAGGCAACAACAGCAAGGTAACATATACTGTTCTGATATTTATAATACTACTGTATCCTAAACTGGCCTTTAATATGGCTATGGTAATGGGTGGACGAAAGGCAACAACAGCAAGGTAACATATACTGTTCTGATATTTATAATACTACTGTATCCTAAACTGGCCTTTAATATGGCTATGGTAATGGGTGGACGAAAGGCAACAACAGCAAGGTAACATATACTGTTCTGGTATTTATAATACTACTGTATCCTAAACTGCCCTTTAATATGGCTATGGTAATGGCTGGACGAAAGGCAACAACAGCAAGGTAACATATACTGTTCTGATATTTATAATACTACTGTATCCTAAACTGGCCTTTAATATGGCTATGGTAATGGGTGGACGAAAGGCAACAACAGCAAGGTAACATATACTGTTCTAATATTTATAATACTGTATCCTAAACTATCCTAAACTGGCCTTTAATATTTTCCCGCCATTTTGGAAGTTGACCGCTGGTCATCAAGGGCTCAGGCTTTTAATATGCTGGAGAAGACGGCCGCCATGTTGTTTTTCATGATCAGTACTCATGTTTTACATGACTTCAGGAAAGTAAATCCTTTGGTATCTTCAGCTCTATGGGGCGCTGTTTGTAAAAATATTATTTAGGTGAAATTTACAAATAAATGGAGAACGTCTTCGCTGTCTAACACATTTATTTATCAATAAAGAAGAAACGTGACTGGATTTTTATAAATAACCATTATAATGGGGTTCGCTAAAGTGGTTATATATAAATAACACAAGTATATTATTTATGCCGGTGCAGGAGTTTTCAATATGTGAAAGAAAGTTGTATATAATATAACAAGTATATGATATATTATAATATAGATACGATAGTACGCGCGCTCTGATTGGCTAAAAAGCCATGTTTTACCAGAGTATATAACATGGTTTGCCGTGTTTTATTGTGGTTTCCTTTCATCGCGCGTGTAAATCTATATTATAAAACAGATAAAGAAGCCTTAAATCGGCCATGTTTTATACTAATCACTTCAATAACCAATTAATTGCACGGCTCCACTAAAAAGTGACAAGTAATAAAACTTAATTACGTAGTTGCAAAAAGGGACAAGTTTTATAAAATTTATATTTATGTAGCAGTTTTAAAATACGAGATGTTTGAGATATAAATGTTACTAAGTTGTCGGAAATGACAACCTTTACATAAATAGTGACAAGTTATAAAATACACAAGTATGAGATTTATGTGCAGGAGTTTTCAATATGTGAAAGAAAGTTCTATGAAAATTATAATATAACAAGTATATGATATAGTAAGATATGTTATATTATAAACGGTGTTTTTTTACACAAACGGCGCCGCATAGGATCGCGTGCGCAATTAATTGGTTATTGAAGTGATATATCAGCACTTGATTGTTTACTACGAAAGGCCTGTGGATCTTTCTACAACAGCGGTCTTAAGTCTGTTTGCTATGCAGTAAAGCATTTTCCATGGGATCACGAGCACAAAAGGCTTATTGTCAGTAGAGTTTATGGTTTTCGTAATTAGTTTGTTACGTTATTTGGGCATATTAACACCATGACCATTGACGCGTTATTTTCCAATAGGAGAGGAAGTCAAGATGGTCATCTGGATTTGACTCAAGCTAACATGCTGTCTGGAACAGAACAAGAGGAACACTTAGACTGCCAGGACAGAGCTGTTAGACTGGATGCCTTTATACACTGCCTCATCGCCAAATGTACAACAGAGGTAAGCTGGTTAGGGTTATAGTGAAAATATTATTTTGTAGGGGAGGGGTGTACAGATTTAGACATTTTACAAACGTTTTAAGTAATGGTTCGCCAAAGAACAGGATCAAAATACATTAGGGTGCAGCAATGAGCAATTACCAAACACGATTTTGTTTGAATATGCCTTAAAGTGCATATGAACCTTCCTGCAATTTTAATAGCTATGAATCTCAGAAACGTTTTGAGTACTCCTGCGAAGAATTTTTTGGTTTACAGAGAATACTCTATCTTCTACGCTTGTTTGAAATCGTGGAAACGTCACCTTTCCTGACCCATGACCGCGTAAGTAAAAGCCTGGGTCGATACCTTGGTCGACGTCATCTCATTAATGCATTATTCTCCATGGCACCTTTCTATCACAACAACATCGATTTTTAGATAATATACACAGTTTATAAGCTATTAGTAAAGGAAAAAGTCATATTAGTGAAAATTGTAAGTTTTTATTCAAATTGTTGCAAAGTTGAATTAATTAAATGACGTCTACCGAGTATCGACCCAGGCTTTTACTTACACGGTCATGGGTCAGGAAAGGTCACGTTTCCACGATTTCAAACAAGCGTAGAAGATAGAGTATTCTCTGTAAACCAAAAATTTCTTCGCAGGGGTACCCAAAACTTTCCTGAGGTTCATAGCTATGAAAATTGCACGAAGGCTCATATGCACTTTAAGTGCTGTCTCAGATGTCTACAGTAAAACTTACAAACAGAAAATAAATGAAACTGTATGTTGTTGGTTATTTTTACTGTGAAAACTGAAAGAAAACACCATCCAGCCAATGGGGAGGGTAGAAGACAAAAGATCTTTCAATCACACATTTGAGAACTTTCCCCAAATACGATTTTCTTTGAAATCAGACCACAGTTAGTATAATCAAAACTAAATTGCCCTATATCATTATGACGTCAAATCAAAACAATCTATTGTTTAAATGCTAAGGATCACGGTCGTGGGAGGGGGACAAAACAGCAACAACACAAAGGAAATCGCTATCAGATGCATTTTGTAGAACGTAGAATAGCGGTAAGAGCCACCAAATACGGTACATATTGTGGGGTAAACATTGATACAGCTGATATCTGGAAACCAGACAATTCGAAGTTAAATTTTCCTCAGCAGAGCAGATTGAGTTCAAAATTCTATTGTTCATGTCGATTCTGTCCCCCTCATAAACAAGCCGTGACGTCATAATGATATAGGTCAATTGAAACATGAAACATTATCTAATGAAAATACATTGCCTTGCTGTTTTTCTAGTGAATGTACGAGTGTCAACCAATGAAATTACGAGAAAGAACAATAGAAAAATAACACCTTTTACATTGTGTACATACCTTCCAGTTCTTACGCGAATCATTACTTAAATAGTAGTAAATTTAGAGAATTTTACAAACAGCCTGTACAATTATATTTCACAAAAAGTCTGTAAAAGTGTATTTTACACTGTTAAACATGTTTGTGAATATGTCAGACTGGAAATTTATACATTACCCGCATTTTACTGTCATTTTAGAAACTTTTTACACAGTTATTCACACTCTGTAAATGGTGCTTCTCGACATTTTTCAAATAAACATTTACTTCTCCATGCACTTTGATATATGTTCGTTTCTGTTTTTTTTTTTGGCAAAAATCTTGAACATTTATAGATCCAGCTAAAGCTTTGTATGAGACTAGACAGACTACACTCCGCATTTGTTGTCGGTAGTAATAATGAGACTCGAAATTTCCATGGCCGCACAGCAACGAAAACGGTAATAATTGTACCATATTTAAAGAGCGTATGCCTACTCCTTTGTGATCAAAGTGCGTAGTTGATGTTATCATGCCTGGTTTTAGTCTAACGAAAAGAACAGACAATGTACATATTATATTACTGTGTCACCAATAGGTTCTAGATCATCTACTTTCTACTCTGGTGAACGCCGTCAAGACTTCATCAGATCCTTACAACTCAGAGGAGGCAGATATCGCCAAGAGATTCGTGCGGTCAGTCGCTAGGGTGTTCGTAGTGCTGGCGTCGGAGATGGCACCAGCTAACGGGAAGCGAAAAGCGTAAGTTTTTCATCGATACCCTTCCCGAAGCTTTGTAGTCTCCTTTGCAGCCGTCGTGCGCTTTGGCTCCGAGCGTGGCGTGACAGAGCGTGGCGTGACAGAGCGCACGACGGCTGCAAAGGAGACAAGAAGCTTTGATAAATTTGTAAATTGAAGAGCATTTGCGTTATTTTCACACTTATATAATTAACAATTATTCACCGAAGTATTCACCCCCACTGAGGTGAATAATTATTTTAGTATATACGACACTGCAGGTAAATAGCATGCAGCCGCACCAAATAGTTATTTTATTTTCTGTCAAATGGACAAAAACTCGCGCGAGGTGATCGCTGCTTCGCTTGGAGGTGAATATGAAATCATATTCACTGTTTGAGTAGCCAATCAGAGCGCGCGAAAAGTGATATTCACTGGTGTGGTATATACTAATTTAGGTTATTTTACGTTCAAAGGAGTTTTTACAGAGTTTTTGTCGAAGTCCTCCTTGAACGAGGTCGTTGCCATGATTATTTCTCTGCTACAGTCGCATCTCTCTTGGCAGCTCCCATGGCTTACACATGATGTAGCATTGTCTCCAAGCTTCTACACAGTCCCATCATGCAAAGCGGTTTTTGTTTTAAAAATGGCGGACGCTCTGAAGCAAGAGTTAGCCCGAAGGTTTTGCTAGGCTACTAACTATCGAAAATATGTGTATTTTTTAGTCTGTTTATGTTTTGAGCAAACCTACGGCATACGTACGGCAGAAAATAATGACTTAGCATTCACATGTATACTTCTCAAACTCATTAATAATTCATGAGGTAAATACAATAGAAATCATGACGAGTATGTAGAAACAGCTCGGATTTCAAGACTTTAGATCGCTAATTTTATCGTTAAAGTGGAGTTTGAGAACCCATGTAAAACATTCGGAGTTTGTTTTAAAAGGCTTTGCCTCGGTTTTCAACCCCGTCTCACTGTATTTAGAAATCGCGTCTAAAACAGCACTAAGTGTTTTACATATTACTTCATACACCTCTAAAAAACTGCCTTAGACCTTTCGATTTCAAGTGATTTTGGCCAAGCTTCTTGGCGTGGGGCTAAACTCGCTGAAGCAATGACGTCACAATACCCAGCTGCGCGTTAGGGAGAAGCCTGGTAACGAGGCTAGAAATGATGTACCTTTGTTCCATTTCAGGAGTTTTGTGCAGCCGCTCATCAAATGCAGATTAGTGTTCCAGTCGCTCAATACCCTAGCCATACCAGAACTAGTACAGACCGCTTACTCACTGCTGGCTCCAGTACGTTTAGGTGTTTGTCGCCCCGCCCAGCCATTCTCACTCATAACATCCAGTGTCGAAGCCACTCAAGCCAGTGAAGAACTGTTCTCCGTTGAACCCCTCCCCCTAAAGTCATCAATTTCTGCCTCTGGAGAGGAGGCTGGGGGACAAGATAGGCCTAGTGGTCACAGACACAGGGGTCAGCGGCACAGAAGACGGCAGGCACGTTTGGTTGAACAGGCTCAGAGTAGCAGCAGTGTTAATGCTGGTGTTGGAAGTAGCGGAGTCGATGGCGAAGAAGTAGAGGTTAGTGGCTTTCTTGATTGGCATTTAAATTACGTTCTAAGTTTAACAAATTGTAGTTAGTTTATTGTGTCTGTCCTATTGTTGATATACTTTCCGTCATAACATGATTAAATAGCTGAGGATCCAAAACATACGATTCGGTATTTGATTCAAAAGTGAAAAAAATAATTAGACGAAGTGGCAGCATCTCACTCCTCAATCCGAACTAAGCAGTGCCGTATTTATCATTAGCGATACTTGTTCTAACCTCACGGTCTCATGATAAATACGGTGCTGCGTCTGTTTGTGTTACTTTACTGATCTCTGTGTCACTAGTGCAAGCCAGGCCTTAGTCTTTCTGGCATTCAACGAAAATGCTGCTTTTTTATTGAGTTAGCTCAATGGTTAAGCTCCGGCCTGACGAGCGAGAGGTCGCGGGTTCAAACCCCGGCCGGACCAACACTCAGGGTCTTAAAATAACTGAGTAGAAGGTGCTACCTTTGTGAAACGATCTCGTTCTCGAACTGCAAATGGTTAGACCTTCGCGTCTTCTCGGATAAGGACGTAAAATCGTAGGTCCCACATTACCCTCAAGTTTATCAGTCTCACCAGACTGTCATGAGTTACCGACGTTAAATAAAATTATTTTAATTTATGTAATTGTATACCCGCCCACGGAATAATGTTCATCGGAAAACACTTGCAATCGGCAGGTTGTTGAGTGTGCGGACATGGGATCTGAGATACAGGAAGAGCGAGAAGAGGTCGGCGACGAAGAGATGGAGAGTGGAGTGGCTGGGAACGAGTCTGACATGGACCTCGACCTGCTGGCGGAGAGTGACAGCGAAAGTGAGGAGAGTAATGTGGGTGAGGTGGAGCCTGTCAGGCGTAGTCGGGTCCCTGGATCGTTGATGGGGTCAGACAGTGCTAGTCAGGGAGACCATGGGGAGTTCTACAGCGAGGAGGAGTCTTCGACTGGTGAGGATGATGAGGAGGAAGAGGAAGAAGACGCAGATGATAGGGAGAGAGATGATCACGATGGCGCACAGGGAGATACTTCAGAACCAACCAGCCGCACCACTACAGGTATCAACATTACACGTTGTATGGACTGCGGACATTGCGTATCACGTATCTAATTAGCTGTTAAAAAAACATTCATGTTAAAAGATCATTCAAGTTAAAGGGATTATGTCACCAGGAATTTTCAAATAATCAACTGATTATACAAGAAAAACTCTTTCAATACATATGTTATGCAGGTTGGCGCAGTGGTAAATCAAACACTCGCCTCTCACCGCTACGGTCCCGGGTTTCTATTCCCGGCTCGAGCACTGTATGTGAGTTAGGTTTGTTGTTGGTTCCTTATCTGCATTCAAGGGTTTTTCTCCGGGTTCACGGGTTTTTCTCCCTCCGTAAGATCAACCGTGAGTCGAGTGTAGTGTCCAAAACAGTTAATGTAGTGGGGAGTGTGTGAGGAGTAAAAGCAGGCCCCCACCAGCTTTAAGCTGTAATACTCAGCCTGCTATAACAAATATAATATTTATTTTATTTTATTTTATTTTATTTTATTTTATTTTATTTTATTTTATTTTATTTTATTTTATTTTATTTTATTTTATTTTATTTTATTTTATTTTATTTTATTTTATTTTATTTTATTTTATTTTATTTTATTTTATTTTATTTTATTTTATTTTATTTTATTTTATTTTATTTTATTTTATTTTATTTTATTTTATTTTATTTTATTTTATTTTATTTTATTTTATTTTATTTTATTTTATTTTTGTGCAAAGCAAGGTTAAACTTTAAGGCTAACATAAAAAAATCGCCAGCTTAAAACTTGAAACGCTGGCCCAACGTTCTCACGTTTTTATAATAATAATAGGCCATATTTATATAGCGCCATATCACCACAGTCTCATGGCGCTTTACATTTTACTGACCACCGCCTCACTGGTTAGCTCAGTTGGTAGAGCACGGTCTAGAGTGCGGGAGGTCGGGGGTTCGAACCCGGCCGCGTCCTTGGGCAGGGACATTTATAAGTCGTTGGCCTTGTCTCCTTCTACTTCTAATCAGTATTTGAAGGGGACGTGAAAGAACCTGTTGTACTACTCGAAAAAGAGAAGGGGATTGTCACCCGGTACAACAGCCTGGCCATTGCACTAACCACACACTCAACATTGTAAACTGCGTGGCTGCCATTGGCGCCGTAAAAGCAGTCCGATACAGATTCACTGACGGGATATACATAATCATAATCTATTTCCATTCTTGCCATCTGTAGTTTCATTTCACTTATGAAGTACCTTTCAATAGAACTAGACTTGTATCAGTTTGAATGTGATGATGCTATAAGTAATAGACACAGAATTAGTAGCCATGCTTTATCAGATTTGTAAATCCGGTAAAGCATGGCTACTCATTCTGTATCTGGCTTATCAAACGTCTAGGTGTATAAATTCATTTTTTCAGTTATTTTGGCGATACGACTTATTTTGGCCGAGAAAATCGAAGCAAAAGTTTATGTAAATCAGGACGAAATTGTATTAGATTTACAGATCAGTTATCGCTCAGTGATTTCCTTCATGAATTATTAATGAGTTTGATAAATGATGCTATAAATTCCTGTCATATAGCCCATTTAACTTTCAGTAATAAAGCAAGTGCAAATGTGTTTTTTTTCTTAATTAATTCCCCGGCCGAGAATTCCTACCAATTTGTTTCCCATAATAACAGCGATACGAGTTGCTCACTTCCTATCGCCTTATCCCACACAGCCACAGAGCCCCGCACCACCCCCCACGCGATGCAGTGGGCCATACGCACGAACCAGCTTCGTAGCAACAACAGTGCGTTAGCCTCTGCCCAGACATCAAACGCATCGGGATTTATCTACGTAGACTCGGCCACACTACGCCGCAGTGCTACAGGTAATGGAGCAGCTGCCAGCACCGCAGCAAGTGACCTTGGTGGAACTGCCACTGGTCGTATGGGGAACTCCAGCAGTGCACTGTCAAGGGCATTCGGCATCGTAGTTAGAGAGGTAATGTTTCGTGTTCCGCCCACCCTCCTTAGTTACTGTTGCTATGCCCCTCCTTAGTTACTGTTGTTGTGTACCTCCTTAGTTACTGTTGCTATGCCCCTCCTTAGTTACTGTTGTTGTGTACCTCCTTAGTTACTGTTGCTATGCCCTCCTTAGTTACTGTTGTTGTGTACCTCCTTAGTTACTGTTGTCGCTCCTTAGTTACTGTTGCTATGCCCCTCCTTAGTTACTGTTGTTGTGTACCTCCTTAGTTACTGTTGTCGCTCCTTAGTTACTGTTGCTATGTACCACATGCCGTAAACTTTAACCCGAGAAAATTCAAAACAAACATGGCGGCGATAAATGCTGAGTTCTGCGATAGTCTTCGTAATATTCTGGATGATTTATCGATTTCTTGTCTTTAGCTGAATTTCTTAAATCTTTGCGAAAAACTCCATGCCATCTGACAAGCTTGTAGTACAAGATGGCGGCGGTATTTTCCCAGGGGATCATTGCTGCGTTCTGATTGGTCTAAAGTGCTTTTAATTGACAGGGACGGAACTATGAATTGTGTGATGCATTCTTTTGAGAGCCCTTGAGTACATTGCAGGGATAGAAATTAAGTTCGCACACTCGCAAAATGCGAGTTGATTTGTTTAGAAATGCGAGTGAAATCTCATGACAACTCGCAACTGTTGCTAGTAGAATCTTGCTGACCTATTTGTAGTAGCTTGCGGATCAGACCATGTTGCTAGTAAAGATTAGTGACATGCACGCTCAATTCCAATAGTCCAGTTTTGTATTCGAAAACTACCGCTGTATGCGATAACTGCAGACTCATCTGTGCAGTGTCTCATTCAGAAGTTAAACATTCATTAATACCAGCAGAGAGATGAGCTATTCACAGCTTTTTGTATTAATGTAGATGCGACTTCAACGCCTTCTCGCTGGTATTTTCGAATATTTAACTTCAGAATTAGTCTATAGTCATCGCAATCTCTGAATTTCTAACGAGACCTGAAACAACCATGGTGGCTGATCAAAGTCAGGACCCGGCTAATCCACAGATCGAATTGGAATTTAGCGTGTTGGTTTTTGCGGAGGAAGGAAAACTGGAGAACCCAGAGAAAAACCCTCGGAGCAAGGGCGAGATACCAACAAACTCAACTCAAATATGGCGCTGTGTCCGGGAATCGAACCTGGGCGACAGAGGTGAGAGGTGAAGCGCTTAACCACTGCGCCACCCTGGCTCCCCATCTCTGGCGAATTGCGAATACAAAATAGGGCTATTCGATCTGTCGTTTAGCCCGTTCCTGACGTTAAAGATTGAGTGTTTCCTTGTTTTTCAGATAACCGATCTTCTGAATACCTCCCGTGACCCAGCCTCGCTTCCACTCAGTAGCTTGACTCCGGCTGCTTCCACCTTACGGGACTGCTGCATCTTAGTGGACAAAGGTCTGCAGCCTTGCTGGGACTGGCTAGAGACCATCATGGACTGTACTGAGTCCCAGCTGAGGTTCGGTATATCCCTGTCTTCGGCTACAGACCCCACACACCCATCCCACCCACTGCACGAGGTGCACCCGAAAACAACTACACGGGACAGGAGGATGAAAGAGGATGCTGCGTTACTGAGATCATGGGAAAACAAAAGAAGAAGGTATCGGTATGTGCTTGTCATGTTTGTATACTTTTATTCTTCTTGCCAAAATTGCTAGAATCGTGAGAGAAAACCCTCTAAAAACAGAAATGAAGCAAATAAAAGAGAGTGACACTGTTACAAACGGAGACAGACAGATGTAAAATCATCATATGCGTATCACTATGGTTACATTGAAGTACACTATAACATGATATTTTGCATTACATCCTGTTGAAGGAACAGTGTCGTGCTTAGTGCGCATGCGCGAATATTTGAATTTTGGTTGGGTTGTCCAGAAACCAACAGATGGGGAGAGATTTGATACGCGAAAGAAATCCTCTTCCATCGGCTTTGCCTAAGTTTCATTTGACCTTATACCTATTTAGAATAGTAATTTAGTTTTGTATCCTAGGATTTAAGACGGTATTTCGTTCATCTCTGTAATTTTTGCGAGTATTTTTGACTCTGAATTCAGTGCCCTTGGACGGTTCGTCGAGCGGAGCAATTAATGGCCACAGAAGAAAGCTTCTGTCTCCTGGTAGTTTCGTCCAAAGCATTTGAGAGGGAGACAATGAACGGCCTAGGAAACTTGGAGACAGTGAGAATGTAGGGGAGACATTTACTCTGCTTGTAAGACGCATGTATGTACTATGAATGTACTATGATTCGCGTGTATTTATTGAAGTGTCGACACGGCCTTCGCTCGGTACAGTTCAAGGCCTCGCTATTTAGCAAAATCAAACTCTTTTCTTCCCCGATTTTGTAGTGGAAGTGCTCTTATAATTGTACAACAACTCATCTTAAAATTACAAAGCCCCAAAGCTATGAAGTCATAACGTTAGTTTCCCTGTAGTTTCGCTTTCACTTCGCGAAACTGCAGTAGAATGGAATATTATAATTCACACAGAAGTTGTTGTTTGTTTATGAGTCGGCATTGCCGAGTGAATTCCTAAACTATTATCCCGAATACCATACATGTAGATCTTCGAAGCACTATCTCATGGGCCAGTGGGGAGTTTATACGATTCTAAATCCTGAACTTCTCAACTGATGCAAATATAGATTTCGTGCTAGCGAAAATTCCAAAAATCGTTCCAGATCAGTTGAGTTTTGACGTGACGTGACATTAACAGCGTGATTTTCCATTGTCTTTCTCGGTATTAACAATCACGTGTTACGCGTGTGCATTACCGTGGCACTGTTCCTTTAACTCGTAGAGCTACTGTCTTAAACCGTCCAAGGTTTACAATCAGATTGACTCAGACTGCCCTTACAGAAGTACGAAAGTCTCATCGTAATTATTATCTGCAGAACGGTAATTAATATTCCATTCCTCTCTTGGGAGAATCAAAGGAACTAACGATTCATTCCTTTCCAATTTACAGGAGACACATAACCCCTACCGTAGGCACACCAGATGCAGGCCGTCAAGACTTCTTGCTCTACCTGTTATCTCTGTTACGGAGTCAAAGCAGTGAGCATGGCGACAGCCTTCCTAAACTGGACGTGTCCTCCCTTCGCCATGTTGCCTACGTCATGGATGCCCTGATCTACTACCTCCGTAACAACCCCAATGCGATGTCGTACGCGACTAAGTCGAGTGTGGAAAGTGTAGAGGTTGCTACAGTGCCTGTAGAGACCGTCAACGATGAAGAAGGCAGTGACGATATTGACGATGAGGACAGCAGTAGCCTGCGCCGTGATGATGAGTACGAAGATGACACAGAGCCTGTGGATGATGAACCGACCCCGACACCGACACCCGGTACACTACATCGGTACTTCGTCCGCACGGACTCCACTACAGTTCTGGGATGTGAACCACTTGACCCATTCCATACGCAGCTCGAGGAAGCCCTGCCACTTGCGTGTCAGCCACATTTACTGCATCCTGGTGCACGGAGGGAGCAGCTGTTTGGTAAAGGTCAGGAGAGCAGTGCTACTGACAAAGGGAAACAGCCGGCACGCACCATGGCTCTGACAAACCCTGATGTGGTGCTGCCGAGTGCTGCTGCGGAAGAAGAGGCTGGTGACGAACCTAGTGAACCACGAAAGGATGACGATGTTGTAATGAAAGGTACAATAACCACTTTCGACATGTTTCACTTGACACACACTTTCGACATGTGCTTCACTTGTCACGCACACTTTCGACATATGCTTCACATGTCACACACACTTTCGACATATTCTTCACTTGTCACGCACAATTTCGACATATTCTTCACTTGTCACGCACAATTTCGACATTGCTTCACTTGTCATGCATACTTTCGACATATGCTTCACATGTCACACACTTTCAACATTGCTTCACTTGTCATGCATACTTTCGACATATGCTTCACATGTTGGACACACTTTCGACATATGCTTCACTTGACACACACACTTTCAACATATGCTTCACTTGTCACGCACAATTTCGACATAATTATGCTTCACATGTCACATACACTTTCGACATTGCTTCACTTGTCATGCATACTTTCGACATATGCTCCACTTGTCACGCACACTTTCGACATATGCTTCACTTGTCATACACACTGATGTTCTCCAAGTGTTTCTACTTTGGACATGCTAGTAACATTGACGTACTAATATAGGTGATGAGGAACCCAGCAAGAGCGAAACTCCACCCCCTCCCCCTAGTGCCCAGCCCAGTGCCATTCCATCACCACACCCGTCAATATTTGGTGGCACGCCTGCTAACTCGTTACTAGGCCGCTGGCGACTGTGCGTTGAGCTATTTGGCCGCGTGTTCCTGGAAGACGTTGGAGCTGAACCATCGTCTGTTCTCGGTGAGCTGGGACGGTTTGATGTCAACGAAGCCAAGTTTAGGAGGGAGATGGAGAGGCTACGCAACTCAGCACAACGTGACATGACTATAGAGGTATGTGACACCGCTTTCGCCATTTTTGTAGAAACGAAATTTAATATTGGCGTGAGACATTTGGTTCAAGCTTCTTTCCATTTTTCAACTCGTGGATATTGCGTTAGCAATCCACAAGTTATTGGTACATGTATGTGGGGAAATATGTCACTCACTCACTCACTCCGTACGGTGTTAGCAAATCGATATTATCGATTTTATCATCTGATTCAATCGATATTTTACAAGTTCACCTGCCTAGCCTAAAATACTTGCGCTCCTTGCACCCAGATCTTTGTTACTTTCTCTTGCTACCGGAAGAATATATACTAATCTTGTTCGCATCCGGCTAAACCATGTGGGAGATATTACGTTTTGCGACGTTTTGATCGACATTTTACTGCACAGGTATGAGGTATGTAGATAGATAGATAGATAGATACTTTATTATGCACAGAATTCAAAAAAGCTAACACTTATTTACATTGAAGCTGTGCGTCTAAGATATAATACAAATACAAACATAACAATAAATACAGACAAGCAATCATAACAATAAATACAGACAAGCAATCATAACAATAAAGCTAACACTTATTTACATTGAAGCTGTGCGTCTAAGATATAATACAAATACAAACATAACAATAAATACAGACAAGCAATCATAACAATAAATACAGACAAGCAATCATATCTAAGATAAAAAAAAAAACTAACCTAACTACTAATAAGTAATTATATATAATAATAATAATATTAATAATGTTAAACTACTGATAAAATAATAACAATAAACTATAATGATAAACTATAATGATCTGGCAGACGAGTCCAACCAGTAATTGGCGCTGAAGGTTCTGATAGAATGAGAGCTCTTAATGGTTGAACTGAGACTGTTATAAAACTTAGCTGCTGAATAGGCAAAGGATCTATAACCAGATTTAGAGGATATTTTAACCATATGGAGATTAGACCTATTGCGAGTATTGTAATTATGGACATCATAATTACGGGAAAACAAATTCCTAAGATAAGGTGGACAAAGTCCATTCAAACATTTAAAGACAGTAAGACATTTATGAAAGTGCCATCGATCAAGTAAGGGGACCCAACCAAGCTCTCTGAATAACTGCTCTGTGCGTTCTCGGATTTTCCTCCGGAGTATGATGCGCGCTCCTCTCTTCTGTAACCTCAGGAGTCTATCAAGGTTAATTTTATCCGCATTAGACCAGATTACATCACAGTATTCATACAGCGGCTGAATGAGAGTTCCATGCAGAAGCTTACAAGTGTCAATATGGGGATGTATGGGGATGTTAGAATGTAAATGTTCGATACAATACTGCAATAAAATTAATAACACTTAAATATATGGTGTCTTTTCATTGGCTGTGTCCCGGCGTATGCAATTTCGGTGAATTTTAACCTACCGAGAAAAGGCAAATTGAAACGAAGCTACAAACTTGTTTTCTTTCGCAAATGAGAATGTTACCTTTTTTCGTTCGATAATAGTGTCGGACAACCTGATGTGAAATTGTTATAGCGTAGCTCGTGCACGGTCCGAGCACGATAGATAAAGGATGAGAGTAAAAAGTGCGTTGATTCATGCCGGCCGCCGAGCTCTATTGGAGCAATCCCGGTTTCTGGGAAACTACCCACCCACCCCTCCCTTGGATATGCATCGTTCTATTAATGATCAACCATTAAAGGTTAGAGTGAAGTTTCGGGGAGGGGTGGGGGTTTCCCAGAAACTGGATTGATCCGCTCTATTTATATCCTATCTCGGTTCTATAGCTTAGCGTTTAGAATGCTGGTTAGATTCCTGGCACAGCGAAAGTTTCGTTTTTTTTCTGCTGTCTCAGTTTTCGTAACTGTCTTTAAAGTGCAAGTAGCGCCATAACTGAACAACATGAACTCTTTTCACCCCAAATTTTATTTATAATGTATTTCAGTTGTCTAAATTAGTTTTCTTCGATAGACTGGAGCAGCAATTCACCAATATCATTATGACATCAAATCAAAACAATCTATTGTTTAAACGCTAAGGATCACGGTCGTGGGAGGGGGACAAAACAGAAACAACACAAAGGAAATCGCTATCAAATGCATTTTGTAGAACGTAGAATAGCGGTAACAGCCACCAAATAAGGTAAATATTGTGGGATAAACATTGATACAGCTGATATCTGGAAACCAGACAATTCGAAGTTAAATTTTCCTCAGCAGAGCAGATTTAGTTCAAAACTCTATTGTTCAAGTCGATTCTGTCCCCCTCATAAACAAGCCGTGACGTCATAATGATATAGGGTAATTAAACTAGAATAAAAGCTACCCGAATTGTGGGATTGATTCATCTTGTGATGTCACATTTGAAAGCTGGAGGGAGTTGATTCATCTTAAGACGTCACAGGATCACGACAATTAACGAAAATTATGGTGAAATGTCAGAAATTTTACAAAATCTGCGAGATTAATACCTTTTTGTGAAAAACAAACCGAATAGTACAATATAATTTTAATGTTTTTGACATGATACTTGCACTTTAAATCTGCCATCGTATTTCTTGGTTTTCTCTTGGTTTCTGGAATTGCGATTCTACCAGTTGACTGACTATCTTATACAATCTCGATAACTTCCAGTCAATTGGGGACTTGGGCCAGTACTCAACGCTAGCAGTACTCCAATAGCCCTGGGCCGGGTTGTTCAAAGCCCGATTAGTGTTAATCCTGGATTAACTCTGCACAGAACCTATTGGTTGTCATGGAAATTAACCCTGGATTAGCACTAATCGGGCTTTGAACAACCGGGCCCTGGACTACTAAATATTCAAGTTGTACTAGTAAATCTTGCCGGAGAGATGCTTGGGCTAGTAAACTTTGCTTTTGTATTGATTAGTTAATTCATTTTGTACATTGAGATCACAGAGTTTTCTTTCACAGCAGTGTGGGCTACTAAAATAAGTATACAGGCTGCTAGATTTTGTCAATCACTAGCCCAGGGACTAGTTAATAAATAGGTTAGTTTCGAGCAATTTAGGCGTTCCTATACGTAAATATTCACCTTGGTTTCCATTACATCATGCCATACATGTACGTCAAGTGGTTGTCGTAAGATTATAGTGCTAGGTTTGTTAACTTATTTACGTGAAAGTCAAATGTCGACGTCAACAGGGGAGCCGGGGTGGCGCAGTGGTTAAGCGCTTCGCCATTCCCGTACGCGGCACCATATGTGAGTTAAGTTTGTTGGTATCTCACTCTTGCTCCAAGGGTTTTTCACTGGGTCCGGTTTTCCTCCCTTCACAAAAACCAACACGCTAGATTCCAATTCGACCTGTGGATTAGCCGGGTGCTGGCTTTGATCAGCCCCTATGGTTGTTTCAGGCCTTATTATAAATTCAGTTCGTGAGTGGTTTGAGTGATTGAACAGCTACGGAAGAAATCCAGTCCAACTGTTTTTACTCCGTAAGCTATGAAGACTTTTAAAAGACGGGTGTGATATTCCTGATAAGTGTTAACTGTCGTAAGCTGTTGGTTTTAGCATCGAGATTGAGCACGTTGATCGATGTTATAAGGTTGTTTTAATATCCTCATTTTTCTCTGTAGGTCGAGCGCGGTCGTGCCTCCATCATACAGCACGCTGTTCGACAGCTGAACAACCAGTTCGGTCGGCGAGGGCCTCGGTCTCGTCCTATGACGATTCACCGCGTTAAAGTGTCATTCAAGGACGAGCCAGGAGAGGGGAGTGGTGTGGCTCGCAGTTTTTACACGGCACTCAGCGAGGCGTTCTTATCTGGAGAAAAACTACCGTCCCTGGACTCAAACAGAGGTTAGATATCCAGGAGTAATAATATTAGATATCCAGAAGTAATGATATTAGATATCCAGAAGTAATGATATTATATATCCAGAAGTAATAATAGATATCCAGGAGTAATTAGTGTTAGTGGTAATTGATTATTCTGTCTTATTATACGATTTCATCTACTCAGCCGGTGTTTAATGGCTTTAGAATCAAAACCCAAACGGCCTGAAAGGTATAATCACGGTAAGACTAGTAGTCAATTGACGGAAAACAGGATAGTTTGTCTGTCAAAACTTTTCTATTACTATCTTTCTTCGCATATATATTTAATTCCACAGTTTTGTTAGCCTGCGAATACAGCCGTCTCGCATCGGGAGCCACAATCAAATATATGATAATTAGGCATATTAGCCAATCAAATGACGCGACCAGACTCTGGCCGCACCACGTCACCAATATGGATGTTTTGGCCTCGAATCGCAGATGTTTCTCTCTGGGGACGCGTTTTGAGTGTTGCTCCCGATGCGAGACTGCTGTATTCGCAGGCTACTGTTTTGTGCAACTGTCAGAGTTCTCAGAAAATACATATCACCGCCTCGCTGGTTAGTTCAGTTGGTAGAGCACGGTCTAGAGTGCGGGAGGTCGCGGGTTGGAATCCCGGCCGCGTCCTTGAGCAGGGACGTATAAGCCGTTGGCCTTGGCTCCTTCCTCTTCTAATCTATACGAGGGGGACGTGAACGAACCTGTTGTGTTATTTCGAGAAAGAGTAGGGGATTGTCTCCCGACACAACAGCCTGGTATTGGGAGGTACTCACAATCACTCATGATTGTAAACTACACGGCAGCACATTGTGTCACAATAGCAGTCCGTATCACAAAATTTTCTTGCGAAGCGCATTTGGATATATTCATATAGAATTTGCGCCATATAAATGAATACCTCTACTGTTTAGGTACGGTGCAACGTCTTCGTCGTGCCATTTCGTCATATCGTCACAAGCGTGACCGTGATCGTGATACACGACGTCATCTCTCAGCTGACGCCCGACCCTTCCACTTCAGTGTCAGCGGTAGTACCGATGGAGAGGATTGTGACGGGGACCCACTTCCTTACCACAGGCAGTCGTTAGGAGAGCGGCTCTACCCCCGAGTACACGCCCTCCAACCAGTAAGTAACTGTACAATAGGAATGCGTAGCCTCGAATCACAGGGATGCAGGTTGGCGCAGTGGTAAAACACTCGCCTCTGACCGCTGCGGTCCCGGGTTCGATTCCCGTCTCGGGCACCTTATGTGAGTTAGGTTTGTTGTTGATTCCTTATCTGCATTCGAGGGTTTTTCTCTGGGTTCTCCGGTTTTCCTCCCTCCGTAAAAATAAACCTGGGTCGAGTGTAGTGTGTCCAAAACAGTTAATGTAGTGGGGAGTGTGTGTTTTTTTTATCCCAGCCGTTGATGTATTTTATAGACCCTTTGTATATTTCTGGGTTCCTACTTCCGGTTACATCAAGATACTCAGTGGCCTCGCTTCCGTGAAACCGTAATTATTGCACATAATGTTAAATGATTATGTCGGCTATTTATATTACCACTTCGAACCACATTCAAAACTAATAGAAACTAAAATAATGGTCAAGTTTATCGGGCTACAAATGGCAAGGAACAACCATAGGGCTGATCAAAGCGCCAGGACCCGATTAAATCACAGATCAAATTGGAATTTAGCATGTTGGTTTTTGTGGAGGGAGGAAAACTGGAGGACCCAGAAAATAAACCCTCGCGAGATACCAACAAACTCAACTCACCTGGGTCACCCCGTCTCTTGTTGTGTAACATTGATATGTTTATATTGTGGATTGCAGGCCCTTGCGAGTAAGATCACAGGCATGCTGCTAGAACTGTCACCAGCTCAGCTCCTCCTGCTGCTAGCCAGTGAGGACACGCTAAGCCAGCGAGTTGACGATGCTGTGGAAGTGTTGTTATCGAATGGAAAGTAAGCTCTTCCGTTTTCTTGTACTATTGAAGCTGCAATATATAGAGTATATGAATACGGTTGTGCTAAGATATGAAGATTTTTCGAAGTTCTTCTGGGAGAATTATTCAGGTTCTTTTTTGTATTCATTGTAGTCGTGAAAATATTTAGAGTTAAATCTTATTGTACTTTCTCTACCCGGAATGTTTATTTTCTTGCTGCTCATTTAAGCCGTTGTTTGTAAACATCTTCCTCTGTGATTCTTTTACGAGCGTGACGTCATATATCCAGGAGATTGAGTGGCGTATTTTCCATATTTTACTCCAGCGAGTGAAATATGTATTCTATGAATGGGATAAAACACTCGTCCATAAAATAAACCACCACACAAATTGCGGTCTGTCGTGCAGGTGGTCGCGAGTTCAAACCCCGGCCGGACCAACACTCAGGGTCTTAAAAAACTGAGTAGAAGGTGCTGTCTTTGTGAAATAATCTCGTTCTCGTACTGCAAATGGTTAGACCTACGTCTTCTCGGGAAAGGACGTAAAATCGTTGGTCCCATGTCGGCCTCAAGTTTGTCAGTCTCGCCAGACTGTCACGAGTTACCGACATTAAATAACGTTGCTTTACATTTACTGTTATCGTCACAATTGGAAAATAGATTATGGGGAAAAGCTAGTAATGAGACGGTGATATTTCCGCGTCATGGATGCACAAGAAGAGAAGCCAAGATAGTTATTGTACCGTAATGAACTGTGGAAGAATTGTATCCTGAATCGCCATATCACACCAGGATTAAGCAGTATATCCACACTGCAGTTGTATATCCTCTTTCGCTGTAATGAAGGGCTAGCGCTCGAAACGTCAGCTGCTACTCGATTCCCACGGCGGTTAGCATACCAACACTAGTTTTACAGGAACTAGCCATCCATTGTATCCACATTAAGAATCAACTTGTCCTGATTATTTGCGTTTGTTCACAGAAAACCAGGGAAAGAACCAGAGGAGGAGCCAATAGTAGTGAACACAAGCGTAGAAGGAGACGAGGGCAGCGAGGACAATACACCGCTGTTCTACCAACCGGGTAAAGTAGGATACTACTCACCTAGACCAGGACGATGTACTGAGGAGAGGCTCAACTGCTACAGGAACGTTGGACGGTGAGGCTTGTGGATCTATATAACGATTCCCGTCGTTGTTGGGACCCTATACGCGAAACGGACGGCAACGTCAGGACGACGGCGCAAATTACAAAATAAAAAATTCCGTCGTTTGCATCTAAGCGTGAACACGTGAAACGAAAACATGTTCTAATTGGTATCAAACGCAACGTGATTCGACATCAACCTTAAAGTGCCTATGAAGCTTATTTTTTTTATTTTAGATATCAATTCTATATCAAGTGAATAGTAGAATGGTACAATATATCTTGCTTCGGAATGCTGTGCCACTAAGTTAAGGAGGTTTCAATATCCAAAATGCTAATTACATGACGTCAAGGGAGGCAGCAATTATTATACAATTTTTTTTGTCACAATTAAACATTTTTTTTTAAATTATCAGTGTTATACCAATGGTTGAAATAAAATGATGTTAGAAATTTGTTTTCCTATATCAGTAGAAACGCCCATTCACGACCACTAAGAAGTGATTGTAGATACCTCCCCTGACGTCATGTAATTAGCATTTGGGATATTAAGACGTCCTTAACTCAGCGGCACAGCATTCAAAGCAAAATATATTTTATCATTCTATTATTCACTTGATTTAGAATTGATATCTAAAATAAAAAAATAAGCTTCATAGGCACTTTAAAGTTTCAAGGCGTGCTAGACTTATTCTTTTCGATAATTCTCCAACCAGCTCAAAAACCTGATTTCTGAAGTCCCGAAATAAAGGTTTGAAGATACGACTGTATTTGTTTACTGTGTTTATCGTAAATATCCTAACTTCTAAACTGCGAACGTTTGATGACGAGTCAGGTTGTGTTTGATACAGTTAGAACATGCTTTCGCCTCGCATGTTCACGCTTAGATGCAAACATATAATCATCTACATTTTAACCGTTGTCTACAGAAATAACTTTTAAATCCCAAATTGTTTAGTAGAAGACGCAAGCGTAAGAAAGTAAAGTGATCTGTTTTTCCGTCGGCCTTAAACAAGGCCCGCACCAATATAAGGGGTTTCGACCAGGCTGAAACACCTTCACTTGTCAATCAGTCTGTCAAGTGAACGTCTCTGTTCAAAGCTCTGCAACATGCGATGTTCCGCTTGAATGATCTCTCGCATTTGGTATGTTTAGCAATACACTAAATAGTTTGTAAACGGTTCTAAAACACTATTGAGAGGCATACTGACCGAGCAACTAGCTTCCTGAAGTATAACGATAATTTATTTAACGTCGTTGACGTACAGGAGTGGTTTCCCAATCTCCCGAGCAAGAGGCTCATGTAAAAAATACACGACTAGTAATGACTACTAGCTTCCTGCCCTTTACTTTCTCTTGGCTTATTTTAATTTTAGCTTTAGCAATTTGGTATTCTAATAAAAGACTGATCACTTGCTTGACTGTTCAGAATTTGACTTTTTTTTTTCAAATTTCGAGTCCCAAAGGGTAAGAACTTTAAAGGCGCTGTGTAATGGTTCTGCGCATGTCTGGAATCAATGTTCGATTGGTGGCTGTTAATTGGCTTCAAACAGTTAAAGTTAAAGTCCCCTACCTTAATTCTTGATTGAAAGTATAGGCAATATTTTTATTGAAGACTAGATCAACGCACAGTTTTTTAATCGTTTTTGCACATTTACGTTGATTTCATCCATCCCACACGTGTGCTAGGGTCGTCGGTTTATATGAAAATCACTGAAAACAATAAAGGCATTTCCCTTACCACGAAACAGCTCCTTTGTGTCTATAAGCCCAAAATGTTTAACATTAAAATCGATTGTCCATCAAGTAAATAGCTGAACTGTAAAATATTTCTTGATTTGAGTGTTGAATCCTTGAGTTATGGAGGTTTCTATTTCCAATACGCTAATTATGTGATCTCAAGTAGACCGAGAAAAGGTCATTTTTTTCTCCTGGTGAATGAAACTAGTTCTGATTTATACAAAATATGTGGTAAAATCACTTATATAAGGCTCAAATATAACATGTTTGTTTATAAAAATAATGTTTATCTCTGCCAGAACGTTTTGTTTAATAAATGAGGACTACTATAACATCACATAATTAGCATATCGGAAATAGAAACCTCGACAACTCCTAGACTCGACACTCAAATCAATAAATATCTTACAGTTCAACTATTTATTTGATGGAAAATCTATTTTAATGATAAAAATTGGGCTTATAAGCACTTTAAGGAAACCCCATGCTTATTGTATTATTCAAAAATCTAGACGTGAAATACAAATACAAGAAACAATAAACACCTGATTTCGTAAGATTTTTTTTTTTTCACGTCCTGTCGTCGCACCCTTGTCGTCCTATATGTTTATTTATATATATATTTTAACCAAATTCCAATACTCCATTAACCTGATGAATCTGGTTATTGTAGAGGAAGTTAAACAACAGAACATAATTTCTGATTCAGCCATTTTTTGAAGAAACTGGAAGCATGTTCCAGACAGAACAAACATTTGCATAGCGTGTTTGCTCTAACCAGTCTGGCGGGCGAAATATTTCGTCTTGTGTCTCTTTCATTGTTACTCTCAACTATCATGTAGGAATATGGTTTGAGGAAAACGAGTGAGAGAAAAGGCGACTTAAGATATTTAACATATTTCTCCTTCCTTTGTTTAGAATCGTTGGCCTTTGCCTTCTTCAGAATGAAATATGCACCCTGTCGTTCAACAGACATGTCATTAAGTTCATCCTCGGCAGAAGAGTAAGTAACTTCGAGAGCACATTGGGTTATTAATTAGCAGACAAATTTGTTTCCTAGATCTTAATTATTAACTTAAAAATCGAATTTTGATTCTTCATAAAATAGTTATTTTGTCCCAATTTTTAAAATTTCCTAATCGCCCACCCTTATTCTTCTTTTCCACAAATCTGCTAAAAATTATGAAAACCTTATGGGGCCATGAACTACAACCTAGTGGAACCACTTTTTGGATTCCATGAAACCTCGGAGAGATAAAGTATAAAGACTGCGCAATTGTATAAAAAATGTAGTAGTTAACTGGATTGCCCTCTTAATTACCTGCCAACACTAGCGTGAAGGTGTTTATGGTGAACGTTTGTTGGAAAATAGTTGAACGTTTGAATTTCCATGGTTTTGCACACTCAACGAATGAAAATATGGTGAAAATGCCTTGGAAATTTCCATCCCATGGAAAAGGTCCAGTTATTCCAGATGTCAGAGTAACAGAAAAGCATTTTGAACAGTATTCTGTCTGCTGTTGTGTGGTCAGTCGCACTAATGCGATTTATGTTTCTTAGATTGGATGGCATGACTTGGCATTCTTTGATCCAGTACTGTACGAAAGCCTTCGCCATTTGCTTGTAATCGCCGAGTCTTCTGATGCCGAGGAGAAGTTCCAAGCAATGGATCTGACATTCAATGTTCAACTCACCTCCGAGGAGGGAGGGATACTCGTGGACCTGATAAAAGGAGGCAAGAATATTGCTGTGACGCCAGCAAATGTCCAGGAATACGTCAGGCTGTACGCAGACTATAGAATGGTTAACAGTACCAAGAAAGGTTTACAGGTAAGATAACAAGACTATATGGACCTCATGACTGTAAGCGGCATTTTCCTTCATCAATGCATTAGCTGCACTCGCAAATGCAGGGCTTGATATTGCAGCCAATACAGTCGCAACGAAATTACTATCACTTGCAACTAATACTTTTCCGGCAGTCGCAAATTTGGTGACTAGTGTTCGCCTAAATAAATGAATAAGTAAATGAAAGAAATGTCAAACAGTCTTGTGTGTTATGCTTCATTGCGATTTTACAAATGTTCCCCTTTTTATTTCCCTTTAACCAAGTGACAAACTTTCGGCCAGACACAACTTTGTGTCACTTGGTTAAAGGAAGAAAAACACAAGCCTTAAAGTATATCGCAGGCGCAGCTCTTTGTCGTAAGACCGCTGGATTCTGTTTTAGCGACTAAAAATTGCGAACTGGTGAAGAAACATTTTCGTAACAACTAGAACTTTTGTTTAATTTCGAGCGCTGAAATGCAAAGAACATACAGTACCAGTAACTTTATTTTCAAACTAGGCACTTTGGCACCTATTGGCATCATCAATTAACGTTTTTCGTTTATTTAATTGTAAAATTCAATTTGATAACTGGACATAGACTAAAATTGTGTACATTTATCTACTCGTCATGTCAGGGGAGGGAGGGAGGGGAAAAAGTAACGTCAGTTATTCCCAGATTTGAGAAATATTATCCCTCTAGCTTTAAAACAGCTAATTTACCAATATCAATTCTGGTATACGATTTGAGTCTTCCCCGAGGACGTGACGGTAGAAATTAGAGCAGGCCGATGTACCGGGTAACAATCCCCTACTCTTGACGAAGAGTATACAACAGGTTCTTTTACGTCGACCATTTATGGAGAGAAAGTGTTGGGAAACCAGGCGAACGGCTTTTACGTGCCTGCCTAACGACCTCCCGCCACATTACTGACCAGTTCTCCACCACCCGAGCTATTCGGCCTCTTATTGTTCTTTATTCCGACTATCAGCTTTTCTATCAATGCCGCGATTTTCCTATGATCTTTGGTCGAATTATACATGCTTCCTCAGTGGTAATCATGTGCTCAACACTTTAATAAACCATTACCTCACAATTCCCAATTTCGCTCTGACAAAGGGCTAACGCTCGAAACCGTCAGCTGCTACTCGCTTCCCCCGACGGATAATTAGCATACCTTAATCAACCTTTAGTTGCTTCTCCCCGTGTTTGAGAATATGTACCATACACGCACCCATTATAAGGTACATGACTTGGAGTAATTATTACAACTTAGTTCCTACTTTCTTGGCAGAGCGTACGAGATGGTGTGCTCGATGTGATCCCCACCACCTCTCTGGATAACCTAACGGCAGAGGACTTTCGACTGTTGTTGAATGGCTGTGGAGAGATCAGTGTACAGCAACTCATGGGGTACACGTCGTTCAACGACGAGACAGGAGGTAAAGTCCAAGGTGTGAACACGTGATGCCTTGCGTGTAGAATATCATGCCTTTAGCATATTATAACATCACCTAAGAAAAGGATGCAAAGATGGTATCATAGAATCCCATGTATATTCTCCCTGTAGATAATCCCACCCCCGCCCTCCGCCTCCTCCGTGTATAATCCCACCTTTGCACTCCATGCCCATTTCCCCAATATATAATTTGTCCCTACATTTAATTTAGTCCCCCTCCAAAAACAATTGTTTTTAACTTGTAAGTAATAAATACAGAACGAGTGGCCGTACTTTGTTCGGATTTACAAACTCGAGCTGAAAGTACGGACACGAATTATGTATCTGGCTTATCAAACGTCTAGATGTAGTGTCATGTTTTCAATAATTTTGGTGATACGACTTATTTTGGCGGAGAAAATCGAAGCAAAGTTTATGTAAATCAGGACGAAATCTGTATCAGATTTACACATCACTTATCGCTCAGTGATTTCCTTTGTTTTTCCTTCATGAATTATTAATGAGTGTGATAAGAAATAAATATATCCTGTTATTTACTCGGGGAGCTGGGGTGGCGCAGTGGTTAAGCGCTTCGCCTCTCACCTCTGTGGCCCAGGTTCGATCCCCCGGACGTGGCGCCATATGTGAGTTAAGTTTGTTGGTGTCTCGCCCTTGCTCCAAGGGTTTTTCTCCGGGTTCGCCGGTTTTCCTCCCTCCACAAAAACCAACACGCTAAATTCCAATTCGATCTGTGAATTAGCCGAGTCCTGGCTTTGATCAGCCTCTATGGCTGTTTCAGGTCCCGTTAGAAATTCAGGTACGGTACATGTACCGTATCCAAGGTCGTAGTTTTCACACACAAACCATAAACAAAACTAACTTACAAGATAACCTAGGTTGCAACAGGTCAGGGAATTTTGCATCTGGTCAGGGGAATTTTTAATTTCTTGTCAAAGTCAGGGAATTTTATGTTGAGGTTGCCACGAGGGCCCCTCATGCCTCATAGCGACTGCGAGGGGAGGCTACAGGTTTTGATAATGACTTCTGTTTTGGACGAGGGAATGTCGAAGTCTTATTATGGTCAGTGAAAATTGTGTTCTGGTCAAGGAAAAGTCAGGTAATTTTTTTCCCTGCTGGCTGGCAACCATGATAACGTTCAATGGACCGAATTTTAAAAAGTACTGCTGAAATATGCTTTGGAAGACTGATTTGTATGAAAGTGTGGTATGATGTGGTATGGTATGTAAAAAAGAAATAACAGTACTAACATATGTTGTTTGTTGTTGAGGTACTGGAGCGGAAAAGCTGCTGAAGTTCAAGAAGTGGTTCTGGTCGATAGTGGAGAAGATGAGTAGCAGCGAAAGACAAGACTTAGTAAGAAGGCTTGATACTGTCATGCTATTGGTTGTAAATAGATTTAATCAGCTCGCCTCTATGTTGCCTCATTCCAGACCATGTGACAACTTTCCAGAGGTGCTTTGTTTTCGAATTCTATACATTTATGCATTTCCTCTTGGGATAAAAACAAAAAGAAACATTACTGAAGGGTAAAGTAAGATAATCTGAAATGGGGAAACAAGGAAATAAGCTGATTTTGTGTATTCTTTGCTTAGCCTTGCATCCAACACAGACAAAAATCTTAAAACCTTTAAGTTCCTTTACGATGAGGAAATTCAACCATCATATAGCATATTTGCCACTGAGCCACTTAATATTATTTTACCAAGTTATGTTCCTGTGTTATCTTCGTTATTTCCCAAGGATGTGTCCGTATTGCAGTAGTAACCTGATTATTTTGCAGGTGTATTTCTGGACGTCAAGTCCTGCACTTCCTGCGAGCGAGGAAGGATTCCAACCCAAACCATCTGTGACAGTGAAACCTGCTCACGATCATCAGCTTCCCACCGCCAATACGTGCATCTCGCGACTCTACATGCCTCTGTACTCTTCCAGGGCCATTCTGAAGAGTAAACTACTGCTTTCCATTAAAACCAAGACCTTTGGATTCGTCTAACGGCAACCACAGTGTTTACATGGTATAGAAATCAATACTAGTTTGTACTGATGTTACTGGAGCCGAGAGAAATCTGACGGGGACAGGAGAATGTGGAAGATGGGTAACACGAGAGGCAATCCCAAGATATCGACCAGCACAAATGTTCTCACTTACAAGGCGGCAAGTGATGACGTGAATGGATCATTAGTAGATGGAGTACCCTCACGTTCTTCTTAAAGCAGGATGAATCCATCCAAACCCTGATAGTTAACGTATCTCACAGAAGTAAGACGATCAAACAGCTTAATTCTTCAGTCCATTAAATGTCGGCGACATGATGTTTGGTACTCTTGTTTCCAAATAGTGAAAGGGAAGAAGTATGTTATCACTTTTTCCTTACTATCGCACTCTTCAACCTTTCGAATACTAGAAAATCCGTTACGGAGATAATTAATATAAGACGAAATAAAAAGATATGTGGTTCCTGTTACCCAACCGAACCTAGATTTCCCCTGCCGACATCAGAGGTTTTTCTTTAAATCTGCGTAAAATTTAAACCAGCCAGTGCAAAATGTTATTTAAAAATTTAGCGTAAGCGGAATCAATTTTTTTTTATTTGGCCTAAGATAAACGCATCAGTAACAGATTATTTTGCTAAAACTGTGCTTAACTCGAAAAACCTTATTGACGGCGGTGTATACGATTCTATTAACATTTCGTTTGCATCAAAAGCCATAGCCTGGGAACCAGAGATTGTTTCTCTCGGTTCTCAAGAGAGTCCTTCATGGTAGCAACAACTTACAACACACAAAATAGCTAGGATCCACAACACAAATTGAAAGCATGAAAGATAGTGCCTTAAAATACTCAGTTTACGGTGGGAACTAACTAACTTAGGCACGTTCAAATGACTAATCAGCGGAATAAGAATACACAGAATGATCACTACAAATCACTTGTATCGGGACTTTTTTAGCCACTGGAATACTAAATGTATCCTGAATATCACATGTCAACTATCGTTGTCAAGCGAACGCGCCTTTGCCTACATAAAGACCTCTCTGCATTTCGGGGCAATTTGTTCTCGTACGTTTTTCTCGTGTTAACGCTGGAACCCTATAATAGACCCTTTCAGCTTGCCTGTTTATTGCCCATTTCAGACCACGTGATGGATCTCCAGAGGTTTCCAATTATAGAAATTGTTCTTGGGTACAGAAAAACATTACTCAAGGAAACGTCACGTGGTCTGACATGGGTAACAAACGGGCAAGCTGAAAGGGTCCATCGTTTTGATTAGCTGAACGTTATTTGCTTCGGTTTTGTTTTTGTTTATTGTCGTCAATTGAAGGAAACCAAGAGTCTCCAATCCTGCATTACCTCTTATGCAGAATGCACTGGATAACAATTTTAATGAATGAAATAAATGTTATCGAAAGGAAGACAACAAATTCTAGGCGTGTTGTGTTGGTTATTGAAATCATGAAATGTCATGATGTTGCGCATATCTGGAGTTGTTCGATTGGTGGCTTCAAACAATTATTAAAGTACCCTCCCTAAACGCCCTGTTTGTGACGTTTTATGTATGTGCCGCCCGGGTGGGTCAGGGTTTTGAGCTCCGTTTGGGCAGGTAGGGTCAGGGTTTTGGCCTGATTTGGGCAGATCAGGGTCAGGATTTGAGTATAATTTGGGTGCAGTCAGGGTCGGGGTTCAGTATTTTTTTAGGCAGTTAGGTTTTTTTTAGCTACTATGTCAAAAAAAGACATTCTGTTGCCGCATTTTGATTGCCTGCCCACATGCAAGCACTGAGGTTCCCGTACTTCAGTACTTATCTATGTACTTCATCTGCTGATTTGTTTACCCAATGCCACGCCCCGACTTGAAATGTTCCGTATTTTGCATGCAATCCCGGTACGCGGTATACCGGCCGGGATATATATCCGACCTTGTTTTGAAAACAATTTAAAGAAGGGGCATTCAGGGTTTTTTTCCCCCAAAAAGGGGGCAATCAGGGTTTTGGAGCTCGGATTCGGTCAAACAGGGTCAGGGTTTGAGCCTCTTGGCCTCACATACATACCCATTTTTCCTGTAAGTACCCCCCCGGGGGTAACAATCCCCTTCTCTTCCCGAGTAGTACAACAGGTTCTTTAACGTCCCCCATTTATGAAGAGAAAGTGTTGGGAGACGAGGCTAACGGCTTTTACGTCTC
The DNA here is from genome assembly GCA_030867875.1 of Actinernus sp. WN-2022. Taxonomy (NCBI): domain Eukaryota; kingdom Metazoa; phylum Cnidaria; class Anthozoa; order Actiniaria; family Actinernidae; genus Actinernus; species Actinernus sp. WN-2022. The sequence goes on from JAOWCC010001210.1 coordinate 59,398,211, forward strand.
TGCCCAAGAACGCGACCGGAGCTGGATTCGACTCGCGACCTCTCCATTCATGACCGGTGCTCTACCACCAGAGCTGCTCTACGGGTTGTCGCTGTAAGGCCTCTGCTTGTCTTGGTTGTAGGGTTGAAAGACTTATAAAAAAATATTGCAGGAGTTGGAGACCTCGTTTCCAAGCATGCAATTGGAGGTGGGCGTAAGAATGGCCTGGTTCACTGTTTGATGCATTTCGTGAAAAGAAAAAGATTAAAGAACTTCAAGGTACTGTAATACATAATTCAGGGTACTGGTACCATAATATCTCCATTGGGGAGGGGAGGAGGAATCCTTTGACGGATTTGTCCTTCGTATTCCTTGCAGCTTGGCAAATGGAGGAGAGCGATTTACGCAAATTCGCGAGTGCTTTGTCGTACGTTATACTTCGGGTTAATTCTGATCGTCTTCGTTTGTATTTTTACTACAGTTCCTTTAGTCTCGTTATTTGACATGAAGTTTACTAAAACAGAGAGTTTCACCCACGAAATATGTTTTGTAACTTGATGATCATGTATGCTAACTTGACGAGTCGTGCAGGCGAGCAGACTTGGTGTGAGCATATATAGCCGGTTTGATAGGCGGAGATAAAACTCGAGTTTCCAAAGAGCAAGATCTCTCCTGTCATCAAGATAGCAGCAAATTCTTTCTTCTATTGGCCTTCGATAAACCGGGGAGATTGGCAAGCAGTAGGGCTTCGTGATAGTGTATTCCAGGGAAAAGTAACGTACTTCAACGCGCTCTTCTGGATGATCTCTATTGTGTCACTCGGGTAGACAGGAAGACCATGGTGCCAAACTCGAGTACGGTTCGAACAAGAGCAATAAAGATAGGTATTATGTCTTCAGACGGTAAAGCAGCTCGGGATAGAACACTGAGAATACACAGATAACTGAGGGAAACGATTAACTGATTATCCCACCCAGGAATGTTTGGGTGGGAGTGTGCCGCCCCAGTGTCAAAATGCTGAGCCTATTTATTATTGCCGTTGTAAAAACAAAAAAACGAATGTAGACGTATTTTGGGCAAGAGTAAAATATGTCTACAAATTAGAACATTTTATATTTATAGCATGCCAAAAAAATAAAAAAATGGGTCCTTTCACTTTCAAAACTGGAAGGCTCTGATGCCTTAAGTTACTGTAATATGTAAGATACCCCGAATCCCTATCTCTATTCTTGGTTCGTTTTTGTCAACTTTATTTTTCTTCTTCCTTCCTTACTAGATGTGTAAAACTAATTATTTTTAGGTGATATTGTTGTTTATCTTTCCTGCTTTCTTGTTTGTGTTACAGCGTGTAACGTTAACTTGTAATTTAACTAAAATGCGAATAAAAATAACAGTTTAAAAAAAATACCCTTTTGCAGACATGTACCCTATTTCATAACGAGAAATATATGAAAATATGCCCCCCTTCCCCCGAAAAGGGTACGTAGGCAGCATATTAATTGGCTGCTGCCTGCCCTAGTACCAATATTCAGGCCATACTTCCCAATAAGTAAACGCAATTACAAGCATTACATCTTATCATGAATTCCAATAACCACCACACCACATTCATATACAGAACTTGCTAACAATTACAATTTGGGATTACAATTTACAAAATTAGTATATTTTAGATTCTATCTAGAAATGATCCTGGACAAATCTAGTGACATCCAAGCTGTACATAACATGGAAAAACACGCTTTAACCAGGCCCTTAAATCAAATGATTTTGACAATGACTGTTGCACGATCTGGAATAAATTCATAGCACTAGAATTAACCCTTCGAAAAGCTATAAACACGATTTCTATGGAAGTCTATCCATTGAAATATAAACCACCGCATATATTAGAGCGACCTAGCCTTCTCATAAAACGATTGAATATCTAGCGAGAACTAACCTGCTTTATTTAATACTGAATGACAACGTACGCATTAGCGTCGTATTAAAATTCTTAAATCGGTGATAAAAAGGTTAAAATGAAATGTTTCTTTTTTTTCTTATAGAAAATAAAAATAAAGATTTTACGTGAGAAATGTTTTTTCACGGTTAAATATATTTGAACACAGCTCAGTCTGATTAAACATTTACTGCTTACTCCGCATCTCCCAAACGCTTCAGCAGTACACGAGTTCTCCTTCTCTCCTCTATTGCCTCGTCAGTAAGATCACAAACACCAGTCCTTCTGTTTCTATACCGACGATCGTCCACTTGCTCCTGATAACGACGTGTTGGTCTCCTTGCCATGCGCTGATTCATGGACTGAGTACATTCCTGGGAAATATTGCCATTTCCAGGATTTCTGTCAGCCTGTTCAACTGAACTTGATGTATCCTCTGCGCGTTCTTCCACACGTTCAAGGTAACCACGGTCCGCTATCACTTCGCCGTTCGTCTCCTTTCGATGAAGCAACTGAGTTGGAAAATTGCGCAGATGCCCTGTCCTATATTGAGATCCAGTGATGGGGAGTGATTTGCCTTTGCCACTTGGTTGCTTTTTAACATTCTGAAATTTGTTGGAATTTACACGAGACTCAGTGTAACAGCTAGCTTTGACCGGGTTAAAAATGTGCTGATTTCTTTTAGCGAAGAAATTCGTCAGCTCCAACATCGAAGGCTGCCTGGGAACTGGTCGTCGACTTGTTCGCGAAGCTGTAATATTCCTTAAGTGTTCTTCTACTCCCGCTGTAGACTGAACAGTCTCTTCTCTACGATCTAAACTTGAAATATGGTGAACAGAACATGGTCTCGACTGCGCGGCCATACTTTCTACTCGTTTCCTTTTCACAGTAGAGCATTAACTGATGTCGAGTGTGAATATTAAGTACTATCCAAATCATCTCTTTGTATCACCGAACAGGCAATTGCGTAGATTTGTCTTGATGTCGGAAAAACAATCGGTGTGTTTGATGCTCCATTTTGCTAATTACCCTGCCAAGGAATCGCTCGGCATGAAATGTAGGAAAGGTAGTTATTATTCAGTTCCTAAGTATCCCGAATTTTGATTGGTTGATTCACCTACAGATAATTGCGCGCGAATAAGCGTTTGCTGCAGATATTGTGAGCATGCGCAGTGCTGTTCAGCGACGAATCCCAACATGGTTGCTCGGTTTCCAAAGCGTTCATAGGAGGAAATTGCGAGCATTTTGGATGGCCAAATATTGAATATAAAACCATTATTGGAACTCCGGCTATCAAAAAATATGATGAATTGTCTGTCTCTCGCTACCAGTTATTTGCCTCTGCCTTTGGCATCGACAAATAACTGGTAGCTCGCCACAGACAAATTCATCATATTTTGCTCAGCCTCGCCCAATAATGACTTATTATGCGCGAGAAGAAGAATTACTTGCAATAACCTAGATGAAATATATTTCGTTATATTATGTAATACGTTTTTTCTTAAAATCCTAAATTTATAATTCCTAAAGATTTCAAAAGAACTGGTTAAACTCACGTCAACCTTATTTGACGACGTCATTACGTACGTCACGACTCTGTAGTTCTCCTTATAAGGATATTTTACAATGGAAGCTATTTTAGCTCGGGTTCCCACACTCAGTAAAGCGAGAATGCTGTTCTTTCCACTAGGATAAGAAACACGGGTAGTTTGAGATACAAATAGAGCAAGATGTCCCTGAAAACTGGTACAACACACTTTAAAGAAGCAGTTTCACAGTTCGTGTAGATATTGGAGACGATAAACACTGAAGTAGCATAACATCAATGTCTTCCAATCAGCCAATTTGAGTGAAACGATCGAGTGGTAGACTATATATGAGCAAGTTTCTTTATTTTTCTTGATTTACTATAGCCGTGATTTGTTCGCTATACCTTTTCATGGCTGAACGTTGGGGGTGTGGGAAACTACAGAAAAATAATTATAAAGGAACTGCATTCATTACCCAGAGTAAATCGTGTCGAATTTCCCGTTGCAGCAGGCACGAAAAATCCGATTGCTGGATAAGACAAAGGAAAGATGGGCGGGGCGATGTGAAGTCAATCCATCACTTTCATGACATATTTGTAAACTGACAGCTTTTGAATTTCCAAAATGGCCACTACTAGCAGAGCAGTATGAAGTCTTACTCAAAAGATCAAACTTAAAACACAGAATTTCCGAGCGATACCAATTATTGTCACGGTAACAGCGCTCATGGAAATCCATTCAACACAATTACGTATATACTGTCCTTTGAAATGTAGTACGACTTCTAGGAAAATAACCTATACTTCAAACACGTCTCCCCCGCGCTCGCGTGGTTTTGTTTTGAAGGCTTCCCTCGCGCTCATTTTGAGAGGAATTGAGCGGTCCACTTCGGGAGGCCGAACAAAGTTCAATAACATTTTCACTTTTTTGAAGGCATATTTCATTCCTTTTCAAAACTTCGTACTTTTCTTTGTGGTAAAATAGTAACATTTGTTTAGTGCTGTACTATTCGTTCGCGCGTAGTTTTTTTGTGTGAAAAGTAGGCCTACGTACGTGTTGTTGAGAGCAGTGACGTCACCCGCTGAAAATGAACTCTGCCAAAGAAACGGGTTCGCGTAATGCGGACATAAAAACTCAAGATTCGGAGTAAAAACAAATAAGACTTCCCCTCGTCGATCGTCCCGAAAAACGATTGGATAGTTAAAATTATATCAACTTTAATTTACAAACATGCAAAAACATCGATATCTCAAAATGTTAGCGTAGTGGCACTTTGTCTCGTACTTATTCTTTCCCGCGCAACTATCAAATTCACACAGGTCGTCTAGGGGTGTATTTTTCTTCGATACTAAAGTTTTCAAAGGCCCGGGGTTCTTTGAATCTAACACACAAGCGAGATTTTAAATCCCGCCTTCAAGAACGAGGCTATCAGACCGCGTCGATAAGACTTTAGCCGAGTTTCAGTTCTAGAAAATCGACGGCAACAAACCACGAATATCACGGGCTGATTTTTTCGCTTTTTCACCAACGTGTGTCATCACTTATAACCCGGCTACTCCGAATCTTAAAAAGATTCTTATAAAACACTGGCATTTTATTGCTAACAACAAAAACCCTAACAGGATGTTTTCAGATTCACCGATGTGTCTTTCAACTTCATCTAATACCAGCATTTTAAACTAGTCGTAGAAGGTGAGGCAGTGACAATATTTACAAACTATTTAATACAATTAACTTGCTAATATATAATAATAATATAGTAGTAATAACAATATAAACAATAATAGTAATAACAATTTATTTCTATAGCGTTATTTCCTTAAAGACCAATATTAACAATCAAATTAACAATAATATAATAGTAATAATACACTAATATCATACAGGCCAGTAGAATTAATTAACTATTAGTGTTGTTCAGTACAGCATTTTTAAAGGCGTTATAGATTATTGTAGCCATTTTGTTGTAACCGTTATTATTGTAATGCACCTCATTACTCCAGTAATTTATTAACCCAGGCAATTGAATTTCTTTGGCCAAATCAGCTACTACAATCCTCCCATCAGAGCTCAAGGCCAGGCTTCTAAGCAACTGGTTAATTTGTAACCTGGCATTTTTTATCTTGCTGCATCTGGGCTGAAGCTCGCAGAGCCTGTCGGGAATGGTTACGGCGATAGTACACACGTCCTTTCTATTTAAAGCAAGTTCATGTAGAGATTTCAAGCTGTTGAAAATAGGAAGCGGATCAATCTCATTCGTAGCACCAGTTGCCTTTTTCTCGTTAAACAAGGCCGCCAAATCATTTGTTCCGCCAAGAATAATAACCCAGTTATACGTTCCATGTTCTAGAAGAACCGGCAATCGTACAGTCATTCCGTCTTGCACTTTTTCTCCATTTACCCCTTTGTTGTATAACACCGCTTTTATTCCATGACTCTGAAGTAGAGAGTCATTGTCCAGCAGTTGTTGTAGCTTGTCAGTGTAGGGGTGAAATATTAGCTTGTTATTTACCCATTTACTCGTGTGGCCGGCAGTGAGGGAATCGCCAAAACAAAGAACGTGAATCGGTGTTACATCTCTTGACTGTTGTAAAAGTGGCATTTGTAACAGGCTTAGCTTCAAATAATGATCTCTTGAGTTGGTCTGATACAGTAACGAGGCTCCCAGCAGACCAAGAGTGAGACCCAAAGTTACAAAGAAACGTCGATGATGAAACACTGCCATAAGGAAACGATGTCGAACCTCCTTGTCTTATTGAGATTCCGTAGTTTTTGTTTAGTCTTACTTCTAGAATAATTTCAAGTTATAATTGTAATTCATCAAGTTAACGTTGGATCGCTGTATCAGTATAGTTAATGAACGTAGTAAAACTGAATCGAGTTTCCTTTCGCCTGTCTACTCCAGCTCCAAGGACGCTTTTAAAAGCTGTGGCTGTGAATACTGAATAATGTGTTACTTGGCAACATATGTTATTCGCAAATATTCTGGCAAGCCACAGTTGAAGTGGAGAGAATATAATTTATTTCACATACACAAGGATTGGAGACAAAACAAATAGGTTTGTATCGTCATATTTATCCAATTTCCTTCCCTCGACTCGTGAGGTATTCGCTCAAATGCCAGCCTGATTTGCAAATAACTGTAGTACAACGAAGGTGTTTTCATGTACCTGACATACTGATTAAATTTTAAAAAAAGATTGTTTTCAATAAAATTAATTGTACTTCTTACCGTGCCGGGAGATCGGAAAATAGAATGAACTGTCTCGCCTGCAGTCTTTTATGGAACATCACTAATGCTGTTAATATTTAAAGGGCTGTCTCAACCAGTGTACTTTTCTACGCACCTCACGAGCTACAGTTTCCTTTCCTATGCTTCCTATTCAGATTCTGAATTAAACAAATTAAGGTATTCAGGATCTGTTGATTATCGTACGTCTGATTGCTATTTACTATTGCATCCAAAATGGAGGCTGCTCAAGACAGAACCAGTTTAAAGCGGGACATCCGAAGAGCTCGGTGCTGATTTTTAGACTCTTGAATTTCTAACGAGACCTGAAACAACCATGAGGGCTGATAGGAGGCAGTAGTTAAGTTATGAAGAATTTTCATAAGAGGCTACGCGTACGTAGACTATTAAAGAGACGGCCCGCTCCCCTTAAGTACGTATTACTTACTGCCATGTAAATAACGCTTAGTTGTTAAATTCGAAACAAGTAAACCGGAGACTGTCAAGGTCTATCAATACTGCTACTTGACAACAATAGAATCGACTGCCCTTAATGTTATGAGGAATGGAATCATTGTTGTTCTGGGTCGGGTTGTTCAAAGGGTGGATAACCCTATCCACCGGAGAAAGCCTAATCCACTGTATAAGACTATTAACCAAAGTAGCTTAAGAACCCTTTGAACAACTGGACCAGCCTGGTCTTTTTCTTATCATTTTCTTAATACCACACGTAATATCTAGTGTTCGTCCTTCTATACCGTTGCTCAGTTTTATCGAAAGTGGCTAGGTACCATAAGAATTGACTTTTCGTTTATTCTCTGATCATGGACGGATTCAAAATACACTCTGGCCTCAGCAATATTAAGTACAATACTTCACATCAAAATGTGAAAATGCACTCGTTATAGACTATATATGACACTTAAAAATCTTAAAAGACAATACTCTCCTCGTTGCTAATGGTATATCAAGCTGTTCTTATAATTGGTACTCACACTGTATATCCAGTGAGATCGATTTCTATTATCTTTCACATTATTGTATAGTTATTCTATTAAACTTAACACGAAACCAGCGAAACCAGCGCCACGAAACCAGCGCCACGTGACAGCGTGTATAAATACAGTTTTATCTACTTATGGTAGTTTCGACAGCCGCAAAATCAACTCCTCCCCCCTTAGTTACTGTGGCTAAGTCACACGAGTCGTAAACTCAAATTCAAAACAACCGCGCCCAAAACATCGCAAGTCTTCCTATAACATTGCGAACGATTGATCTATAGAGGATATTACATGGCCACGCGGAGATACGGATTTTATCTTCGAGTGTTGATGAAATATCTTACGAGTGAGCGCAGTTAACGAGTACGATATTTCATCAACACGAGAAGATAAAATCCGTATCTCCAAGTTGCCATGTAACGTTCTGTTTAATATATAATTATCGATGAATTACCAGTTTCAATCTCTTACCAAAAAGGCTAGAAATCTTTGAAAGCAAGTCGTATTTTCAAAAGTGATATCTTCACGTGTGAAGATATCGCTTTTTAGCAAGAAATATACACTGGTATTTCATCGAAAATTATATATTAAATATTAATAATTCCTATCTTTCGCTGAAATTATTCAATCTTTGTGAGGCAGTTGTGTTTTCATCTCATCTGACGAGCGGAGGCGGCATTTTCCCGGAGGAACATTACTGTGTTCTGATTGGTCTAAAGTGATTTTAATTGACAGGTATACAGTACGATAGAGTATACGTTTATTTCACTCAAAAAAAGGAATTTTAACAATGATTAACTGAATAGACAGGACCTGAATAAACCGAAGGGTTTGGAACCGAATGAATTATTTGAATTTGTATCATAAAATATATGGTCTAAAGAAAAAAGGGAACGAAAATGTATTCATTCACTCTAGTCATGTTCACTAGGCCCTTTGCAGGACCTGGTCACGTGACCTTTTTAGCCTGTCAATCAAAATCAAATTTGGCGCTGGAACAACATGAATGCCAGAAATGGAAAGAGCAAGCCAAAATTAGTAAAATGCCCAAGTTTTAGATTCATATCTTGAAAACTCTATAATTTAACTTAATTTAACAGAGTTTGTGAGGCTTGCCAGTCAGCAAAAATTATAGCAGTAAAGTGCCTATAATCCCAAAAATTTAACGATTTCATATCAAACTTATAAGTATTCTATGCAACTTCCCGAAAAAATAATGGTTTTAAAGCTTTTATCTTTTTTTACGACGTTTCAAAGGTGAGAGCCGTGAACTTTTACCGTCATCTTAGGGACTTGGTGGGGTCTGGGACTAGGTACGTCATAGTAGGGAGCCATGTCACGTGACAAAGGCTTCTCTCATATACTTTTGGTTCGTTCTTTCTTATTTGCGTCGCAAGTTCTGTAATTTTCTGCTGTACTTTTTGACAAAATGTCTTCGTAAGGCTCCGAATCTGAAGACAGTTGTTCATCGGACAATTCCAAGCTAAATTTGATGAACTATGAGCTTGAAGCAGAAGATTCTGCCGGCGAAGAGAGACCGGATGATCCACTCGCCGATGAAGAAAACTATCGCCAAGAAAGAAGAAAGGCAGAGGACAGACGAAGAGACCTCCAGAATCGGTTGGAAGGCCTCGAACCAAGGAAAAGCTGGTGAGTTAAACTGTCCAAAATGACAATAAGTTATCATAGCCCTTCATGGGCTTCCCGTTGCCGTGGACGTGGTCTCCCCAAAAAACATATTTGCAGGATGCTTCTGTTCAACACATTTAAGTTACGCTTTGATTCACACCAAACAAAAGAATCCAGTGATCCTTGCAATCGCAACAATCATATAAGCCTTTACTTGTAAGAATCGCTATAAATGAAGATACGATTAACAGTTTCCTAATATCGCAATTCCTCTTATATTTACCCTTTTCGGAATTTACCTGTTTGATAATATTTTACAGTTCGTGGAAATTCAGTGTGCACCACTTTTGCCCCTCTCAATTGAGAAACATGCACCAACTATATGTTTTAGCGGGAAACATCCCACAATGGCACATCCTAGATCCACCCCTGCATACTAATATGTAAGGAAATATTTATACCAGGAATTAATAATGCTCAATAATGAACCAAGGTATGAATTGAAATCAATGAACACAGTTCCGTGTTTAGTCCAACCAGGAAAGTGGAAGGTTTATCAGAGTATTTTGAAATTTTGATCTATCGTGCATATTAATTAAAAATAATTTTAATATAGTTGAAGCTCTTGTAAGCAACCACACTGGGAATCAGGAAAAGGTGCTCATAACCAGTCAGAACTGGAATCAGGAGCAGTTGCTCGCTTACGAGAGCTTTCATACACTACACCCATGGGGATACATATATACAGTGCGCCGGACTGATATCACAGTATACAGTACTGTACTACTCTACTCTACTGTAATAACAGCATGAATGTCAGATGTAATAAGACTATTGTTGCAAAATACTAGTGCATATTTATATTTAATGTACATATTTATATATTGCTCTGACGAAGGGCTAACGCTCGAAACGTCAGCTGCTACTTGGGATTTCCACGGCGGTTAGCATACGTCAATCGACTTTAGTTGATTACATACCATATTTATATTTAGTTGACTCGTTGCAATCGGAGCGATTGCAGAATACCCCGCCACTTGGTTCATTAATAATTCATTTTCTCAAATTCTCATAGAAACCTTCTAAAACCCTAACCCTGAAATAAATAAAAAACCTAACTCATTTTCAACCCCAAATCATTCATAGAACGAGTCTAAATACACATGAGCTAAATGGATAATTTTGCACAATTTGCAAGAGAGTGGCTGGTTACTACAGAGCACAAGAGTGGTCTCTGAGGGGAGCTGGTCACCTACAAGGGCAGTTTCACAAAGGGCTTCAACTGTATCAAACAAGTAATTGGTGCTAACATATAAACTTCTTTATTTACAGATTTCTATGAGTTGTCTCATACAGAGAGTACATCCAGTTAGTCTACGCTTATCTGGGCAACAATATAATTCCTCTACCAGCATGTGCATATGACACAATCAGGACAAAATTCAATGCTGGGAAAGAAACCTTCACTGGATTTGAAGAAGATGAAAGTACTTCATAACTTATATAAAGGAGAACAACAATGAACAGTCAAACTTTCAGTGCCATTGGCCACTTTTGTTATAGGCTTCACTGGTCACATAGAAATGATTCAATACAAGGCTCTGGGGAATAATGTGCAGTGATTAATGAAATAACAATAATGAATTTAATTATGCCCACAACTTTTGTGTGTGAGAAGTGAAGCATACGGGCTATTAACCTACATGTATGTCCATATTGCCATTCATAACTACCAGTATTTTTTTTCAATGGTTTATTGCTATCACTATTATGTATACATTTTATTTGTACTGTATACAGGCAAATTTTATGTTCCAGGGTACGACAAATAAAAATAAGCAGTGTGCTTGCTGGGTTTAGTAGCCTAAAGCTCTAGGGAGCTGGTCCGAATTGGGAAGCTTAATTGCAAAGTAAATTACCAGAGTCGTACATCACACCCTGTGATCCTTTATATAATTTTACAAAAACATTGAAAATAGGATTATTATATTAAAATTTAAATGTTTGAGTAGTAAATTGGAAAACAGTAAAATCTGACTGACCCCTTTTACAAGATGGACATGTTTTCAATGCTCTGGCCTAACCTTAAAGGGACTGTCATGTGTCATGGTGAGAGACCATTACTTTAGATGTTCGGGCCAGACACTCATTATTAGAGAATCAGAGATTCTCATGTGATCTGATGCACATGTGGGATAATCAAAGCAAATATTCAAAAATGACTAATAAACTGTGTAAATATACATTATTCAAGTAAAATAATGAACATATTTTCATACTTTAAAGGGATACCCGAGTGAAAAACACATTTGGGCTCAAAAGCATCTTTCAGATGTACTTTGTTCAGAAAATGTATTAAAATTTGATAAAACTTTTTCAGAGTTGAGAACGAGCCCCTCAAAGTAGGCCCCGCGAAGACATGGGCGCCGCCATTTTGTTTACATTAATTCCTGTGACGATTCCTGTGACGTTTCATTACGTCACTTCGTCCCCCGGTGTCTTGCGGCTAACTTGTAGCGACTTGTTTTCTTTGTAGAATTTTCACACGCTCGGAATTAGAGTAGATTTTCATCGATACGGCAGAGAAATTTCGTACTAGAACAAAAATATGATGAAGACGATAGTGTGAGAGAAGTTCAGAAGACTGGGAGGACGAAGAAAAGCATGTGGAAGGCGAGAATATCAACGAACAACAAAGGCGACTACCGAGCTAGTGCTATAAAGATTCGATGTGTGTTTTTGTATGGAACTTGTCAGCCTTAAACACAAGTGACTAAAGGTAGATTATTACAATATTGATATCGGCATAGCAATCGAAACTTGTTTAATTTGACCCAGAGAGGTAATCAGGGTGTAGCAAGCCACATAATTTTAATTTCGTTTACCTATAACTGATGTGTTGTGAAACAGCGCGCGCGCGCCAAGTTCTAACAAACATGCCGGGCTTGATCGCGCCAATGCTTTCACACAATTTAATAAGGGAATGGAATTATTTTTGCAATATAATTGCTCCGAGTGTCTCGTTCTTGTATCATTGCATATATTCCGCTATGTTGGGCTAGTTATGATCGGTTTTTACAGGGAGGTTTTAACTTTTCAGGTGTTTCGTTTCAGTTGCACAAAGCCATGCAGTCAGTACAGATCGAACCGGATAACTCGCAAATTATATAGCTCCAATAATACATAAGTTTCGAAAGCAATGCCAATATCAATATTGTCATAATCTACCTTAGTCTTGCGTTTAAGGCTGACAAGTTCCATACAAAAACACACAGCGAATCTTTACATCATAGCACAACACCAGTTTTGCACTACTAGCTCAGTAGTCGCCTTTGTTGTTCGTTGATATTCTCGCCTTCCACATGCTTTTCTTCGTCCTCCCAGTCTTCTGAACTTCTCTCACAATATCGTCTTCATCATATTTTTGTTCTAGTACGAAATTACTCTGCCGTATCGATGAAAATCTACTCTAATTCCGAGCGTGTGAAAATTCTACAAAGAAAACAAGTCGCTACAAGTTAGCCGCAAGACTCCGGGGGACGAAGTGACGTAATGAAACGTCACAGGAATTAATGTGAACAAAATGGCGGCGCCCATGTCTTCGCGGGGCCAACTTTGAGGGGCTCGTTCTCAACTATGAAAAAGTTTTATCAAATTTTAATACATTTTCTGAACAAAGTACATCTAAAAGATGCTTTTGAGCCCAAATGTGTTTTTCACTCGGGTATCCCTTTAACAATAGACATACAAAATAAAGTTGTTCTGCCATAGATCGCTTTTCTTCAAATTGGCTAATTTTCCCAATATAATAAGAATGGTGGCTTTCATCTATTTGTTTTGATGTGACATCATAATGAAATAGGGCAATCGATTTCACTGAGCTGGTCACAAGAGTTATTATTAGTCTATGAAAGTTGACAGTATAACATTGCTACCTAGATTGTCCATTGGTAAAATATCAAATCACTGAGATAGCTGTTAGACATTTCTGGTTCACTCTGTCCTAAGGGTACAAGGGTTGTTCTTTGGACAATCAACAACACTTTTATGCCCTTTCATAGGTTTCTTGCACACTGAGCAATGGGGTTTTGCCTTGGTTTTTGTGGGCGGCTTACAGCAGGTGGAACTGGAACTTCTGGCCTTACAGCAAGTGGAACTGGAACTTCTGGCACTAAAGTACAAAAATAACTAAAGCACTGGTTTCGTTTCAAATGCAAACTTACAGTGTATTATACGTTTCCAGCTGGTATTTTAATATTGTGTTTAGTCTCAAAAGACTAAACAAGCAGTATACATATGACATGGCAAACAGTTTGATAGGTGTACATGCACTGCTTGAGCAAGAGCTAGGTGTTATTGGAGGACAAACACCGAAGGTGTGATCAGCATAGACCATTTTGTTTGAATATTTTCAGAATTTGAATAGTTCCTTTTCTGGAAAAAATATGTTATACAAAACAATTCGAATTCCCTAGAGCTGTAGGGGGAACATCTACAACAGTCCCCATTTGTTGTCTCTTCTGGGTTGCTTCTGCCCTTGGCTGCTCGTTAAGCATGGTGTCCATAGGTGCAGGTATCAACTGAATAAAGTTGATAATATTTGTGCATAAACAAACAACATACTAAAATACTTAAAACTGAAGGTCTGATTTATTCACGGTCATTTCCCTTATACTAGTTACACTCGTGGTGAAATTAATGTTCAGTACGTGGAACCCGGTTATAATGAAGTTTTCTTCCTTTCCCTCAGCACTTCTTTATACATGCAGGTTCCACTGTATTGCTAGCCTCCTGTAGCAGCCGTTGTGTAGCGCTTCCGTTTCACTCCATTCCCCGGAATGGAGTGAAACGAAAGCGCTACACAAATTTGCCAAACTAAATACAAAAGCACTTACCAAAATCGGAGAATGGCTTATCGGTTTCGATGGCATGGACTGATGGAATAGGAACAACTCCATATTCATCCGACTTCAGTCATCGCGTAGAGTCAGGGACTAAAATAAAGCAAATCTTATAAAGTCTTCCGGCTTGGAGTGAACCGAACAAACACTGGAATTCTTCGTCGGACTTCGCTCGCTTTGTTCGCACGAACCTCAACTACTGGCGTCTTCTCTTCTTTGCTTCTGGCCGATCATCACTTAAAAACGGGATATTGTGTTAGAGCTATCCTTTTTTTGAGTCTGGCTCATTCCTACAGCCCACAACTACACATCTGTTTGGCATTTCAAATCGAGTTATTCGCTCGGTTCGCTCGGTTCGCTCTGTTTTTATCTGTCTTTGTTGTTGGTTGTTCGCATTCTCAACCTCGTGACCAGGGCCTTCTCGGTCAGATCCTAGATGGCGGCTACTCCGAGAGAAGACCCTGGTAAACCCTGAACTGTCACGTATTCTGATTGGCTCTTCGATTATGACACAAGGATTGTTCTGAACGATGCTTTTTATTGGCCAAACGGACTGAGTCCAGAGAGATGAATTTGTATATAGATTCGATTGCTCAAATTTGATCAATAAAACGATTTTAAATAACCTTAAAACACGTTGTGTAGGTAGATCAATAGATGAAGTGCATTACTGGGTAGTTTTCAGGTAAGGTTCATCAGTGGGAAAGCCAGGAGAAACCGTTAAACCTGAACATGTGCTATCGATCGCTTCGCTTCAACGCTAACGGAAACTGAACGGCTTGTTAGGATTCTCTTCTAGCTTAGATACATCCTGGTAGCTTTGTGATACTCTTCCACTGTTTCTTTATCCAAGTAAACTCCATTTCGAACTGTTTAGTAGACCTGTTTTCACTTCGTCGTTCGCCGCGTGGAAATACCGTTAATCGCATCTCGCTCACTCCGGATTGGGATACCTATGGTTTGTAGGCACGTGTTAACATTTCCATATTTAGCTTGGCCGCCATATTGGATGCCCACATCACGTGATTAAAATCTCCAGGATTTCTGGAGATTTTTGGTCACGTGATTCAGCGTTTACCAGGGTCTTCTTTCGGAGTAGCCGCCATCTTGGATCTGACCGAGAAGACCCTGGTCACGAGGTTGTCGCATTCTCTCATCACTACTATGACGTTGCTTTCCGGTTTCGTTGCCAGGCTCTTTCCAGACTCCAGCTGAAGGCCATTTGGGACAGGGTGCCCAAATCGGCTTGTTTTACAATGTTTGACGCCAGAAATAAGGCCGAACTCTTACTTTTTTCCATTTTTTCTCTTCGAATTATTGATAAGATGGATGTAAAGAATTTATAAAAAATACTTATAGCCACTTTAAGCCTAAGCTTAAAACCGAAGCCAAAGGCCTCAAACATATCTTCCTTAACATGATTTGAAAAGTCTCCAGTATCAGAACAATATCTGGAGTTAACAGTCAGTATAAACTAAAACAGTATAAATAAACAAATAAGTGGCCAAATGAGTTACTCTAGTTAATCATTTAAGCCTAAGCTAAACCGAAGCCAAAGGCCTCAAACATATCTTCCTTAACATGATTTGAAAAGTCTCCAGTATCAGAACAATATCTGGAGTTAACAGGAATGGTAATGCATAATGCACATGTATTAGCCTTCATTCTTCTTCCAGACCCCATCCCACTGAAATGATCAAACAGCAATTTACCCTTAAAATTGGGATATCTAGAGCCACTTCTAAATTGTAATATATCACTCAAAGAGAGGGTTTTTTCCTCAGGGTCTGGTTGACATCTGGGGACTGCAGATTGTAATATGACAAAACGGAACTTTGCAGTTTACCCTTACTGGTGGACTTCAGAAAGTGGTGCCATTTATAAACAATTTCTACTTCTTTCTCATGCTTTTCTGATCCAGCTACGGAATACACAGGCTCAAAGCACTTTTTTACCTCCTCAACAGACACATCAGTGTGTATGAAATGTCTCACAGCTTCATCTGAAAAATTGCTCATTATGTCATGAATAAACTCCAAAGCTCATTAGACCTTTTTTAAAGCTTAAAATCTCTTCTGCAACACTACTAACCATAATGTGCCTCACACAGGTATCAATTAGCTCTCCCTTATCTTTTAAATTCACAACAGCTTTGGTATAACCCATGTCAAAACGTTCAGGGAATTCATTTACAGCTTGAAAAAATGACTTATCATCTGTACATTTAACAATCTTACTTAGTTGTGGCAGATACTCAAACTCAAGTGGAACTTCATCTAGAGATACTTCTGTTGGCAACTCAAACAAAGAGTTAACCAATGAAGGAGAGAACATATGAGGCCCAGGGCAACCATTTAGAGCAGATACTGCCATAAGCGTTTCCCAGTAACTCAAATTTTCCCACCCGCAATGCTCTTAGGTTATGCCTAAAGGTTATGATTGGGGTAGCAACCACAAACTATGTCACTACAAACTGAAATGCCTTTAAAGAACTCAGTAAAATATTCCCTTGTAACTCCCCCCGTGTCAACAGCTTCTTCCCCGAAAAACTTAATGATGACATGTGATTTGATGTCCTCGTCTTCCAAAGATTCAAATGTCTTGGAAACTAGGTATCTAGTCACCCCAGTGCTCGTAACACAGGCAATCTATCTAGTCATGCACCCCAGTACTCTTAACACAGGCAATAATTATCTAGTCATCCCAGTGCTCTGAACACAGGTAATCTACATGTATCTAGTCACCCCAGTGCTCTTAACACAGGCAATCTATCTAGTCACCCCAGTGCTCGTAACACAGGCAATCTATCTAGTTACCCCAGTGCTCTTCGCACAGGCAATCTATCTAGTCACCCCAGTGCTCGTAACACAGGCAATCTATCTAGTCACCCCAGTGCTCTTAACACAGGCAATCTATCTAGTCACCCCAGTGCTCTTAACACAGGCAATCTATCTAGTCACCGCAGTGCTCTGAACACAGGTAATCTATCTAGTCACCCCAGTGCTCTTAACACAGACAATCTATCTAGTCACCCCAGTGCTCGTAACACAGGCAATCTATCTAGTCACCCGACTAGATAGATTGCCTGTGTTAAGAGCACTCACCCCAGTACTCGTAACACAGGCAATCTATATCTAGTCACCCCAGTGCTCTTAACACAGGCAATCTATCTAGTCACCCCAGTGCTCTTAACACAGGCAATCTATCTAGTCACCCCAGTGCTCTTAACACAGGCAATCTATCTAGTCACCCCAGTGCTCTGAACACAGGTAATCAATCTAGTCACCCCAGTGCTCTTAACACAGGCAATCAATCTAGTCACCCCAGTGCTCTGAACACAGGCAATCTACATCTATCTAGTCACCCCAGTGCTCGTAACACAGGCAAGCTATCTAGTCACCCCGGTGCTCGTAACACAGGCAATATATCTAGTCACCCCAGTGCTCTTAACACAGGCAATATATCTAGTCACCCCAGTGCCCTGAACACAGGCAATCTACATGTATCTAGTCACCCCAGTGCTCTTAACACAGGCAATCTATCTAGTCACCCCAGTGCTCTGAACACAGGTAATCTATCTAGTCACCCCAGTGCTCTTAACACAGACAATCTATCTAGTCACCCCAGTGCTCTTAACACAGGCAATCTATCTAGTCACCCCAGTGCTCGTAACACAGGCAAGCTATCTAGTCACCCCGGTGCTCGTAACACAGGCAAGCTATCTAGTCACCCCGGTGCTCTTAGCACAGGCAGTCTATCTTGTTATTCCGGTGCTCTGACCACAGGTAACTCTCCCCCTTTTTTTCAAAAATCGATCGGCCCTTTATCGGACGAAGCAACGTATCGCTCAGAATAATGTCTATTGCAGCAAGTATAACGCCAACTCCACAGCTTCCTGGACCATCACCTGACATGCTATATATGTTGGGTAGAAAATGAAGCCTCTGCATTCTACAATGGCAATATATAAAAACACAAAATAGAGATACACATGCAACGATATTCTTGAACAACATGCACCTGTCAAAACTTTTAAAGTTCGCGGGAAACCTAACCCATGTGTTACTGACAATATCCGTGGATTAATGAAGACAAGGGATAAATGGCATAAAGCAGCTAAGAAAACAAATGATCCCTTGGCATGGACGACATATAGGTTCTTCAGACAGGAGGTAAAACGTGAAATTCGAATTGCAGAAAGGGATTTTGTCGCTGAGCAGATACAGAAAAATCCAAACAACACCAACAGTATTTGGAAAACAATCCGTCACTGCATACCAAACAAGTCTAAATCACAGCGTATCTTTAGCAAAGACGATAAAACTGTTGCTGACGAATTCAATAAGTTTTTCGTTTCTGTCGGTCAAACTACCATCGAGAATATCAAATCGCTGGCCAATGAATACAATATTGTGACAGGAAGCAGCGATAACTTCATCCCAAGAGAATACCAAACATGCGAACAATTCTCACTGAGCCCCATTGTTTGTAAACACGTCGAGGATATAATATTATCTATGCCCTCTAACAAAGCTCCAGGGATTGATAAGATTCCGATCCGTGTAATTAAGGACTGCCTTGGCCCTATTCTCCCAGTTTTTACTTCCATTGCAAACACTTCAATAGCCACCAACACCTTCCCTGCACAATGGAAACTAGCTGAAATTACTCCAATACCTAAAGATGTAGACTATGAACAAGCGAATAAAAATAGACCGATTTCGCTCCTACCAATATTATCGAAAGTCTGTGAAAGGATCGTCCACAATCAATTTACATCATATCTCATATCAAAGGGAAGGCTGTCAAATAACCAAAGTGGAAACAAGAAATTTCACTCTACAGAAACTTCTGTCATTGAAACAACAGACAAGATTCTCCAGGCCATCGACAACAAAAAACTAACTGCTCTGGTTCTTTTAGACATGAGTAAGGCTTTCGACAGCGTCGACCACAAACTGATGATCTCTAAACTACAAGATGTAGGGGCTTCACCTTCATGCACAGACTGGTTTCGTAGCTACTTGAGTGACAGACGACAAGTTGTCCGAATTAACTCAGCCCTATCTGAGCCTCTTACTATGGTCAGCGGCGTGCCTCAAGGGAGCATACTGGCACCACTCCTATTCAGTATATATACGAATGATCTCACCTCTGTACCACAGAAATGTATTGCAACGAGTTATGTGGACGACACCAAACTACTTATATCATTCAATCTGAGAGAGAGGACATCTACAATAACTGATATAGAAGAAGATTTATTTAACGTCAGCAAGTGGTGCTGTCAGAACCGCTTATTATTAAACCCAGATAAAACTAAACTCTTAGTATTTGGTAGTAAACAGAAGATAGCTGAACTAGAATATTTTAAGATTTCATTGCTAGGAAAGGAGCTGTTACCAGTATCCAGTGCCAAAGACTTGGGCGTGATCTTAGACACGAACTTAACCTACGACGAACACATTACTAAGACCGTTTCTTCATGCTTTTCTCGACTAGCACAAATAAACCGTGTTAAACACGCGTTTAATAAGAACACTTTAATTACTGTTATTAATACATTAGTATTTAGTAAGTTGCTTTACTGCTCGAATGTATGGGCAAATACATCTAATAGAAACATACGTAAGCTACAATCATGTCAAAACTATGCCTGTCGTATTGTTAGCGGGGCCAAAAAGTATAACCATATTACACCTATACTAAAAGAGCTAAATTGGCTCCCAGTAGATAAGCTAGTGTATTTTAGAAGTGCCACTCTGGCATTCAAATGTATGACTGATTCCGCACCAGGTTATTTAATATCTAAATTCACGAAGCGCTTCAATATTAGTGGTCGTGAAACTCGAAACTCGCAATTATTACAAATCCCCTTATTCAAATCTGCGAGTGGTCAGAGAAGTTTTTATTACAGAACAGTAAAAATATGGAACTCACTAGATAATGAACTGAAATTAAGTAAAGACGTTTTAAGTTTCAAGCGAAAGCTGAAGAGCAAATTATATCAAACTCAAAATAGGTTAAATTAATAGATGTAATTCAAATTATCATGTACACTGTAGTTGTATTGTATTTGTATTTTGTCTTTGAAAAGCCTTTTTAAGGAAAGATAAATAAAGTATGAAGTATGAAGTATGAAGTATGCAACGGCACATTATACTAAATTAAATTAAAAATTATCTGTGCATGACAGTACATTTACATGTACATGATTGTGAGAGTTTGGGAGGAAATTAAAAAGAGTAAGTAAATTTGCATGATTGAGGGAAAAAATGATAATCCCGAATGGTTTATTCAACAGGCCGGTTTAAAATCTACGTAACCACTTAATAATAAACAAAATAAATTGTAACACGCTAGCAGCGATGGGTGCTTTCGTTTCCTTTCTTTCTCCTAGTTAAAACAACAGCTCGTTTCCTAATACTTGAATGCTTGAATTACTTGCTTATATAGTGAACTCGGATGAGGCCAAAAACCCTTGATATCAGTTGTGATATGATCCCAACAAAACTGCTGAGCTACTTTAGTAGCGGCACAACAGAGTCCAAACAGAGTAATGGCGTGCATGCTCTTCTTCGGCGTTTCTTCTTTCCGGCTAGAACTGATTCGAATGGAGCGCATTCACCACAGATTTTCCCGCCACAAATCTGATACCTTCACTTGGCAAATCTCGTTCGAGAACCGTTCAAAAACCTTGTTCTTGACAAATCTTCTCACTTTACAATCATAATGGCTGTTTGACAGAGCGTACCACATCTTAAGTTTGCCAAGTGAAGCTCTAAAACCCCTTTTAAGTGGAAAGGTCTCAGCGTTCGCGTCCTCCATGATCGCATGCATTGAGCGTCGACGGCAAGAATATAATTTCTGCCTCCAATTTCATCTCTCCAGAGGAATCATACCGGCAAAATCTTCGAAAGTGTTTATGTTATATTAAATAAAGTGGTGACAACACTGAAACCACAAAATGTCAAAATCATAATTTGATTTTGAGACGTCACAGTCTTAACGCTGAGAAATCCGAAGTCGGGTTAAGCTCCTCTATCGGAGAAGAAACGACGGACGACTACATCTTAAAAGAGTTATAAGAGAGGAAATCACGTCTGACTGAGGCCACGTTTACGCGTTTAACTCTGCGATCACAATTCACTTGAAAATCGCTGCATCAAACGAGTTTTACAATTCTTTAAGTCCTATATACTAAGTTTGTGCATTTTTTAAGGTCTTCAAAACACTCTACACAAATACTGAGCGGGAATACTCGACTCTAGCTCAGAATAGTTCCGAGATAATATCTGAACTTTATCCCCGTATTTCAGCTTTTAATTTCTGTCAGCGAGGTGCCTTGAGCGGCACTAATATTACAGAGTAACAAATAATGCAGCCTAGTTTCTCAATAATTTTAAATGACGTTTGTTCTTGAGAATTCATTTCACACTTGGAGTTTTAGTTTAGAGTTCCAGTGTGTTTTGAAAGTTTAGAGCCTACGCTACAGTCGTGAAAGGGTAAACGGCTTTTCTTGTCAAAACATAGCCTGAATTTCAGCCGTCTCCTCTGGGTTCGTTCCTCCCGAGAGAGACGTCTGAATCCAATAGCCGTTAATGCCGTCCAGTGACGTGATTTTTGATTGGTTCATATTCTATAATTTCGCATAATTATCATAATTATCAGCCGAGAAGACGGCAGGATTCACTTTGGACTCGCGATTGTTGATCGTTGAGTTTCAGTGGAGATATTGTCTTTGGCAAATACCTTGAATTCGTAAGGAAAACATCTGGAAATGGATTGAAAGTGTCCTGCACAATAACCGGCCGACTAACCTGAGTAGTATGGAGTGAGGCGAATTACCCCCTTTTTTGGTGCGTTATGTTAATTTTTGGTGCGTTCTCCTTAATTCAATGACGTCACGGTTCTATTGTCTTGGACTCATGAATAAAGTGTGGCGCCCTCATGAATAAAATGCGGCGCTATGCTAATTTTTAAGGTGCGCTCATGAATAAAGTGGTGCGTTATGTTAATTTTTAAGGCGCGCTCCTAAATATCTATTGTTCCTTTGGATGAGGTCATCGATCTATTCGGGCATGTTTGGGCAAAGCCTATTGTTTGGAGGCATGTTTGGGCAAAGCCTATTGTTTGGAGCGGACATAAAGCCAGAACCGATGGACCCTGAATCCATTCAAGAAATTGAGCAGCAACAAGATGGAAGTGATCTACAAGCTAGGATCTCGAGGCTACCACGCCAGCGCTAACATTTTGCACGGCAAGATGAGAGTTCACATTCGAAAGTACATTCAAGGCCTTAACAAGAAATTTCCCACCAAGGAGGGAATTGCTTTGACAGTCGACGAGTGGATCAACCTCAAAGACATTGTGAAGGAGATGGATGATCTTATTGAAACCATATCCGAAAACCCAGAGGATCCGGAATATGAAGCCTTTGAACGCAAGAACCCACGACAGACTGAAATATCAAATGACGCCAACATGGAAGCGTTTCGTCCAACACTTCAGAGACAGAATGCTATCCTGAAGACCACAAGCCCCACGAACTTTCAGGATGGACCCATACCTTTCTGCCATGTGTGCAAGAATACGAACTTTTATGGAAGTAACCAATGTGATGGGTGTTATAACTTCGTCATAAAGGAGGAACCAGGTGAAATAGTGGAAACGTCCTCCATGACAACCGAAGAGGGGGATATAGACCCAAATGACATAGAGCAAGAAGAGATACCAAATGTTACTTTTGGTGGAAAGCCACCTTTGACTCAGCTCAAACAGTGCTCAGTATGCAAGAGAACTCTGTGTTACTATGGAACTATTCTGTCCATTCATAATGATTTGGGTGAAAATACTGACATCCCACCCGAGATGTTCGAGCCTTGGATTGATTTTGACTCGGTAAGTAATTCGATGGGCTAGTTCTATTCTTACGCGATACCATTCTAACTAAAGTTTGTGTATCTTTTTTCCTCCTAGGCGTTCACCCCAGAAGTACAACACACGGGAGCGGGGCAAAAGAGGGCTGGCGAGGACAGCATTACGCCTACCAACAAGAAATCAAAACACGAGTGTGAGACGTGTGGAAAATTCTTTTCACGCGGAATATTTGTAATACCTGTAACGGCACTTGGCGGTCAAGTCTCTTTTAGAAATACTATGTAAAAAAATAAAGCCATGATGTGATACTGAATTGTGTCTTTGTATTAATAAAGGTATTGTATTTATGTAAATATTTCTTAATAAGTACTAACAAATCCACTTTATACGAATCATTTCGACATGGCATCGTCTATTTTCCTTTACAGTTAATAACTCATAAGATAATTGTATACAAAATCCACTGTGACTCATAAGATAAATTTTGCTATTGTCCTTAGGAATTAACGATAACTGAAGAGCCTATTGTTTGGAGGAAATCTCTTGTGATGCAAATTATTCTCTAAAACTGAACTATAATTACCATACGAATATAAACAAACCACCAGATAATTAATCAAAGTTTATTCAATCTCAAAAACACCAATTTTAAAAACAGTTCGTTTTCCTTATCCTCGCGGAGTTGATAACTTTCTTATTTCTCAGTTCTTGGGTTGATATAATGTACCGTGTTACAAGATTACACTGATTTATGTTTCATTGATTTTTTTCTTGTTGACAAATGCTGCTTACTGATTGCTTATATTTAATCGATGACAAGAGGAAGAATATTTTTAAAGACATTTATTAATAGAAATCGACTTAATAAAACTTATTTCTAAAAGGTACAAATGTATTGTTCATCACGGGAACACTCTGTTCCGGAATAGGTTGTTTTTGGAATTGTTTATTCAACAAGAATTTTCGGTGGTGAATTGCAGCCTCGGTCGCTTCTTTCCATCCATAATCTTCCGTGTTCATCAAGTTTTGTTTTGTTTCCAAGATTTTTCGGAAATCAGGATATTTTCTTAAGCTGTGAATCCATTTCATATCTTCTAACAACACTGCTCTTAGGTCTTTTCTATAGGTAGGAACCAAAGCGTTACTGGCTTTGATTTCAGCAACTTCATGTCTATCCCCATCGTGTTCATACTTTTGAACCAACGCTTCCCAATCTTCCTGGTGCCGTTCTTTAGCTTCGTTACGAATTCTTTCCCAAACATCCTCTTCTCCGTCATAACTATCATCAGTGGAGTCCGTGCTCTCCTGAGAATCAGAGCTTTGATAAGAATCTTCAGTCATTTCATCATCTGAGTTGGAACGATTAGCAGCCATCGTTTATATCTTTACTCTTCAAGGATCGGGAGTATAATGTCAGACCCTTAAAAGTTTCCAACTTTATAGAAAACGAATTGGCGTGGTCACTACGTTTAACAAATATCGATTAGCTGATTTAGCTAAGGTCTCTCAGTTAGACCAACATTATAAGTAGGATTCCTAACCAACATATTTTCCATTATCAACAACTGGATTTACATTCCTCGACAAAAACTTTCTTTTTTGAAGTTTTGCTTCTTGTAAATAGGGTTTTCGTTCTTGAGTTGATAACCTATGGACTTGTGCCAAGTGGTTGGATAATTTAACAATATACTTTGATGCACAATTAGGTACAGGGCAGTTTTTTAAAGTCCGATTTTCCATGTTCACTCGTTGAAAGTTATTATCAAATAGCACAAATCTACTTGATCGTCCCTTTTATCTCCTTTCGTCCCTTTTGTCACCTCTTGTCCCGCTTTTTTCGTTTTGAAATAAAAAAAAGAGGGATAAAAAAAGAAAAAAAGCGGGACAAAAGGAGACAAAAGGGACGAAAGGGATAAACGGAGATACCTATATCCGAATGTGGACACGTCTCTTGTCAGTAGGCCCTTTCGTCCCTTTTGTCTCCTTTTGTTCCGCTTTTTTTTCGTTTTATGCTTCTTTTTTTATTTCAAAACGAAAAAAAGCGGGACAAAAGGAGACACAAGAAACGAGAGGGTCTACTGACAAGAGATGTGTTCACATTCAGATATAGGTATCTCCGTTTATCCCTTTCATCCCTTTTGTCTCCTTTTGTCCCGCTTTTTTTCTTTTTTTATCCCTCTTTTTTTTTATTTCAAAACGAAAAAAGCGGGACAAGAGGTGACAAAAGGGACGAAAGGAGATAAAAGGGACGATCAAGTAGATTTGTGCTATTTGATACTAACTTTCAACGAGTGAACATGGAAAATTGGACTTTAAAAAACTGCCCTGTACCTAATTGTGCATCAAAGTATATTGTTAAATTATCCAACCACTTGGCACAAGTCCAGAGGTTATCAACTCAAGAACGAAAACCATATTTACAAGAAGCAAAACTTCAAAAAAGAAAGTTTTTGTCGAGGAATGTAAATCCAGTTGTTGATAATGGAAAATATGTTGGTTAGGAATCCTACTTATAATGTTGGTCTAACTGAAAGACCTTAGCTAAATCAGCTAATCGACATTTGTTAAACGTAGTGACCACGCCAATTCGTTTTCTATAAAGTTGGAAACTTTTAAGGGTCTGACATTATACTCCCGATCCTTGAAGAGTAAAGATATAAACGATGGCTGCTAATCGTTCCAACTCAGATGATGAAATGACTGAAGATTCTTATCAAAGCTCTGATTCTCAGGAGAGCACGGACTCCACTGATGATAGTTATGACGGAGAAGAGGATGTTTGGGAAAGAATTCGTAACGAAGCTAAAGAACGGCACCAGGAAGATTGGGAAGCGTTGGTTCAAAAGTATGAACACGATGGGGATAGTCATGAAGTTGCTGAAATCAAAGCCAGTAACGCTTTGGTTCCTACCTATAGAAAAGACCTAAGAGCAGTGTTGTTAGAAGATATGAAATGGATTCACAGCTTAAGAAAAGATCCTGATTTCCGAAAAATCTTGGAAACAAAACAAAACTTGATGAACACGGAAGATTATGGATGGAAAGAAGCGACCGAGGCTGCAATACACCACCGAAAATTCTTGTTGAATAAACAATTCCAAAAACAACCTATTCCGGAACAGAGTGTTCCCGTGATGAACAATACATTTGTACCTTTTAGAAATAAGTTTTATTAAGTCGATTTCTATTAATAAATGTCTTTAAAAATATTCTTCCTCTTGTCATCGTTTAAATATAAGCACTCAGTAAGCAGCATTTGTCAACAAGAAAAAAAACAATGAAACATAAATCAGTGTAATCTTGTAACACGGTACATTATATCAACCCAAGAACTGAGAAATAAGAAAGTTATCAACTCCGCGAGGATAAGGAAAACGAACTGTTTTTAAAATTGGTGTTTTTGAGATTGAATAAACTTTGATTAATTATCTGGTGGTTTGTTTATATTCGTATGGTAATTATAGTTCAGTTTTAGAGAATAATTTGCATCACAAGAGATTTCCTCCAAACAATAGGCTCTTCAGTTATCGTTAATCCCTAAGGACAATAGCAAAATTTATCTTATGAGTCACAGTGGATTTTGTATACAATTATCTTATGAGTTATTAACTGTAAAGGAAAATAGACGATGCCATGTCGAAATGATTCGTATAAAGTGGATTTGTTAGTACTTATTAAGAAATATTTACATAAATACAATACCTTTATTAATACAAAGACACAATTCAGTATCACATCATGGCTTTATTTTTTTACATAGTATTTCTAAAAGAGACTTGACCGCCAAGTGCCGTTACAGGTATTACAAATATTCCGCGTGAAAAGAATTTTCCACACGTCTCACACTCGTGTTTTGATTTCTTGTTGGTAGGCGTAATGTTGTCCTCGCCAGCTCTCTTTTGCCCCGCTCCCGTCTGTTGTACTTCTGGGGTGAACGCCTAGGAGGAAAAAAGATACACAAACTTTAGTTAGAATGGTATCGCGTAAGAATAGAACTAGCCCATCGAATTACTTACCGAGTCAAAATCAATCCAAGGCTCGAACATCTCGGGTGGGATGTCAGTATTTTCACCCAAATCATTATGAATGGACAGAAAAGAATTCAAATGAATTTCAAGCTTAACTTTGGACAACTTTACGTGATCATAGCACTTACCACCGTTTCCAGCTCTGTTTCCCAGTCGTTCCAAGGCTCTAGAATTTCAGAAGGTATATCGAAGGATGCCTGCAATTAGTGAAAAATCAATAGGTTAGGTATCCGATCATTTCACCCACCCAAATATTTACATCAATACAATACCTTTATTAATACAAAGACACAATTCAGTATCACATCATGGCTTTATTTTTTTACATAGTATTTCTAAAAGAGACTTGACCGCCAAGTGCCGTTACAGGTATTACAAATATTCCGCGTGAAAAGAATTTTCCACACGTCTCACACTCGTGTTTTGATTTCTTGTTGGTAGGCGTAATGTTGTCCTCGCCAGCCCTCTTTTGCCCCGCTCCCCTCTGTTGTACTTCTGGGGTGAACGCCTAGGAGGAAAAAAGATACACAAACTTTAGTTAGAATGGTATCGCGTAAGAATAGAACTAGCCCATCGAATTACTTACCGAGTCAAAATCAATCCAAGGCTCGAACATCTCGGGTGGGATGTCAGTATTTTCACCCAAATCATTATGAATGGACAGAAAAGAATTCAAATGAATTTCAAGCTTAACTTTGGACAACTTTACGTGATCATAGCACTTACCACCGTTTCCAGCTCTGTTTCCCAGTCGTTCCAAGGCTCTAGAATTTCAGAAGGTATATCGAAGGATGCCTGCAATTAGTGAAAAATCAATAGGTTAGGTATCCGATCATTTCACCCACCCAAATCTGGAAACCGAACTGTCAGAAAATACCCAGTCAGTGTCATAACGAGCCAGACGCTCTTAGCAACCAATGTTTGACTAGGCACCCCGGAGAGATCGCAGACCTGAGTTCTGCGATCTCTGCGGGGTCCTAATCAACTCTCTGCATTCCTATCAATTAAACGCAGCTTGATTTATTTTTAATCCCTTTAACTATGACAGCCTTCGACGGCCACTAACTTGAGTTGAAATCAATCTTATTTTGGAAACTATATGACTTGCCAGAGTCGCTAGAAAAAAATAGTTCTATATCCCTGAAGCGCTCAGGCAGACTAAGCTGCCAGGACTTCTCGCTGGATGAACCAACTGGGGATATGGAACTAACTTGAAATCAATCTTATTTTGGTAAACTTGCCGGAGACGCTAGAAAAAAATGAGTTCTATATCCCTGAAGCGCTCAGGCAGACTAAGCTGCCAGGACTTCTCGCTGGATGAACCAACTGGGGATATGGAACTAACTTGAAATCAATCTTATTTTGGTAAACTTGCCGGAGACGCTAGAAAAAAATGAGTTCTATATCCCTGAAGCGCTCAGGCAGACTAAGCTGCCAGGACTTCCCGCTGGATGAACCAACTGGGGATATAGAACTAACTTGAAATCAATCTTATTTTGGTAAACTTGCCGGAGACTCTAGAAAGAAATGACTGAGTTCTATATCCCTGAAGCGCTCAGGCAGACAAAGCTGCCAGGACTTCCCGCTGGATGAACCAACTGGGGATATAGAACTAACTTGAAATCAATCTTATTTTGGTAAACTTGCCGGAGACTCTAGAAAGAAATGACTGAGTTCTATATCCCTGAAGCGCTCAGGCAGACTAAGCTGCCAGGACTTCCCGCTGGATCAACCAACTGGGGATATATAACTAGTTTGAAATAAATCTTATTTTGATAAACTTGCCGGAGACGCTAGATAGAAATGACTGAGTTCTATATCCCTGAAGCGCTCAGGCAGACTAAGCTGCCAGGACTTCTCGCTGGATGAACCAACTGGGGATATGGAACTAACTTGAAATCAATCTTATTTTGGTAAACTTGCCGGAGTCGCTAGAAAAAAATGAGTTCTATATCCCTGAAGCGCTCAGGCAGACTAAGCTGCCAGGACTTCCCGCTGGATGAACCAACTGGGGATATAGAACAAATTTGAAATAAATCTCATTTTGGTAAACTTGCCGGAGTCGCTAGAAAAAAATGAGTTCTATATCCCTGAAGCGCTCAGGCAGACTAAGCTGCCAGGACTTCCCGCTGGATGAACCAACTGGGGATATAGAACTAGTTTGAAATAAATCTTATTTTGATAAACTTGCCGGAGACGCTAGATAGAAATGACTGAGTTCTATATCCCTGAAGCGCTCAGGCAGACTAAGCTGCCAGGACTTCTCGCTGGATGAACCAACTGGGGATATGGAACTAACTTGAAATAAATCTTATTTTGGTAAACTTGCCGGAGACGCTAGATAGAAATGACTGAGTTCTATATCCCTGAAGCGCTCAGGCAGACTAAGCTGCCAGAACTCCCGCTGGATGAACCAACTGGGGATATAGAACAAATTTGAAATCAATCTTATTTTGGTAAACTTGCCGGAGTCGCTAGAAAAAAATGAGTTCTATATCCCTGAAGCGCTCAGGCAGACTAAGCTGCCAGGACTTCCCGCTGGATGAACCAACTGGGGATATAGAACTAACTTGAAATCAATCTTATTTTGGTAAACTTGCCGGAGACGCTAGAAATAAATGACTGAGTTCTATATCCCTGAAGCGCTGACAGGCAGACAAAGCTGCCAGGACTTCCCGCTGGATGAACCAACTGGGGATATAGAACTAACTTGAAATCAATCTTATTTTGGTAAACTTGCCGGAGACGCTAGAAATAAATGACTGAGTTCTATATCCCTGAAGCGCTCAGGCAGACAAAGCTGCCAGGACTTCCCGCTGGATGAACCAACTGGGGATATAGAACTATAGCTTGAAATAAGTCTTACTGGATTCTCTCCTTTCTCGTGTAAATATAAGCATAATAACTCAGTAATAGTTAGTTAAAAAAAATGGTGTTTCGGTTCCCACTGTCACGTTTCTCTGTCTTGTTTAGCTTTGGCGCCATTTTTAGTAGGCTGTTCAACTCCGGTCTATTATGTTCGTCGCTTGAACCCTGAGTTAGGAGTACCGAAGTGTTCTTGAGTTGAAATCTGTAGCTTGAGCTTGTTTATTTCGTCTCGCAGGATCAATGTTTCCTCGTGGCTGCTTCTATTAAAACCTTGCAGTTAGCTGGTTCTGTGTAAGCAATCATAAGACTTGGTTTGGCGGGAATTTCCTACCATGTAGATTTACGCCACTTTTTAGCACAACCACCTTCGCAAAGTCACTAACTGTTCAATCCAAGGCATAAATCCAAATTGTTTACTCCTAATAGCGTCAGCTGATGCGGAGAAGCAATACTGGCTTAGCCGTTGTGTAATCCATATAGAGTCGATTACTGCGAAACCCACCATTTTACTCATCGACTATAGTCTTTCGCAAAATCCTTCGGTTCTCATATATATTTGCTCCCAAGATTTATCTGTACTCCTGTTGATGAATTGTCCAAGCTATAGAAATACTAATAACGACGGTCAGTTTGAAGCAAAATACTCTGCACACAACTTCAACATTCATCCTGGCTGTGAACATGGACCTGAATGGCAGACTAAATCAGAAATAAAACAATGCATATACTAAATTGCTACCGGAATCAAAATTTAACTTCCCTACATCCCTGACATTAGCCAGGACTAGCTTTACTCACCTAACTGTCATAATCACTTAAAAGGTAAATAAAACAAAACCGCAAAATGTTATTCGATTTCTAAACTGTGACGTCACTTCATAGCAACCAGACCTCACGCTGATTTGGATTTCTGATGATCTCTGGCTCGTTATGAAACCATACCTCTTCAGGAAACGTTAGTGCCATCAATCGGTCCACCGCGTCAGGAACTTGATCAGATGGAATATCGTTGTTGTTGATAAAATATTCAAACTCTTCCAAACTAGTAAATTGGTCCATCTTGTTGCTGCTCAATTTCTTGAATGGATTTGGGAGCGATCGGTTCTAGCTATATATTTCATGAGAGCGCCACACTTTATTCATGTGCGCCTTAAAAATGAGCATAGCGCCGCACTTTATTCATGAGAGCGCCGCATTTTATTCATGAGCTCACCACTTTATTCATGAGTCTAAGACAATAGATAATGAGAAACCACCGCACTTTATTCATGAGTCTAAGACAATAGAACCGTGACGTCATTGAATTAATGAGAGCTCACCAAAAATTAACATCATGCCCGAATAGATCGATGACCTCATCCAAAGGAACAATAGATATTCATGAGCGCGCCGCACTTTGTTCATGCGGAAAGACAAAAGATAATGAGATACCACCACACTTTATTCATGAGCTCACCACTTTATTCATGAGCGCGCCTTAAAAATTAACATAACGCACCACTTTATTCATGAGCTTCAGACAATAGAACCGTGACGTCATACCTACCACCACACGTTAATGAGATACCACCACACTTTATTCATGAGTCTAAGACAATAGAACCGTGACGTCATTGAATTAATGAAAACGCACCAAAAATTAACATAAATCACCAAAAAAACGGCTAATTCGGTGCCTCTCATACTACTAACCTGTAAACATCTATATTTTATCGTGTCGCGTCCGCGGGGTTGTTGACAATCGATTATTTGTTCGCACTCGCAGTGGTAAAGAATGTCGCTACTCTCTTCAAGGAACTGTTCTTTCCCGTAAAAGAGTCTTCGTATTTCTTTCAAAATTCTCCATTACCCTTTCATGTTTTTCTACTTTTCTGTTGCATCATTTACATAGGTAATATCTCGTAGCTGTGTCGATTCGAACGGCAGATCGCGAGACATGTACAAAGATCAACGGAAAGACAAATATCAACTGTACTTTGCCTCCAAATATAATATAACGATTTGTTGCTTCGGAAAGGCTTTCACAACATAAGAGGCACTTGAGAAGCAAATGGGATGGAGATATATAATATAGGTAAGGCTTTTATTTTGGTCGGCATAATCTCAAATAAATATTTCTCACGAACTCTTACTACCGCCGTGACAGTTTTATTATATTTTCATAAATTAAATTGCTAATCCGCCTTGACGTCACTGGACGGCATTATCGGCTATTGGATTCAGACGTCTCTCTCGGGAGGAACGAACCAGAGGCACGCAAATTGAATAATATTATATTGAATTTTAATCAGCTGACGTCACGGACACGGTGTGTTATCCGCGCGCCCAGCCGTTAGTGGTGGGAGGCTTTGGAGAAACGACACCCCAACGGCTGAAACCGAGCCTACATTGGCATAAGCTATTACTGCATCTGTACATATTTAGAAATAGCATAAATGACTGGGACTGAGTGTGTAAATTTAATAAAATTCAAAACTGTTTTTATTTTATTTTGAATGCTAACTCAACCCTCCCCCTCAGTACCAGTTTGGCTAGCCTGGGATAGTTAAATACTGCTGACTTTTTAAACCAAGGGCTCAAACTTTCCCCATTATGCCATTCGGCAGAATTCTACGGAATCGGCGGCGGTGAGTATGGTTTCTTCTGTAGGTTTTCCAATGAAATGTGCTCTATACATTTTGGACAAATAAGCCACTGTAAGAGAGCTAGAGGACATCATTAAGTCTGAGGACGGCTGAAAAGTACTTGGTTTGCTTTTAGGGGGGGTTCACAGGATTTTTCTGTTGTGTTTGTACTTTGAGCCACATGAAATCATTCTTCACTGAAATCCTTGAAATCCTGCAGTTGGTTGTCTTTTCCCCCTGCTCAACCTATTAGGATGTGTTTTTGTCACTTTAAAGCAACGGCTTGAGTCCAAATCACCGCTCTTGGTTGTAGGGGTAAAAGACTTAAGGGTAAAATATCCTACAGGGGTTCCGGAGGGGGGAGGGTCCCCATGTTATTTTTTTGTTGATTACCCAGCATGCAATTGGAGGTGGGAGCAGGAAAATGTGGTCGAGTGAAATGCAGTGCAAACATCGGCGTGGTTCACCGTCGCTTGGTGTGTTTTGTGCAAACCAACCTGCTGGTTGGAAAGATTAAACAAGGTACTGTAATGACTGAGTGGTTATTTTGTGTTTGCTTTTGATTTCAAGTGCGAATGGGAAGGTTTTTTTGAGCCGATTTTCAGCTCCTCAAAATTCGCGAAATCGAAGAAACGAACAACGATCTCCAAAACAAATGCGTTTTTCTCCAAAGTGGGAGAGTCAAGCGATCCCTGTTATAGCTCTGACTTTGAAGTTATTCATCCTTTGAAATAATATCGCAACATCGTATTTCCAGCATGTCTAGGTTTGATGCAATAACTAATATTTATCAATTCCCATATGTAATATCTCATTGTAAGGTATTTCTATAATTATCTATCCCAAACTCTGTCAGATTCCTGGTTTAACATTCTTTTGAATTTCAAACTAATGTTATAACATCTAGTTTTGTGCCATTTCGAAATAAAATGCTAGAATTCCACAATTGCAGTCTGGTGAGAGATTTGGAAATATTTTTGTTTGCATAAACACAATAAATCATTGTTGTCATGTTTAAAAGGCTTATATATGTTGGGAATTAAACCTTGGCCCTGTTCTTATGTAATATTCCTGGATCAACCACTCGCTTGAAAACTGTGATTTTTGTTGTTTATTCTCTCACATGGTCAATTATTACAAGCCCAAAACCTGCCACGTTGTGCCAATGTTTTCACGAAAGCGAGGCGTGCATGGTGCAAGTCACGCTCTGCATTATGTCACACAATTACTGAACTGTGTGTTTATTTCCCTTTTAATTTGTACATTAATATCACTGATTTTTGATAATCAGATCATGATGGGGACTATATAAAACCTTTAGGTGCTTTTAAGGTAGTCCCTTCTAATATTATAATTTTTTGATAATGTAATTTCCAGGTATTTCAGGGTATAAAAACTGAAACAATATATATGGAGTAATAAGTAGTGTACATATATTCTTTTAATATTCACTGATTGTATTTAATGAGTAAAACAGGCAAAATTTATATTGTGCTTAAATTGATTTATAGTCTAATAGATTTCATTTTATCAGGAATATCAATCCGTTGTTCCACTTGAGTTTTGAACATTTTATGGCGTCATTTCTCTGATCAATACGAGTACAGACAATGGCAAAATGTGTGCGATTTGTTAACTAGAAATTATTTTCAGATTATTCATATGATTTTATAAATCACTCAATACATGTACCCATAATTAATACCATAATCGCACTAACCTGATTTTCATAGCATTGTTGACATAATTCATTTTCACAAATTAATTCATCAAATGAGTGATATATTTGAATTGACTGATTTAATTTATTGAATTGAATTATTCCATACAGTGACTGCGACTATAAGCTGTAATGAGATGTGCAAAATACACAACATCTCCTTCGTATAAATCACCAAGATAAACAAGAAAAAATAAAGATCAATAAAGAACGTACAGTGCCACATTTATGCAGTGTACATTTATATTAGATACACATGTACTGGAATCAAGTAACACAGTACAGTATTCCCTGTTAAAGTGGTAGGTGAGGTATTCTTAATATTTTACCTGTCTGACACTGCCTTCCGAGCTGCTGTTTATAATTAGGCAGGGAAGCTGTGAAAATAATCTCTAAATCTTCTTTTCTGGCTATTATTTGTACAATTGGGATCATAGTAGTGGTAATTATCCATATTTAACCTCAAAATTACACATCTAAACACGACTAAAAAGAAGCAAATCCCCCCGGAAGCCTTGCTTTCAATCCAAGATGGCCGCCGATACTGAGCCTACGATATCACAAACTGCGGTAAACCTTAAAAATGGCGCGAAAAAAAGATACCGCAAATTTATTTTCGCGCAATAAGTCATTCCGCAAGCCATTCCGCAAGCCATGCCACATGCCATTCTGCAACAAGACGGTCACGTGACTTGTTGGCCCATAGCAACGCCATACTGGGTTGCAAGCTAACCAGTTCTCCCTTGACAACCAACAGAGCTTGACTGACCCGTGGTATCATAGCTGGACTTCGAAGCGTTTTTCCGTCTTACTTACTAAATTAATCTCGAAATAAGTCTTATACAGAACAAAAGTAAAGGTCTTTCTTTACTTTTGATCCGGTATTTTGTCAAATATGCTGCGCAAAATAGAGTTTGGACGCTCAAACGAACTCACCTCGAATCTCAGCCTCAGCCTCAGGCATGGCAAACATGGCGGCCGCTCAACAAGGTAAAGTAGTCATAATTAAACGAATAGTATTGTAATAGTTGAGCAGATTCCTTCTTTATTTTATACTATGTTATATAAACCAGTAATTACGGCGTTAATTTCTCAGGTTTATAACTTTGGAGAGTACACGAAACATTGACGAACGGTGACAGTGTCAGTATTGAAATGCAATGGTCGATATGACCACATACAGGAAGGCCAAGCTCTGTATTTGCACTGTGAAAGTTCTAGAAGAAGAAAATGAAAAATAAATAAAATATTTAACTTTGACGAACTGGTCTTGTGTTATCATGTGTCTATAATTAACCATATAGCAATCAGTTAGTGCTCTGGCACCTGTAAATCGGTATGTTTTCTGGCTAGCTCTTTTTTTTAAATATTAACGAGGGAGTCAGTTTTTCTTAACTATATTTTTCCTATGTTTGGTGTGGTGACATGAAAGATTGAGAACTTATTAAACACCTTGTAAGCTTTCTGCAGCAAACACATCAACTCTAATGTTTCAAAAAGTGACATGCTAGAAAATGATAAAGAATACTTAAGAATTTAATTTATTTTATTTTATCTAATTATTAAATTAATTAAGCTTAACTGGCTGGAATACTTAGACTTGGTGTTTTTCTTTAAGTGCAAATTAGGCATCGTTAATCTGGATATCAATCATTATACTTCATACTTCATACTTATACTTAGAATGTCAAACAGAAATACAAAACTTAGAATCTCTGGGAAAGCAGATCTGCCGTGAACCACAAAATTGTCAATTAAGAGAGAACCTACAAACAAAGAAAAAAACCTTCAGAAAATTATGCAGGAGGAAGAAAAAATATTACTATAAAAATAAACTAGAAAACTGACATAGATCTAACCAAACCCCGAGATACTTGGAAACAACTGAAAACTCTCTTTAACTTATCGAAAAAGAAAAATGCAACTAGATCAATTAACATTAAGGAATGTTTCGATCACTTCAAAAAACAAAACGAGAATAGAGATATGAACGAGCAAGGATCGACAACTATAACGGAAAGTCAAGAAAATGAAAATGAAAATGTTATCGGACCACTAGATAATGAAATAAGCGATGAAGAGATAATCGATGCAATTAACCGATTAAAACATAAAAAGCCCCGGGAAATGATAACATACTAAACGAGATATTGATATATGGAAAAGAACAATTAAAGAAACCGCTGAAAATATTATTCAATGCAATACTCAATTCTGGAAAATACCCGAAGAAATGGAGCCTGGGACTCATAGTACCCATACACAAAAAAGGAGATAAATCTGAAATGGATAATTACAGAGGAATTACACTGCTGTCATCTTTAGGCAAATTATTTACATCCATTTTAAACGGACGGTTATATGACTACCTTACAGAGAAAGGAATCCTAAAACGCGAACAAGGCGGCTTTAGGAAACGTATAAGTACGACTGAAAATATTTTTATTTTGAAAACAATAATCGATAAATACGTGAAAAGTAAACCTAAAAAGAAGAATAACCTACTTTTCACATGTTTTATAGATTTAAAAAAAGCGTTTGATAGTATCTCAAGAGAAAAAATATTTGAAAAACTAAAGAAAACTGGAGTTAACGGATGCTTTTACTCTATTATAAAATCAATGTACTCTCATGACTCTTCTGCAGTTAAACTGGACAATAAGGTAACCCCTGTTTTTAGATGCAACATAGGCGTCAAACAAGGATGCATGTTATCTCCCACCTTGTTCAATCTCTATTTACATGACCTCCCGGAGACATTAAATAACGTCAACAATGACGACATCACGGCCGGTAATGAACCACTAAGTTGCTTATTATATGCAGACGATTTAGTTATTATGTCAAAAAATGCAAGTGGTCTACAAAATTACTTAAACAAACTGGAAAGCTTCTGTAATGAATTTGAATTAGATGTGAATTATGATAAAACCAAAGTGCTTATTTTTAACAATAATGACAGAACAATGAACAACTATTGTTTTTTCTATAAAAATAAGAAATTAGAAAACGCAAAAACTTATAAATATCTCGGTCTTCACCTTAGCACCTATGGTAGCTTCAGCTTAGCCAAAGAAGAGCTAAGAAAGACTGCTTTGAAAGCACTTTACAAACTTAGAACGGAAATGGGACGCTTCTTCAGAACAAATATCACATTAACTATGTCGCTTTTCGACACATTAGTAAAACCGATAATCCTTTATGGAAGCGAAGTATGGGGTGCAGATCAATCATCAGCATCAAACAGAGACATTATAGAAGCAGTCCATATAAAATTTTGTAAAATGTTACTTGGGGTCGGAAAATACGCAAGCAATAACGCGTGCCGTGCAGAGCTAGGCCGATTCCCCCTAAGTATGGATGCAAAGTATAGATGTATAAAATTCTGGTTCAAGCTTATCGATTCAGACAACGCCCCAAAACTATCTTACTGTATATACCATGAGACCAAAAATGAAAGTAACAAAGAATTCTGGAGCAAGAAAATCAAAGAAATAGTATTTCGTTGTGGCTTCGGAAACATTTGGTACGACCAAGACAATATTAATCAACAAAAAATATGGCTCAAGCATGTCAAACAGAAACTAAAAGATAATGAATTCCAACAATGGATAAGCGTAGTACATAATGACGATAGAAAAAGACCCCAACAGAAGAACAAATTAAGAACATACCGTTTATTTAAGACAACTTATACCTATGAGAATTATCTCACAGAAGTCAAAAATCTGAAACATAGAACTGCCCTAACTAGACTAAGAATTAGCAATCACAAATTGGCAATAGAAAAGGGCAGATATGCAAGACCATACAAAAAACCGGAAGAACGAACTTGCTTGAAATGTCAAAACGATATCGAAGACGAAATGCACTTCCTGACAAAATGCCCAATGTATACCGAATTAAGAGAAGCCTTATTTATAACAATAAGACAGACCAAAAAATGCCCTGAGACTATGATGGACAAAAAACTATTTTTCACAATAATCAACCCACCAAAAACACTACAAAAAGTATCAGCTAAATACGTTTATGACTGTTTCAAAAGAAGAGAAGAAATAATAATTTTACAATAATAGATTCTAATCTCGTCATATCTTTAACTAAGCAACTATATATTAAGGTATACTGAAAACATGATTTGTAAAAATTATAGCAATACTCAATCTTATAGCCTGTAATACAATTATCTTTTATTAGCACTACATTCTAATGTACTATCTGCTGTACAAAGAGCTAATACAAATATCTGTATCTGTATCTGTATCTACAGTCAGGGCCCGCGGGGGGGGGGGGGGGGGGGGGGTACTCTACCCAATGTTGGGTAATGGTGTGCCGCTGGGGCTCTGAAACCCTTACCCTGTTTAAGACAAAAAACCTCAAATGTCCATACCTTGTTCAAGACAAAGTGCAAAAATACAACAAGAAGTGTCTATAAAGTCAACTGTTTTATTTAGAGGTCAGGGATAAACTGATATCTGGTAATGAGTATGATGTTTACATCAGATAAATATCATGTCAAAAGTGATAAATACCATACCCTGTTCAAGATCTGTCAATGTGAAAATGGATACCCTGTCTAAGACCAGAAACTCGAAAAACCATACCCTGTCCAGTGGATCATCCCCGTATAGTCCATATATGCGAGTACCCCCAGAAAGAAGCAAAGCATATAAAACAAAAAAATTAAGGAATTAGGGTCTGATAGTGTTTATTAATCTAGTATATATTTCTACATGGTCTAGTGGATGTCAAAGGGGCACTGTCATTGGAATTGAATCTTCAAGTTTCTTTAAAACAAAACTACAAAAATAACACCCTGAATTCGAAGAGTAATACTATGTAAATGCCCTGATATGGTTTTCAAAAAAAATCAATAAAGGATGACAAAGTGGATTACAAAAGCTAATTATATAAAGAGGCCTGGTTAGGGGTATTGGGGATAAGGGATAACTAGCAAAATAATGACTGGGATAAGGGATAACAAACCAGAAAACAGTAGGGATAAGGGATAACCAAAGTCCATTGGGATAAGGGATATACAGCCATCTGCATCTCAGGGATAAGTGATTAACTATCCTGAAAAATATAGGGATAAGGAATAACAGCACCCCCCTCCCCCTAATAACCGGGCCTCTATAAACTTGATTTCGGTTACAGTGAACATATTTCAAGTTGCTCTAAATTTCTCTTAAAAGCAGTATTTTTCATCCACTCAAATCTTTGCCATCCTTTATCAAAATTGTCTCAAATTTTCTCGGCTAGTACACTGCATACTCTGGTAATCTGAGTAGATATTTTTGTACCCTGCGAGCAGAGGTTTCTCATCTCTCTGCCTGGCAGAGAGATGAGAAACCTCTGCTTGTAGGGTAATATTTTTGTCTTTAGTCATGAGAATGTTTATCATTTTTGGGTTCATTGACAGTGTTCCTTTAATAATATTAAAATTTTATAGCGAGTGGTTAATAATGTATGCCTGTTACTGGCTAATAGCAAAATAAGAAACAAAATATATAACATTCTCTCCAATGACTAAGTAGGGATATATAAAACTTATCAGTCCTGATCTGATATTTTTCTTTGCTTCAAAACTGGACATGTAACACCCACTGATTCAGTATCAAACTAAAATAATATTCTAAGATAATTTCTGCATCTCCTCAAGTACATGTAGCTAGCCATAGCCTGTCCTTTTCTAAGTTAAGGCAAAGGAAACGAACATTTAAATAATACAACATTTATGAATATTTTCGTAGCTTATAATTAAAGTTAAACACAGGATGTTTTTAAAGTACATGTACGAGCGCCTAGAGTAAACAGTATTCATCCCAATATTCTTTTGAGTCCTGAGCAAAAGCTTATTGTGTTTGACCGATTATTTACTAGCATTAAAAGAGTTCACTAAGTTGTGTTTAGCAGCCGCCATGTTTGCCATGCCTGAGATTCGAGGTGAGTTCGTTTGAGCGTCCATACTCTATTTTGCGCAGCATATTTGACAAAATACCGGATCAAAAGTAAAGAAAAACATTTACTTTTGTTCTGTATAAGACTTATTTTGAGATGAATTTAGTAAGTAAGACGAATAAACGCTTCGAAGTCCAGCTATGATACCACGGGTCAGTCAAGCTCTGTTGGTTGTCAAGGGAGAACTGGTTAGCTTGCAACCCAGTATGGCGTTGCCATGGGCCACAAGTCACGTGACCGTCTGTTGCAAAAGGCCTATTCAGCCTTTTACCCTCACCGTCTGAAATCTACAATGAATCTACAATGAATCTACAATGTTTACCGTCTCGTTTTTCTCGGCCAATGGAAATCGAGATACCGTGGCGCATGTAATCGTTTCGTGGGCAGAGGTTTCTCTCGGCGGCAGGAAAGGGGTTGGGTGGAACTTCTCGAAACGAGCAATAGTATTAGCCTACGCAACAATAGAAAACACCCTAACCATTAGAAAGTGCAGTACAAAA
The DNA here is from genome assembly GCA_030867875.1 of Actinernus sp. WN-2022. Classification (NCBI taxonomy): domain Eukaryota; kingdom Metazoa; phylum Cnidaria; class Anthozoa; order Actiniaria; family Actinernidae; genus Actinernus; species Actinernus sp. WN-2022. Next base: position 59,439,005 of record JAOWCC010001210.1, read on the forward strand.
ACCATAGAAGTATAGTATTATGGGTGCAATCAGAATGCAGGTCTCGAGAGGTTCCATGCTACTCGGAGTAGTGAATCAATTATCCTGCTCCCCAAGCACAAACCATGTACAGTGTATGACACACAAATATGCTAGAACTCCATGTATTAATTAACCTATCTAAAATCTAAACTATGAGATATATGAAGCTGTTCTTTTAATATGATTTAGATATCGGTATTCTCAGTATTCTTCGTCGATGCGGTGATTTGTTATTGTGTTACAGTTCTTTGAATTTTGTGACAGCCCATGTCAGTTCTTTTTTGTTTCCTAAATGTCAATGAAATCCATATATTTCGGCCAATTTCAAATTTTAGACTTGATAAACCTTTAAAAGTGATATCTAAACTGTTTTGAAGTGAATGCTAATCATATTGATGAGAAAAACAGCTTTATTTGTGGAGTATGTTTTTGGCCGCCATCTTGGTGTACTAAAGCTGTACACCAACATGGCCGCCGTATACTAAGTACACTAAATTGTTCGAATATTATTTGGCCGACAGCTCGGTGACGAAGTACTCTATTGCTCTAAAATTTCGGTCATTTCTATATTTTTACCTGCTCTATACACAGCATTAAAAATAGTTTACTAATATAAGTTTTTTCTTGAGGCAATGTTTTTTGTGACGTCAATGCAAACGATCAATTTCTAGGTGGCCCGAGTTAAGGCCACTCAGGGCCTCTTGTTAGAAGAGAAGTACCATGTGAAAGTTCTGATATGCTTTTTTCAAACTTTTTCAACAGAGGATGGTAAAGATTAAAGTGGATTACAAAAGCTTATTTTAGGAACTTTAAAGTAGTATTTTTCATTCACTTGAACTTTGCCAAGTAATTAGCTGGCATACTACTAATTATACTACTATTTTTTCACTGAGTGTTCGTCTAAAACTACTGCAAGTAATACGAATAGTTAACGAGCTAGCGTGTAACGAGTAATTAACTGAATCCTTCTACAGTAGAACATTAAGACGGAACTGGGCAGTTACTGAATTCTTTATTGTTTAAACATCAGTCGATATAGTCTACATCGAGTCAACTTTAAAGTCCGCCCTCCAGCGGAGAACATTTGAGTGTCTAGTTACATTTCTACGTAGTATGCTTATATATTCTAATACGACTGCAGTGAAGTACAAGCATGGATGAGATTGTCTAAATTCAAACATAAAATCTACACGATCTAGAACATATTGGGTGATCAATTTCGCAAGAAAGTGAGAGGAAACCGTGTTAGCATAAAAATAATAATACGTTAAATGTATTAATGTTAAATACGTTAATCGTATTTTCATACAAGTGAACCAATGTCAGTGCACACTTTGGTGCTCCGATTAGAAACGTTGGTTATTTTATGGGAAATGCTAATTAAGCCAAGTGTGAAATTTGATACCTCAAGTTTTCAACATTTACATAAAAACTAAATTTTCTAATTGAAGCACCAAAGCGTACACTAACATTGATTCACTTGCATGAAAATACCCACTATATTAAAAACTTATCGACCTCTAGGAGGCTTTTCCCAAATGTCCTTAAATTCAGAGTTGCACGTCTCCATGGAAACTGTTACAAAATTTATTAAGGTTGTGACTTTATCCTTAATTCCTGATGTCCCTGAGTTTTAACTCTGAAATTGATTGTCCTTGATCTTACACCAGAAGATAGGTGTTTCAAAAGGAATCGATTTGAGTTCAATACCTTTGCTCCTGAAATGTTTCTCAAAAAGATTGTCAAGAAAGGATCTGAAATCACATTTCACAGTCTCACTTGAAGCAATCACAGACAAAGACGAAAAATATTGGTGAGCTTTTTCAAAATCGAATTCGAAATCACGTTGAAAACTTATTTCATCTCCTTCAATTTGAGAAAAATACCCAGTTGATGAAACAGAATTAAGTATTTCATTTAACTTCCCCACTGGAAGCCACTCATTTCTTTCTTCGTACATTGGCCTCAAGAAATCAAAACTCTCCTGAATCCAGTGGGAAGGGGGATTGATGTTAGGAAAACACCAGATCATCCCAAGCATGCCGTCTGGAGCCAACACACGCCTGATCTCGTCAAAACTCTTGGGCCTGTTAGCAAACCAATGTAAGGCGTTTGCAGCTACTACGACATCTACACTTGCATCTGGCAGTTCTTATTGAAGGCAAAGGAAAGTATAAGCAGAAAACAAATCAACGGATGTGTGATGTTTTTAACAGTGGCGATGATGAAACTTTAATCATCAGGAGACATAATTTTTATACTTTATAGTATACTTACGAATATTATCCGCTGAAAATTGCAGCATCTCAACATCTCCAATGATGTTTCTGAACTGCTGGCACATGCTCTCCAGAGGATCACTTGCCACTATCTGTACATTAGTTCCCTTCAGGACGTCTTTCATGATTCGTGTGAATTTGCCCGTTCCTGCTCCCAGCTCAAGGACAGTTTTTGGCCGTTTTTCTTGTTCCTTCTCAGACTCACCTACTTCAGAACAAACTCCACACTTCTCCAATAGCATTGTAACTGCTTCTCTCGAATAACTGGTTCTACTCTTCTCGTAGTTCTTTGCGTTGCAATATCCTTGAGCACAAAGAGAAGATATGGAAGAGCTTGCCATTACTATGGTGGAGCCCTAGAAATTATGAATGAATTAGCACCTAGAAACTACATCATTTGCCATGAATATGTAGACCCATATTTATATTTCTTCAAATAACATTGTCGTTGCGAGCGGGTTTGAGTCGAGTACTGACTGAGTACATTAGAGTACAGTGCTACCGTGTCGTTACTGAGCCGACCACATTTTATCCCGTGATTTTGTATTGTCTTTATCTTGAATAAATATCATATTTCCCATTAAAAATACCTGAAATAATAGGGTAAGTAAGCTTTTTAGCTGTTACAACTGCTCTAACTCTTTCGCTTTATTGGAATTATAGGAAATAACTTTATTTCAAAGAAAACCCTAAAAAACGGGACATTTCTCTAAAACTTCAAATCACACCTTTACAAGTAGCACAGGCCATAACACAGTTTGTTACATAGCCATAAGTTTTCCAGACACAATGTACGCTATCATTGGCTGATTCAGGGTCACGTGGCAGTCATCATATCAATGTTTCCCGCGCGGGCAACAATTCATCAAGTGTTGCCCGCCACGTGATCACATCGTGACAGAAGATGTGATGTGTCGCGTGCGCCACTGGCTGGCTAAAGGCGGGAAAGCTAAAAAAGGATGCAGTGAAGACACAAAACAATACTAAAAAGATGCCGTAGCGATGATGGCAGCGTTTTGTGTTGAAAAGCAGCTTCCCGAGGAGAAGACGACAAACCTCGCTCGTATCAGGTAGGTCCTGTATTTATGCACACACTTCAGCAGACTGTCATGGCGGCCGGTCGCAAGACTGACTAGATCACACTATTCTTTTTGGATTGAATAACTGAGCAACTAACTAATAACATCATGCCCGATGAAAATGAAAATCTAACGATTAACACGCCGGGCACAAATGAACGTAAAAAGGCCGGGGTTTCTATATTTTAAAACGTGTTCGGCGTAGATATATGAATTTTGGTAGGTGTATAAATGAGTGCCAACAAAATATAATCTGATAAGTTAAGCTAATGTAGCCATCATTATGACGTCACAACGACGTCATTTGTCCATTTCTAATAGGTTTCCTCTAAATTTTTATTACCTCTAAAAACGTTTCATTATATCTTTTTAAAATCTCTTGTTCATGAGAATGAAGGAATCGAAAACCCGTTCTCGATTGGTAGAGGTAAACAAAAATTATTCAATTTTAAATTTTGGCAATTTTCCCGCCAAACATTGGCGGGAAATAAATAACATAAAACCATTTATGAAACTATCGCTTGTTTTAACTTTTAGAGTTCGAAATATTGGTACATCATATTTTGCACAATAATAAAACTCTTTATTGATAACAACGTGTTCTTTTTAGAATTTTGATTTTTTGAGTATAACAGCTTAGAATTGAAGCCTTATTTTTGGAATACGTCATTATGACGTCATTAATATATTTGGATGTCCTCAGAAAATAGCCAGTTCAGATTTTTATTGAATTTTATCGACGGAACACCTTTGTCTAACACGCAGAAGTCATAGTATTTCCTTTAGTGATATTTTTATAGTAGGCAGTCTGATTTATGCTTGAAGCCTGACGTCACTGATAATGACGTCATAGAAATAGTGAATCATCCATAACTCTGGATATATTTATCGTAGAGAGTTCAATTTTTTGCTAAATGAATATATTTCATGAAGCCATTTTGATCACATAATCTGTTTGCAACGTGTCTTAAAGGTTATATTTCACCAAAAAAGGAGACATCCCTTATGACGTCACAAGAACGGCAGAATACATAAACAATTGTCCAAAAAAATGAAGTTTCACTTTGTTACCAATCTGCCAAAATATCTTCAAATTTAGAGTAGTCGTAAAGAAATGGTGTTAATTTTATTTTTTTGTGTGCACTCAACCTCGGCCTTTTTACGATCTTTTGTGCCCGGCGTGTAAGTCTTTCAAAGACTTTTGGAGAAAGGAAATGCTGCCTGAGTTGAGGAAAGAAATCCGCGAAGAGATAAATGTGATAAGCCAACGGCTTCAACACGAGTTCGACACAATGAACAAACGACTTCAGCAAGTTGAAATTTCCCAGTCCTTCGTAACAGACAAATATGATGGACTACTGAATATTACCCAGTCTACAAAGAAATAAATAAAAGCCATAGAAAACAAGATCAAAGCCCAAGAGCAGTCAATCTCAAACGCTCAAGACGAAATTTACAACAATACAGCCTCCTTGGACGCCATGCAGCAATACACAAGACGTGACTCCTTGGAAATTACTGGGATCCCAATCCTCCCCATCGACAACCCTACGAAGCTAGTAACCGAATCGGGGGTAGAAGCGGAATATTGAATATTGAATATCGTGGTTGAAAACTGAGGAATATTGAATATTTGCCTGAAAAATATACTGAATACGGAATATTTCAATGAAAATTAAAAAGAATAAGGAATATCCAAAACAAAATTAGTAGGGAATGGGAATATTTACCTCAGGAGAGCAGAGGAATACGGAATTTTTAGAGTGAAAATATTCCGCTTCTACCCCCGAAACCGAACTAAGCTCGCTGCTAAATGTCGATCTGCATGAAGAAGATATCTCGATAGCGCATAGACTCCCGCCGACCAAGAAAGTCAGAGATAGATTCATTGTCAAGTTCGTACGGCGAAGAAAAAGAGATGAAATATACAAGAACCGCTCGATGCTCGTAGGGAAAAGCACAACCTGGCTTCCGTCGGTAAATGAAGAGATCGGAAAGAGCATACCAAAAGGCACCAAGATCCACATAAATGAATCACTCACCGGATACAGAAAGAAGCTGTTCGGGAAAATACATGCATTCAAGAAAGACAACAACTTTAAATTTCTGTGGACGACTAACGGAATAATCCACCTACGCGAGACGGAAACGTCCAATATATTCCACTTTACATCTGAGGATGAGTTCCAGGAATTTATTAATCCTTCAGAGCCGGTGGATGCATAACTGAGATAAGTAAAGAATCAATGACTGACCTGAATTTGAAATTGTACGATGCACTACAAAACAAGGATGAGTGTAAATAATCACAATGATTTTATGTGCTTACCCTTTTCAAACTTATCTGATGCAGAATTTAAAGCTGTAACTGGAACTTGGTATTACGATTTGTCTAATACGGATATTGATCTCTATAATATAATGCCAAATCCTGATAAATTTGATGATAAGGATTCCGACTTTATGCTAACCTCTCCAAACTCTAATTATTACTCCATTACTAAACTTAACAATTATTTAAGAATTATAAACCAAAAGAAAAGTCTCACTCTATTTCATTGCAATATACGGAGCCTACCAAAAAAAATAACTCTGCTTAACGATCTCTTATACTCCTTAGATGCTAGACCTGATGTTTTAGCCATATCTGAAACAAAATTAAATAACAAAACTGTAGTAAATACTGATATACACCACTATAATATTTTTCACACTCATTCAGAAACTGCAGCTGGAGGTACATGTCTTTATATATCAGATAACCTTAAAGCTATATAAAGACCAGATTTAACATTTACAATAGAATTAGTAGAATCGTGCTGGTCTGAAATTATAACAGATAATGGAAAACCACACATTATTGTTGGATGTATTTATAGGCACCTTCTGCTAATAATATATCAGAATTTACATTAGAACTAGAAAACATAATTAAACAATTAAATGAGCAGAAATATCAGGTCTATGTAATGGGTGATGTAAATATTGATTTTCTAAAGTATAATGAACATTCTAAAACTGAAGAATACTTAGATATGCTATATTCTAACAATCTTATACCTCTAATAACTAAACCAACTAGGCTTACTGACCACTCATCTACTTTAATTGACCATATTTACACTAATACACCAATTAATGACATCACTTCCGGCATTGCCCTGATTGACTTATCAGACCATCTACCGGTATTCTGCATCTGCAATACTACAATATATAGAAAAAAGATTAAAACATACCTTAGGGACTATAGTAAGTTTAATAAAGACCAATACCTGGAAGACTTATATACATTCAATTAACTGGACGGACATTTACAATAATTCCCAAGACCTCCATGAAATAACTACTGGGAGTGAGTGTATAAATAAAATTAGGCAAGCTGTAGACAAACATGCCCCCATGAAACAAGCTTCTCTAAATAAAATGAAACAATTAGCAAAACCATGGTTAAAAAAAGGCTTATTAAAATCAATCAAACATAAACAAAGGATGTACCACCCATATTTTTTAGGAAATGACTCAACAAATGTTAGAACTTACAAACAATACTCAAATCTACTTAATCGAATAAAAACTACAGCAAAAGATGAATATTATAATCAGCATTTCCAATTTTATAAAGACAACCTTAAGGAAACATGGAAACTTATCGGGACACTTATCAAAAGAAAATCAAAAGGTCTACAGTCTTATCCATCCAGAATTATACGCAATAACAAGACTTACACTAAACAATCTGATATTGCAGAGCAATTTAACCACCATTTTGTTAATGTAGGTCCAACCTTAGCTAGTTTAATTGAAAATACTGATAATCATGATCCTACAAAGTACATAAAAAATACCCCCACTCATAGCTTTTATCTGTCTCCAGTGACTGAAGACTATGTATCCCAGCTATTCTCTGAATTAAACGATAAAAAGGCATCATTACATATCCCCAACAAACTAATAAAAATTGCTTGTAGATTATTAGCCATACCCTTTACTTTGATCTATAATCAATCAATCTCATCAGGTATAGTCCCAAATATACTTAAAGTCTCTAGAGTAACTCCAATTTATAAAAATGGCATTGCAACTGACCCTAATAACTACAGACCAATAGCAATTTTGTCACCCTTCAGTAAAACACTAGAAAAGATTGTCTATAACCAATTAAACCTATTTTTAGAAAAACATAATATACTCTTCCAATATCAATTTGGATTTAGGAAAGGTTATTCCACTGAGCAAGCTATTTTAGAAATAACTGATAATCTCAAATCATCAGTAGACAAAAACCTTATAACTTGTGGCCTTTTCTTAGACTTTTCTAAAGCATTTGACACCGTTAATCATAGTATATTGTTAAAGAAACTATATAAGTATGGGATACGTGGACAACCACTTGATTGGTTCAGGAGCTATCTTTCGAATAGAACCCAATATGTAAAAATTGAAAATACTGAATCCAACCCTTTAAGTTTTGTTTGTGGTATTCCTCAGGGATCAACGCTTGGGCCATTACTATTTCTCCTATACATAAATGATATCTCTAATTCATCAACGAAATTATCTTTCCGAATTTTTGCTGATGATGCCAATATATTTTACTCTTGCAAAAATCCAAAGGAACTGGAAACAGTTATGAATACTGAATTAAAACATGTTCTCAGTTACTGTAATATTAACAAACTTTCTGTCAACATGAAAAAGACCAATTATATGTTAATTAATTCACTCAGAAAGACCCTCCCACAAATGAATATTCTAAATATTGAAAGGAAAAAGAACATTAAATATTTAGGAATATACTTAGATGAATACCTCAATTGGAAAAGTCAAATCACCCATATCAATAACAAGATAGCCAAAAATGTAGGAATTTTCTACAAATTACGGAATTACACATGTACCTCAGTCTGCAAATGCTAAAACAACTTTATTATACACTTATATATCCCTATTTAAACTATGGGTCCATCAGCTGGGGAAACACATACCCAACCAACTTAACAAAAATATGTACTAAACAAAATAAATGCATTCGAAGTATCTTTTTTGCCAACAACAGAGAATCTGCTTCTCCTTATTACCAAATTCTGAGCATTTTAAAATTTGAAAATATTGTTAAGTTGAACATCTGTACCTTAACACATAAACTATACAAAAATCCATCTGATATCCCCTCCGTGTTTCACGATTTCCTAATACCCGTAACAAATGTACATAATTACAATACCAGGTATGCAGCTAGGAAAAATTTCTACCCCCCTAAAATTAGAACCAACTCAGGTAAATTTACTTTTAAATACACTGCTACGAAAATTTGGGAAACTATACCTACTAGCCTAAAGCACCTAACAAAAACAAACAATTTCAAAAAACAATATAAAGTTTACCTGCTTAATCATCAAATTTAAGAGCACCATTTTACTTTGTTTATAAACCTTCTCACAATAACTATTTCTCCTCCTAATCCTCTCCTTCTTTTTCTTTTTTTCTCCTTATTTTTTCTTTCGTTTTCTCATATTGTAGTTCCTCTCAAGCTCAATTTATTACTCTAATCAATACTTTATTTAATATATTCTATGTATTACGCTCAGTTATTCAATTATTATTTGTATGTAAGCAGTGGCCAACTCGAAAGCTTTTAGCTACTTTGACCACTCTACACTTGAATCTTTTAATTTATTCCATCTACTTATTTTGTTTATACATTTTTATCTACTCTCCTTATTGTAAACATTATAAATAGTGTGAAATAAACTTGAACTTGAACTTGAACTCTAGAAAAACTTATGTCTATATAACAAATTACTTAATGACTGTCCCCTCGGGAATCAGTGAGTTTTGTTTCCCCTCGATCCTCGATGTTCCCCTCGACTCCGTCTCAGAACTCGAAAAAAAAAAAAAGGAGGCGTAATTTTACGCCCAGCTTAATTTTTTTAGGCGTAATTCTCCAAAATTTAGGCGTAAGTAATTGTGCATTAGTAGCTGAAATTTGTATGTCATGGGAAAAGGGTAAAATTTGTTTTTTTAATGTTGCAAATCATTTGCTTTTTTTGTAATAAACATTCGACTTTAAACTCATTGAGTTCAATATCGATTTTTTTTAAAAGACAGAGAAAGACAAAGGCGTGGCAGCCTTTTTTCCATGCGGTCGCGCAAAGTTTCGCAGGAAGCCATGCAAGTGTTTAAGGGTAACGTACATGTCTAGGCTGAGCTAGGCTGTTAAAACAGATCTATATATCGCGCCGGCTTTGAGGGCTTGGCATATAACGTGTTACAAGATACAATGATACGGAGATACCAAGATACAGTGATACGGTGATACGGTGATACGGTGATACAGTGATATGGTGATACAGTGATAGGTGATACAGTGATACGAACATCTCAAATTTCCTTTTTTTAAGCGGACACGAAATGGTCCCGCTAAATACAGGTTTCTGTATGAAACGGACTGTTGTATGGGTCACTTGAGCTCTTGCAGCCGTGGCGTGACGCTAATTTCACGGTATTATACTTTGTCTGACTATTTTGTTTTTTAATTTTAACTTTTGAACGTTACGCATTTAACATTGAACCACTTTATTGCCCTTGTTGAAGAAAGGTTTTTGCAACACAAATACGAAATTAACCCTGAAAGATTGGCAACTAGATTTAGGGACGGACCATTTGAAAATTGATGGAGAGGGGACCCGTTTTTTTTTGCTCGAATTTTTTTTACGACTTCTCAGTTGCTGCAAGAATTTTTTCTGGCATCAGAACCTTGCACGATTTTTTTAAAGTTTCGCCCTTGCTTGATTTTTTTTCTGGGTGATATTGCAATTGGCTCGCTCGATTATTTTCTGTGCAAATTCGGCTTACTCGTTTTTGTTTTTTTGTTTTCTTTGGGGGGGATTTTGAAAATTTTCCGCGATCCCGTTTCTCCGATCTAGTGAGATGGCTTTCAGAAGCTCCAACTCCAAAAATAGTTTATGGTTGCTTTGTCGCATTTCGGAGGAATCGTATTACAAGTATTACAAGTGGCTTCTATTTGCAAGGCTTCATTCTTTCACATTCGTAACATTGCACGTATTAGGAACTACTTATCTGCTGAGAATACCAAGACGCATGCATTTATTACTTGTAAGCTTGATCATTGTAATTCTCTCCTTTATGGCCTTCCGCAAACTCTTGTTCAGAAACTTCAATTAGTTCACAACTGTGCTGCCCGATTAATCATGCGTAAGAGAAAATTCGATCATGTAACTCATATACTCATAGAACTTCATTGGCTTCCTGTAACTCAACGCATTATGTTTAAAATCTTGCTACTTACTTTTAAGGCACTCAACGCGCTTGCACCGATTTATCTTAGTGGCCGACCATTTAACTTTTGAGGAAAAAAATTCCTGCAAGCCAACGGTGTTGAAAAAAAATATCCTGCAAGCGGAAAAGCTTTGTTCTGGCTCCGCTTTTTTCGCAAAAAAAATGCGTGCAACAACACTGCTAAAGAAAAAAAAATCGAGCACAGACAAGAACACCCATCCCCCCCTCAAAAGTCAAATGGTCGGCCCCTTAGCAACTTGTTAGAAAAATATGTGCCCACCAGACACCTACGTTCCAAAAGCAAATTTCTTCTAAAAATTCCCAGTGGTAAAACAACAAAAACATATGGCGATAGAGCTTTCTCTGTGGCAGCGCTCAGGCTGTGGAACACTTTACCAGATAACATTAAACTCTCACCATCATTGAACACTTTTAAATCTCGTCTTAAGACATTTTTGTTTCAACAGGCCTATGATATCTAGTTTTCGAACATGTTTAGTCTAAATCATGTTTAACTTAGTTGCTTGGTTTTTATAATATTTAGTTTCTTCTCATATTTAACTATTTTTTAGTTTGTAATTCTTTGTGAAGCGCCTTTGAATTTAAGAAAAGTGCGCTATATAAGTTTAGATTATTATTATTATTATTATTACAAAACCCGTGCAGGGGAATATCAAAATTGGATTTGGTTATCATGCTTTCGGTGAAAAGGCGAAAACATAAATCCTAGATATACGGGTAGATATGCGGGAAACACCGTCAAGAGCTCTCTTTTTAGAATTTCCCAATTCCCCAACAAATTTTGTTTTGCAGCAGAGATATCAATTGACATTGTGTAAAAAATTCAGACAAATCGAATCAATTCTTCTTGAGTTAGAGCTTTTTAAAAACTCTATTTTGGTTGAAAATCGAAAGCGTAGAAAATAGCCCAAGATTTCCCGAAAATGCAATGTTGATTTCCGATCAAAGCTACGCGCCGCATCGAGAATATTTTATAGCCGGTTCTAGTTTTCTTATGACTTGGAAAATGGAAAAGACGAAAGATCCTTGAGGGAAAAAGCCAAAGCTAACACCTATAAATGACAAAGGAAGGGCACAGAAATCAAAGGCCTTAAATGCCAGTGAGTCTGAAAGGTCTTGAAACAGCACGGCAAATAGCGAGATCGTGGTGTTGGTTTCAAGCCATTCAGAGTTTTAATATGTTTCCATCTAAGCTTTCTTGGAAACAAATCTTCTCTCGGCTGGTTCCTATCAATTCTTCTTTATGTTCAGATGTGGCCACTCGGCACTCTGTCTGAACTTGTCGGGTTTTGCGAGGCTCGTAGTCGTATGCATTGCTTGGCCTTGTTTTGCTTCTTTCCAAGCTAAGGGCATCCTGCTGGAGCATTTAGCCCTGCTTGATTTTTGGAAGACATAAGGCCAACAACCCATGGATCGGGGCTGGAAAAACGTTTCTCAATAAACATGAAATGAATTTATGCTAGCTTTCGTTACGGGCGAGTGAGCACATGTCAATCAAACAGAACTTTTTACTTCCGGTTAAAAACTTCCTTTTGCGTACTGATTAAAAAAAAAAAAGTTTTTGGTATGTGAAAAATTGCTGTCAAAACTTAGCTTGAATTTCAGCCGTCTCTCTCCTCCGGTTCGGAGGAACGAACCGGAGGAGACGGCTGAAATTCAGGCTAGCCAAAACTACATTTCTGTGGGAAAGTATTTTTTCCCATTTTTTAAATTTTAAAGGAAATTTGAGATCTTCGTATAACTGTATCACCGTATCACCGTATCACCGTATCATCGTATCACCGTATCACCGTATCACTGTATTACTGTATCACTGTATCACCGTATCACCGTGTCACTGTATCACTGTATCACTGTATCACCGTATCACCGTATCACCGTATCACTGTATCACTGTATCTTGGTATCTCCGTATCATTGTATATTGTAACACGTTATATACCAAGCCGGCTTTGAGACAAATAGAGCGGCAAGCAGAGACGATTTCTCTCATCTTTCTACAAAATATTGTTTGCATTTTACTACCATTTGGAAGCAAGCGTTTAAGTGTAAACTTTTTTGTCTGTTGTTTCAAGTTTGAAACGCAAGTTTATTAATTACGCGGCGACGTTTGGCGTGTGAAGTCTGAACTTTTAACCGCAAAATGTCAAAGTTTGACAGCTCATGTAATGTAAACTATTTTCCCGCGCAAAACAAGTTGTTTTACATGACAAAAAGCTATGTTTTGCATGACAAAACCTATAGAACTTTGACATTTTGCGATTAAAAGTTCAGACTTCACACGCCAAACATCGCCGCGTAATTAGTAAAACTTGAAACAACAGACAAAAAAGTTTACACTTAACGCTTGCTTGCAAATGGTAGTAATTATTTCAAAAAAATCAGATATTTTTAGAGATTTGGAAATAAGACTTGTCTTCCGATAATTTTTACCTTTGTAAGAGAATCTAGGCGTAATTTTACGCCTAAGTGGAAAACGTTAGGCGTAAAACGAAAAAATCTAGGCGTATTTACGCCCGTATCGGGCGCAAAGGATCTTAGGGAAACAAAACTCACTGTTTCACGCAATTTTGATCATTTTTTAACTCGTGGATGCACGCATGTGCAGTAACGAGTTATTGGGGTTTATAGGTGGTTTTCATTTCCGAGCTTAGCGTTAACCTGAGGGTCGAGCATGGCATTGAATTTTCCGAATGACGTTTGATTTTCCGAAGATATATTGACGGACGTTTGTATTACGCGTCCAAGGTTGTCATGCTGTAGAATTCGAAGATGTATTGACATCCGTTTGTAGTCGGTTTGACTGTGAAGAATAAACTGTTATCAGAGAAGACGCGTCGATGCTTTCTAAAGGATTTGGTCATATTGTAGATATGCCGCTTTCTAAGATGACTTATAATTAACTGCTGTGAAATTTCTTGTGTCTGTCTTTCTTGGAATTCTAATTCAAAGCACTCGACATTATAGAAGTTGTGTTTTAGATCGGGACATATATACTCGTATGGTGGTAGCTCATATTTATTTATCCACGCTGGGGAAACATTGAAGTTCATGTAGACTAGATTTTTTTTTTTTTTTTAAATACAGGTTTTATTTCTACCACACCGTGATTTTTACGTTTTTTACATCACGCGACAAGGAAAAGTACAGAAAAGTAATTACAATCAATGTCAGGAACAAGGTACACGTTAAGTAATTATATTGGCCAATCATTTCCCATCACAGTTCAACTATCAACGCCTTGAATGCCAGCATAGTTAGAAGAGGAGACAGCGATTTGCAGGCGTCTGAAACAGCACGGCAATAGCGAGATCGTGTCAAGCGATTCAGAGTCACCCGGTCGTACGTTTCCATTTAAACTTTCTTGGCCCGGGTTTTTTGAAAACAAAAATTCTCTCGGCTGGCTCCTATCAATTCTTCTTATTGTTCAGATGTGGACCCTTGTCGGGTTTTGTGAGGACTTCTATTTATCTATTTGGCTCGTAGTCGTATGCATAGACCAGTTCGCGGTAAATTCCGACATTTTGAGGGTCTGTACAATGTGCGAGCCAGCGAGCCATGCGAGGCATGCGAGCCAGCGATGCGAGACATGCGAGCCATGCAAACAAATATATAATTAATCAAAAACAAAATTTAGCCAGACAAATTAAAGTTCAATCGATTCTCGAACTGGAAACGGTGAGGTTAAAAGACGGAATGACTTTGAGGAATGGCATGTGGCATAGCTTGCGGAATGACTTGCGGAATGACTTATGGCGCGAAAAAACATTCACGGTATATTTTTTCGCGCCATTTTTAAGGTTACCGCAGTTTGTGATATCGTAGGCTCAGTATTTTTTCATCGGCGGCCATATTGGATTGAAAGCAAAAATACAATAGAATACAACACAATACAATTCAATACAACAGTAGAACGCAACACAATACAATACGATAGAATACAATTTGGTAGCAATTCGTGTCGTCCTACATGACGGGTGGCCGATATTCGATATTATCGGATATTTTCTAATTAGATATATATTAGATAAAGGTCTCTCTGTCTTCTACCGAGAGGGTTGATATTCGATACTATCGGATATTATCGGATATTTTCTAATTAGATATCTATTAGATAAAGGTCTCCCTCTCCTCTGAAGGACATCGATATTATCGGATATTATCGGATATTTTCTAATTAGATATATATTAGATAAAGGTATATCTGTCTTCTGCGTAGAGGGTCGATATTCGATACTATCGGATATTATCGGATATTTTCTAATTAGATATTTATTAGATAAAGGTCTCTCTGTCTTCTACCGAGAGGGTTGATATTCGATACTATCCGGATATTATCGGATATTTTCTAATTAGATATCTATTAGATAAAGGTCTCCCTCTCCTCTGAAGGACATCGATATTATCGGATATTATCGGATATTTTCTAATTAGATATATATTAGATAAAGGTATATCTGTCTTCTGCGTAGAGGGTCGATATTCGATACTATCGGATATTATCGGATATTTTCTAATTAGATATCTATTAGATAAAGGTCTCCCTCTGCTCTGAAGGACATCGATATTATCGGATATTATCGGATATTTTCTAATTAGATATATATTAGATAAAGGTCTCCCTCTCCTCTGAAGGACGTCGATATTCGATATTATCGGATATTTTCTAATTAGATATCTAATAGATAAATGTCTCCCTCTCCCCTGAAGGACATCGATATTCGATATTATCGGATATTTTCTAATTAGTTATCTATTAGACAAAGGTCTCTCCTCTGTGAAGGAGGTTGATATTCGATATTATCCGATATTATCGACCATTTTCTAATTAGACATCTATCAAATATCTACTAGATAAAGGTCTCTCCTCTTTGAAGGACGTTGATATTCGATACTATCGGATATTATCGACTATTTTGTAATTAGATATCTATTAGATATCTATTAGACAAAGGTCTCTCCTCTGTGAAGGAGGTTGATATTCGATATTATCCGATATTATCGACTATTTTCTAATTAGACATCTATTGGATATCTATTAGATATCTATTAGATAAAGGTATCTCTCCTCTGTGAAGGACGTTGATATTCGATATTATCGATATTTATTTTTAGAACATTTAAAAGCTGGTTTAAGTTTTAGAAAATTTTAAAACTGGTTTAAATATAAAATATTCTAGAAAGGAATTTTTTTTTTGGTGATTAATAAAAAAATGGGGGTTTATTTATTTATTTAGTTTGGGGGGGGGGGGGGGGGGGGGGATTTAAAAGAAAAAAAATCCACCCACCCCTCACCGACAAAATATTTTTTGCCTCCTCCTCCCCCAACTTTCTCCACCATCCACCTCAACATTTTATCTAGAAGAAAACTTCTAGGAAAGAGGTAAACAGTATCTTAAAGTAACAAGTGCCGAGGATCTTGAAGTAAATCCTCGTAGTACCCGTTAGACTCTGCTTTACAATTGGAATAAAACACTGACTAGAAGAAAATGGAAGTGCGCAAATAACAAACTTCTAAGTAAACTCCTGACAAGAAAGAAGTGGCTTAAAAAAAATCTGAATTTCTAACGGGACATGAAACAACCATAGGAGCTGATCGATCCAAGTCAGGAACCAGCTAATCCACAGAACGAATTGGAATTTAGGATGTTGGTTTTTGCATGTGGAGGGAGGTAAACCGGAGAAAACCCCACAGAGCAAGGGGGAGATAATATAGCACCCTACTATTCTCTTGTTCCCTCATCAAAGAATCGCCCACAGTGGATGTGAAAAGACGCAAATATGGACTGGTAAATGATCGAGAACTACACAGAAATAACCCAAAAAGTTATCAACATTTCTGTTTCACTTTGCCGTTTCCATGCCGAACATTAGGGCCACTAACAAGCAGATGTATGAAAGCCAGTTAACACTCTACTCCAAGCAAACTCATTCCTAACACAATCTAACCCCTAACCCAACATAAAAAACTAACATCAATATATATAAACCCAAGTGATCAATAATTTAGGATTTTTAGAGCTATAGTAAAATTAGGCTTTTTAGGGCTAGATCACGGAATGCAGAAAAATAATGCTTCTTCGATGGTCCTGTGAACTAATCCAAACCCTACCCCTATATTTCAAAACACCCTAACCGTCAACAACGGGTGCCTACTAATTTATGGTTTTTTAGAGCTATAGTCAGTAAATTAGGCCGGCTTTTAGGGCTAGCTAGATCACTGAACAACACAGAAAACTAATACTTCTTCAATCGTCCTGTGAACTAATCCAAACCCTACCCTTATATTTAAAAAAACACCCTAACCGTTAACAACAAGTGCTCGGAACGACTGCAGAATACCCCACCACAGCAAGCTGTATTGTAGAAATGTCAACGCGTCTACGCGTCAACTTGGGTGGAATACACATCCAACGTAGAGAGCTGATTGTCGTGTCAACGAGTAGACTGCGGTTGATTGTAGAACGCAGTAGTAATATATAGAGTACACTTTATTCATGTCAACGCGTCATCGTGTCAACAAGTAGACTGCGGTTGATAATAATACTAATACTAATAATACACTTTACGTTTTAGGAGCATTAAACAGCGCTCAATGCTCTTACAATATCAATGATGGTAATTAACTAAAAAATAATAAAAACTATCTACTTACAAGTGTTCTAGTAATATCGAGCAAGCTATTTAAAAAGAAAAGTCTTTAACTTAGATTTAAATACATTAACAGTGTCGGCACTCCTGATGTTAGACGGAAGAGAGTTACAAAGTCTTGGAGCACAGATCGAGAACGCTCTATCACCATAAGACACAGTATTTGACTTTGGTATGGACAACAAGTTATAACTAGATGATCTTAAAGTAAGGGCTGGCTTATATCCCTGTAGCAGATCAGAAATATAATCCGGGGTCAGACTATGGAGAGCTTTATACGTGATTAATAGAACCTTATAACTAATTATAGATCAAACTGGAAGCCAGTGGAGTTGACGGAGTACACGGGTGATCTGTTCTGATTTCTTTGTTTTAGCGACTAGCCGAGCGGCAGTGTTCTGTAAGCGCTGTAGCTTAGCTATTTCAGAGTCGGGAAGCCCAAACAGAATACTGTTGCAACAGTCCAGACGGGAAGTAATAAAAGCGTGCACCAATTTCTCACAGTCTCCTTGACACTGATACTTGCAAATTCTTCCAATGTTACGGATAGCAAAAGAAGCTGACTTGCAAATGTTGTTTATGTGAGTATAGTCAGTATAAAGTGACTGTCCAAAGCAATGCCAAGATCACGGGCGACAGGAACCGGAGCAATGACAGTACCATCAATGGATATACCTGGCATCGGCTCACACTGGATATGAACCGAGATGAGAGATGGACGATCTCAGTCTTACGTGGATTACACGCGAGTTTGTTGGCAGTGCACCAGATTAAGATATCTTTAACACATAGCTCCAATTTGGCTAATGTAGCAGATCGATCATATGTAGAGTTAACAGTTACATAGAGTTGGGTGTCATCTGCATACATCATGCAATCGAGGTTATGCGCCTTGATCAAATCCTCCAACGGTGCGAAATATAGGGAGAACAAAAGCGGTCCCAGTACAGAACACTCTAGTACGCCATACTGTATTGTCTTGCTGGTGGAGACGGTATTCCCGACAACGACTGATTGTACTCTGTTAGTGAGGTATGACCGGAACCATGCTAGCACGTGCACTGTGCCTCTGATTCCATAACGATGCTGAAGTCTCTCCAGAATTAAGGAGAGCATGGTCATTCGTGTCGAATGCGGAGTATAAGTCAAGCAAAACTAAGACCATCTCACGCCGAGAATCGCTGGCGCAGAGAATGGCGTTCATAACGCATAGCATTGCTGTCTCCGTACTTGGAAATCGTCTATATGCTGACTGGAATTTAGCAAGCAGACCATTCCCCAAGAGGTAGTTGAAAGAACCTGTTGCACTACTCGAAAAAGAGCAGGGGATTGTCACCCGGTACTGCAGCCTGGCCATTGCACTAACCACACTCAACATTGTAAACTGCGTAGCAGCTATTAGCGCCGTGAAGCAGTCCGAAATAATTCACTGACGGGATATGTCAGTCATATATAAAGCGCCATGAAACTGTGGTTGATATGGCGCTATATAAATATGGCCATTATTAGTTCATCGTCTCTGTAAAGGCAACCCGTTCCAGTAACTTAGACAGAAAGGTTATATTTGTGATCGGACGATAACTTGGAGATTCCTCCTGATCAAGGTTGAACTTTTTCAGGGATGGGTGTATGATGTCAGTTTTTAGAGACGAAGCTAAGGGAACACGCCCTCAGACAACGATGCATTGATGATTATAGTAACTTGAGGAACGAGAAAAGCAAGATCTTGCTTCATAAAGTGTGCAGGAACGGTGTCAAGCAAGCATGACTTTGCAGGAGACTTTTCAAGCATCTTGATTGTAGAACGAAGGTGGTAATATATAGAGTACACTTTATTCATGTCAACGAGTCATTGCGTCAACGAGTAGACTGCGGTTGATTGTATTACAAAGATATTCAGCGAGACAGAGTATTTTATTCGTTGACACGTTGATCCTCGCAACAACTCGATTCATGTACATGTTTGACCGTGACAACGCGTGAACGCGTACATTGACTGTCAACCTGTAAGGTAGATTATGTGGTAGGGTATTCTGCAGTCTAGCCGAAAAATAATGCTTCTTCAATGGTCCTGGCTGTGAACTACATTTGTAATCCAAACCCACAACTTAAATAAACCTAACCTTAATAAGTTCCCTTTTCACAATCTTGAAAAAAAAACTAGTTGAAGTTTATGAACCAGTTTAATCTTTTTGAAAAAATTAAACCAGTTTTAAAATTTTAGAAAAAAATTAAACCAGTTTTAAAGTTTTCCAAAAACATTAGCTGGTTTAAATATATTTAAACCAATGTATATGTTTGAACTACAACATATTTATCAGATAAAGGTCTCTCTCCTCTGTTAATGAAAAATATGAGATACTACAGGATATTAATATGATATTAGATCTAAAATATAAATATCTGATAGTATCTTACATATCGATATTCTTCACTTCCACTATAAATATCGGATATTTCTATCTAAAATATTTCATGAAAAATATCAGATACGAGATGATATTAAGGTGACATTAGACGAATGATAAATATCTGATAAATATCCGATATTCGATATTCTGCAGATATCGCACCTACATGTGTCTGACCTGTGCAGTTTTTATAGTGAATGTTTGGAACGGAAGCTGTAAAAATAATCTCTAAATCTTCTTTTCTGGCTATTATTTGGACAATTCGGATCATAGTAGTGGTAATTATCCATCTTCGCCCTCAAAAATCCCCGAAGCCTTGCTTTCAATCCAATATGGCCGCCGATGAAAAAATACTGAGCCTACGATATCACAAACTGCGGTATTAACCTTAAAAATGGCGCGAAAAAAGATACCGTGAATTTTTTTTTCGCGCCATAAGTCATTCCGCAAGTCATTCCGCAAGCTATGCCACATGCCATTCTGCAAAGTCATTCCGTCTTTTACCCTCACCGAACTGGAAAACAGAGTCTGAACTGAACCCGAACTAGAGTATGGACATGATTAGATATGAACCAGGAAAACTGAGCTGAGTGCATGAATAGAATAAATAGAATTGGAAACCGAATCCGATGTTGAAACTGTTTGACGCCCATACACAAAGAAATGGAGAAAACTGAACTGACCGAAACCGAACAGAACATAACGATAACGATATCTTTATTTATACATGGAAAATCATCAGTTACATACATAGATAAAAAACACTAAAATATGAAACTGTTTTACATGAAACCCATGTTGCAGGGACGAATAAGAAAAATAGGAATGTCATATATAAGAAATATTTACATAAGGTTAAAAATAACTCGATTTCGTAAGATTAAAAATGAAGTTATTTAAACTAGTTGATTGCCTTACATCCTCAGGCAGTTCATTCCATAACTTAGCCCCACTAAAGCGAAAAGCCTTTTTACGGAAATTGGTTCGTGGCCGTACGAGGGTTAGTTTTGTTAGTTAGATTGTAATTTATAGAGGCTGAACGTGGTATAAATTTTGAGGATAAATATTCAGGAGACAGGTTATTTAAAGCCTTATAAATCATTATTGCTTTTTGTTTGATTCGTCGAATATATAGTCTGTCCCAATTTAGAGTACTTAGGAGCTCATCAATCTTAGTATCAAAGGGTAAACCGGTTATTATTCTGGCAGCTCGGTTTTGCAACTTTTGTAGATTCTCGGCAAGTCCTTTGTTTAGATTTTCCCATACAACACTGCAGTAATCAAAATGAGGGAGTGTGAGAGTATCATAGACACTTAGCAGTGCTTTGGGGGGTATGAAAGGCTTTGTACGTCTGAGTGCACCTAGACCTGAGGAGATTTTCTTCATGAGTTTGTTAATGTGGGTTTTCCAAGACAAATTTTAATCTAGATGTACACCAAGATATTTTGTTGAGGTAACTCTTTCTATGACTTTACCATCAATGGTGAAATATAAATCTTTCGGAAAATTTGTCAATTTCTGGTGGGAACCCACTAGCAACAATTCAGTTTTTGTTGCATTTAGGGTGAGTCTATTTGCACAAAGCCAATTTCTAACATTTTGGAGGTCGAGTCCTAAGTCAATTTCACAGGGGATCTGCGTCAATTTCACAGGGGATCTGCGTCAATTTCACAGGGGATCTGCGTCAATTTCACAGGGGATCTTCCCCTGTGAATGGAAACGTGCAAAAGTAAGCCCCGTATATAAAAGTGGGACACTGTCTGATACAAACAATTATCGGCCAATATCCGTAATTTCAGCTATAGCTAAGGTATTTGAGAGGATCATCTATGACCAGCTATATACCTATTTGCAAAATAACGGTCTATTAACTAATTGTCAATCTGGTTTCCGAAAGTTACACTCAACAGTGACCGCTTTGCTCCATGCTACGGACAAATGGTCGTTAAATATTGACAAAGGTCTGATTAATGCAACTGTTTTTGTAGACCTGAAAAAAGCTTTTGACACCGTTGACCACAATGTTTTGCTTCAAAAACTAGAAAGTTACGGCTTGACTTCTCCAAGTATTGCGTGGTTTAGATCGTATCTCAACGAACGAAAGCAAAGGTGTGTGGTCAACGGTGAAATGTCAGACTTTGGGGTACTCTCCTGTGGCGTCCAATTTTGGGACCCCTGTTGTTCCTAATATATATAAATGACCTTCCTGATTGCTTAAAATTCTCAGACACTCAAATGTACGCAGATGATACTTGTCTTACAATGGCAGGTTCATCATGTGATGACATTGAATCTGAATTGAATACAGACTTACAACATATTTATGAGTGGCTGAAAGCAAACAAGTTGAGTCTGAATGCTACAAAAACAGAGTTTTTATTAGTTGGCTCTCGCCAGAGATTCTCTCATGTGGCATTTCCAAACCTTGTAATTGGAGGCGAAAGCATCCCTAAAATAGCTTTCGTTAAGTACTTAGGGGTGCACATAGATGAAACATTAACATGGTCAAAACACATTGAGAAGATCTCTAAGCAATTATCATCTTCTATTGGAGCTCTCAAGCGCGTACGGCCCTACGTGCCCATGTCCTCCCTCAAGACTATGTACCACTCATTTATTCAACCTAAATTTGATTATTACAGCATAGTTTGGGAGAGCCTGGGCACTGAACTCGCAAATAAACTCCAAAAACTCCAAATAGGGCTGCTAGAATAATAACACAGTCTAGTTTCGATTCTAGCTCTGGCCCAATACTTCACGAACTGGGTTGGGACAGATTAATAATACGCAGGCGCAAACTTTTAGCAATAGAAATGTTTAAGATCTATAATAACCAAGCGCCTGGGTATTTAATACACAAATTTAATAGGGTTCATACACCATATAACACAAGAGGTTCATCATCAAAATTCCAACTGTCCCTCCCCAAAACGAATTATGGTAAAAAGCGATTCGGCTACAGAGGAGCACATATTTGGAATAATTTAACAGAAGACCTGAGGACTAGCAAATCGTTAAAGTGCCTATGAAGCTTATTTTTTTATTTTTTCAAATCAAAATATAAGCTATCTGGATAAACGATTTCTAAAAAAAAATTGAATTTGAAGCGTCTTTGTATTTTTTTCCGAGCATTGAAAGTGTAGAAAGTGCCTGATTTGGGCTGCCTGTCGTGAAGCGACCGAGTGAAGGGAATCTTATGGAAGTCTGGGTTATGACGTCAAAGGAGTGTGGCATTTCTCTCGCCTCTCCGCGATCCTTACACTTACAGACCTTTATAACCTGTCATTGCTAAATTTCGAGAGAGAAAATGCCGTATCGATGTGTAGTTTGGGGCTGCCCCAACACACCAGATTCGAAGAATAATGTGGCCCTACACAAGATACCATTTGAAGGCAATGAACGACCAGAGGCGAAGAAAAGGCGAAGACAGTGGTTGCAGTTTGTAAGAACAAAACGCGCAAAATGGGAGCCAACCAAGAACTCACGTGTTTGTTCTGTCCACTTCACGGCAGATGATTTCATGAGGAAGTTTGCTAGTGTATCGTCCTATTTGCCCAGACTTCGGTCAGATGAAGTAGGAATCGTACCAATACCAACGATCCATTCAATCCACTCCGCCACGGACAACACAAAAGATGACCAGTCGAGTGCCTTGTCAAAGAGAGCTCGTCGTAAGGTAAATTCGATGAAATTTTATACCGCACCATGTTTTACCAATCAAATATAAGCTTCTTTAGCTTCGAAGCCAAATTAATCACTTCGATGTTTCACTGTTTAGATTATGAAAGAGATCTTCGTTGAAACGACGTCAACGACAACAAGTTCTACTTCTGAACATGAGCCAAATGAGGCCGATGCCCCAGAAAACTCTGCTTCAATTCCAGAACCGGCTGTAAACTCGGTAAGATCCTTTCTCCGTTTTTATGTCAAAACCTGTTCGAAAAAAACAAACAAGTTGTACACTAACGTGATGACATACAAACTTATAGGTGAGAGATGCCTGTAGTGTAGTCAGACCCCAGAGTGCGTTGGTTGTAGGAAATTCACAAGTCTTAATCGCCAACTAAGAAATAAGATTGTGGGACTACGCAGCAAACTACAAGAGAAGCAATCGGCGATTGTACAATTAGAAAGTGGTAGGTCGTTTTTCTCAGGGTTGGGTTAGGTAAGGGTGGAGTTACAATTGCCAGCAATTTGTAAAACTGAGATACACCGCTCAGCTTATGAATAATTATCAGTGTCTGCCTCACGGTAGCCTCACGGTACCAAATGTCTTCAAATTCCGAAATAAAACTGACGAGCAGCTATATGAAGAAATGTACCTTATCAATGCAGCATCTGCTATGTCGACAATTTGTTTGTATTTTACATGCAGATATACAGGAAGCATCAACTAATCCTGATTCCCAAAGTGTCCATGAGAAGGAAGGGGAAGATGAAGAGGAAGAAGGGGGAGAAGAGGAAGAAGGGGGAGAAGAGGATATGATCTTAGAAGAGGAACCTCATCCATTCAGTGATACCTCATCTGAGTGCTATTTTGACAACCATACAGAAATGGAAACAGATACAGAAGATGATGAACAACAACCAAAGCGAAGGTACTGTTCATTCAGTATATATGCTTCAACATATATAAATATATATATATCAAAAATATATTTAAAATTTTGGGATGGCATCGCTGATATATTTTTCAAGGCATTCTGAAAAAGATATAAGTAGAGATATTGCATAATGTTAGATATATTTTTTATAAACATATTAACATATACCCTACTGGTCAATGTTTTTGCACTTGGCTGTACATATATGTATGGACTTTCATAGTTTTGTTGTTTTTGTTAAATTGTTCTCCCTTTTCGTTTTTTTCTTTCCAAGGTCAATGTGTTTTTTTGCTAATAATTCAGTTTATTTTCAATACTGACATAGCATTGCTTTTATATATTGTTATTATAGGGATGGTTTTGATAGCACCAACCTCCGAACCCAACCAAAGTTCATTGTATTTTTATCAAAGCTTCTCCTACTGTTCAGTGTATGCCCTGTGTGCAAGTCTGAAAACCCTGTTGTTGAAACAAAAGAAGTTGGCACCATGGTTGAAGTCAAAACCAGCTGCATCAATCCAGAATGCCCTAAACCAGAAACTGTTTGGAAAAGTCAGCCAGATATGGTTGGTACAAGAATGCCTGCTATGAATTTTCTTCTGTGCTTTGCCATATTGGTTGCTGGTGGCTCTGCATCTAAAGTTATTCAAATATTCAGCCACATGGGTTTGTCCTGTATCTCCCTGAGGACTTATTTCAAACATCAAGGTGTAAGTAGACTAATATGTACTGTTCAATAAATTAGCAGTACGCATTTACAATGAGAGAAGCCAAGTGCTTTTTTTACCTCGGTGATAAAACAGGTATTGCAAGTTGATTAAAATAGTTCTGCAACAGGAACAATTTTATTGAATAGGGGCAGATCCAGAATTTTTGAAAGGAGGGTGGCCGGCATAGATTTTGTTCTGGAACATGCATTGTCTCTGTAAAATGCTGCAATTTGGCCAGTCCAACCCCCCCTAAATATGCCTCTGCTGAACTACATGTATATAACTGTAACAGGACAAAGGTGCAGTGTAGCCGTGTTCTGTAATCAATTAAGGAACCAAAATCTTAGAGATTACAAAACATCAGATTTAACTGGTATAAAGGCTGGTCATGTGACCCCTTCATATTAGCCATTTCGTAAACGAAAAACTGACTGGAACTGAGTAGATAAATGTATCTTAATGAAAAATAAATAAACCTCACCACATGAAAGATCACATTAAAATTAGTGTGTTGACAGAGGTTGTGGATTTTTGGATCAATATTTTTTTATTAAACTACATGATTGTACATGTAGGTAATGAACTTTCAAAAATCACAGAAATAAAATAACTGTGTGGCTTGGGGGATGGCTGTACATCTCCCCATTCCATATTGAACTCTTATTTTTGAGATTTTCAAACGCTTGTTAATCGTTCTTATTTACTCAAACATCCTCAAACTCAGTTAAACATACTGTGATATTTTATGTTATGGGGTTAAATGTTTAAAAAAAATCAAATAAATTTACAGTCACTCAGTCCTTTCATATCAGTTTACAAAATGGATAATTAAGGTAACTATTGACTGTCAGGGTAACAAATTATGAATGAGTTTTTGAAATTCAATTATCTAGTGTAGTTTTAGTATTTTCGTTATTTGTATTTACAGTTTTTGTTTCATCTATAATATTTTTGTTGCTGTTGATTGACAGGAGAAGATTTTCCCAACAATTTATCTGTACTGGAAAGCCTATCAAGCAAGCATTTTTGCAAAGCTGAAAGAGACGAGAGAGCCCCTGGTAGTTGCAGGGGATGGGCGGCATGATAGTATGGGGCACTGTGCAAAGTATTGTGCCTATACTATCTTTTGCTGCACTATTCCCCTTATTATACATTTTTCACTCGTTCAGGTGAGTAGAGTGATACTTTTTGGTGTATATTTGAGGTCATCAGTGGAAGAACTATTCTAGTATAGGGAGATTGGGTAAGAAAAATATAGAGTTGCCTACTGGTAGGTTACTCTATCTCTGACCGTAAAGCAATGATATGCATGTATGTCTAAACAGCCACAAGATCTGAAAGCATGTTTTTTTCCTCAGAGGAATGTTGCAGGAAGCAGCCCAGCCATGGAATACCTGGGTTTCCAGAACTGCATGGCATATCTCCTTGGGTGTGGATTAACCTTAGGCACAATGATAACTGACCGGCATACATCAATACTTAAGCACATGAAAGAGAAATTGAGCCACATTACGCATTACTTCGATCTTTGGCATCTTAAAAAAAGTATGATATTTGTAGGATTTGATTTTGTTCATTATTTTTTTAAATAGGAAATATTCAAATTTATAAGGTCCACAGCTTTTCAGGTAAAGAAAATGCTTCACATATCGTCATCATTATAATTTTGTATTTTCCTTATCTCTACAGAAATCCACAAAGTTCTAACAAAAATAAGTAAAGAAAAAGACTGCTCTTGCCTGACAGAGTGGATAAAACCATGTGAAAATCATTTCATTTGGAGTGCTACAACCACTCTGTCAGGCAATGGCAGTGTGATATGGGCAAAATTTAAGTCATTCTTCTCACACATTATCAACAAACATGATGGTCTAGAAGATCCCCTTTTCAACAAATGTGCTCATGGTGATGAAATAGCTCAAAGAAAATGGTTGCAAGGAGGTTTGTTTTAGACTTTTTTAAATCCTGATTCTTGAAAAATCAATAAATGTTTGAAGATACATGTCCTAGGGGGGTGGGAGGTGTACTCCCATATCTAAGCTATACGGGTATGTGCCATCCAGGTAGAAGGGTATGGTTTTTGTCAGAGCTGTTTCAGTATGAAATAGGGTCATAAAAGTCACATTTGTAGACTGTCTGGAATAGGGTATAGGGTATGATCTTGACAGGGAAGTATGAGACTGCACATATATTTCTCTTGTTATGAAATAGAATACAGGTCTGAAAAAGGGTATAGCAAATCTTATATTTTGGTATGAAATAGAGTCAGGGTTTTGAGACCAGGTGGCACACTCCCACCCAAAATTCCTGGGAGTACCCCCCCCCCCCCAAAAAAAAACCCTGTGGAAATGCATTTTTCAACACCAATCAATAGCACCTGTATACAAAATGATGAAGTTTTTGCTTTGTTTTGTTACTTTTCTCAGAAACCATTGTTTATGATAAGATGTGTTCAGCATTGAATAACCCCTCCCTAGTGAAAGGGATTAAACAGGCTTCGCCAGTGGCACAAACCAGTTGCGTTGAGGGTTTTCATTCAGTTGTTAACCAGTTTGCACCAAAAATGACTGCCTACTCATATCCTGGAATGTTTTGTAGGTGAGTTCTAATAATGATTATATTTACACAGGGTGCACGTCCCATCACCAAAGTGGTTTTCAGAGTGGCCCTGTTATAAAAATAAATTAATAAAATGTAGTTTTCATCAGTCAACATTAATTTTTATAAACATCCAACATACAATACAGGACATATTAATTTGTTTACATTCTTTTGATTATTACAGGCACATCATGGCCTCTGTTCATTTCAATTACAATCTCCACCGTGATGTAAAGAAGAATGAAGATGGGACAGAACAACTGAAGTTTGTGTACCCAAAATTTAAGAATGGAGAGGCCACTGTGAGAAATGTCCGGGTACAACCCATTTTTGGTGAGATAACCAAAAATACATATGTATCCTTTAGAAGTATATATGGTATTTACTCGTAGTGAAAGTAATTATTAATTATTGGACCAGTCCTGGCAAATTCATTGTTTGTTTAGAATTCTTCTTCAGTTGCAATAATATTATTTGTCCATGGCTTCTCTAATTAACAGATTACGTTGAAGATATTTATCAAACCTATGTTACGGCACAACGAGAGGAAACACTGATTGCTGCTGTCCAAGAACTTGAGGGACTGACCCCTCCAGTTATGAACACCATGCTGGAAAAACAGACCAAAGTGGATGCAATTCAAAAGAGGAATAGAAGGAAAAGTATGGTTGTACAAGATGTCCCACCAACCGTCCCAGGTATCAACACATACACTGTAAAAGGTTTTAGATACAATGTATAACTTTTTATATCATTACTTCCTCCATGTAAGGATAAAAATAAAGTAACTTATAGCCATGTTTTTTTTACTTCAGTTTCTGAATTTCAAGCCCCAGCTGATGAAACAGCAACACAAGTCCCACCCACAACTAAAGCCAAGCCACGTTGCTCAATCTGCCAGCATCTAATGAAAGGGCATAAGAATGTAACAACTTGCCCAAAAAATCAAAACCAAACAAATCGGCAATAAAACGTAATGGTTTGCCAGTTTATAGCCTTTTGCACGAGGTGGTCATATGACCTTTATTAGCTTATCAATATAAATAGTGTTAGTAAAACATGGATACTAGAATGGAAAGACCAAGCTACATGTACATTGTAAAATCTCCAGCTTTAGGTTCATATCTTAAAAACTGGTTTCTTTTTGGGAGGGCAAGCCATGCTAACTTAAGCCTCATAAATTCTGTTAAATCTTGGGAGTTTTCACAAATTATCCCTTCCTTCACTTTTAAAGATATGAACCTAAAAGTGGATGTTTACTAAGTTTAGCTCGCTTCTTTCTATTACTGGTATCCATGTTGTACTAGCACCATTTTTATTGACAAGCTAAACACAAGTTTAAATTTAACAATATCTGATATATAAAAACACAGTAGTATAACTATAATCTGAATTCTGAATTGAAGTTTTGATAAATTTTAACTAAATGAGCCAACTATTTAGTTGACATCACCTAAATTATTGTAACTGCAAGACGAACAGTCACACCAAAATAATGTACACTAGACTTACGTGTAGTCAAACTGTGAGTCTGTCTCCACTGGATTTGTCATGATGTCAACTAAATTAGTACTACATTTAGTTAAATCTGAATCACTGATGTTGGAGTGATTCTGACTCAACTCCCTCACTCTCACACACACTCTCTCTCATTCACTCACATACATTGTATATATAGCATAACTATAATTTTTATTTAGTAAATAAAATGTGTTAACTTAGGAACTCTAATGCATGATTAGATGTCATCTTCTTGAAATCCTGTGAACGAGTCACCTTTATCGCTCAGTAAAAATGTCATTCTTATTCTATGGTAAGCACATGCTGGCAGTGGCACCCTGTTTTTTCCAAGATGACCATACACAAGCTGAATAAATTCCCAATGTGAAATACTTCTCAGGAATCTGAAAACAGAGAATACAACTGTTAAATTAGTTTTCTAACTCTAAATATTTCTTTCAGTTCCTAAGGCCCAATTCAAAGGTCCAATTTTTCATGCGCCAAACGCAATTGAAACAAACAATAGTTAGGCAGCTTCTTTTGAAGTAATTAGGTTTGGCGAATGGTAAGTTCAATTCTTAGGCCTGAGCCTAAGAACATTACAAACTTTGAGAAATAAATTTTGAACAACAAACATCATGGGCCCTTACCATTTGCATGAAATTTTTGGTGAGAACAAATGGTTGAAACAGTTTTGTCACCAATAAAATAGAATGAAAGGAAGTTGTACCATTTATCATTCTTCATAACTGTAGCCGTAAGAGCCTGGGTAACAACAATAAAGAGCCTGGAACTAGTGGTCTAACCAAATGGTACAGAAATTCCTTGTTATTACAGTAAAAACAAGAAAAAGACAATACCTTGGAAACTATTACCTTAATTTTTCCAAAAAAATGTTCTGGTGGGAAGAACCATTCCACTTGATTTCCATACAAATGGTAAGTGACGCTACACAGTCATGGATTTCTCATGCATGTCATGATAGTCTATAAAAAGTAGACTTACGTTTCCTATGAACCAGTTTGATGATACCTTCTCTTGTCTATGGTTATGTACTTCCCTGCTGATAATCATAAGGACCATTTATCAAGGCAGATGGAAGGGAAACCAGGATGGAGCCTAATACATGTTGGTGGCTCCTGTACTTCCTGTAACACTAAGTCAGAACTGAGGGCTTCAACACACTGGGCCATATCATGACAACAATATCACTCATTTGCATTCTGTAGAAATTATGTGGAACAATTACCACATGTGCACCTTGAAATAAGAAGAGTCAACAATAATTATATAAGCTTCCTATGCACATATACAAAAAAAAGAAATTCTGACACAAGTTTTTAACCTAACCCTTTAACTTAGAACTAATAGTCTGAACATGGACTTCCAACTAGTAACCAGTCACATTGCCCCCCAAGCCACTCATACTGTAGGTAATTTGATAAGTTATAGGACTAGTGTAATACCATACTGAACGAACTCACAGTGCCATAGGTTGTCAACGAGGTGTATGCACACTAACCCTAAAATTTGCTTTTTTTAAAACAAGAAAATGGTTCCTTAAATTAAGAAACAGCTCACAAAATTGTTTTGAATATTGTTTTCAGCCTAAGAATATTGTTTTCAGCAACTGGCTTTTTTAGCAATTACTTGTTTGATCTCAATAGGATATTTTTGACTGGAGCCGTAAATTACACTTGATCCCAGTGGTGCTATAACCGATTTCAGTGTTACATATTACATACAAATGTAAAGGCAGTGTTGCAAGACGTGTTTGAGACAGTCGTTTCATATACTCATTCCACTCAAAATTTGGTCACTTCTGGTCAGCAATGAATGTTCAGGAAATGTGATAATTAAACCAGTGAGCCTAGTTACACATTAAAGCATGTCGAATGTTGAATGAGCCTGGAATCGGTATAAATTTTCTATGATTTTCGTTTGTTTTATTAGCACGCTTTAATAATTAATTTCATGTCTTATAGTAGAACCAATAAAACTCGAATGGGTTTCTAACAAGTAAAATATTTACTGAATGAGCTGAACTTCAACGTGTTTACCAAATATTCATATAAATGTACATGTGTTATTTCATGTTTACATCGTCGTTTTAATATGCTTTCATTAGTTTAAGATGAACTGAATCAATTCCATTGAACGCTTAGCAGGGACAAAAACGACCGTAATTAATATCATGTGGGCTTTCGATTCAAGAATTAGGTAAACTTGACATGATCGAACCACATGATCTGATGAGATCGAGAATCAAAACAACTCACCAGTTATTGAGAATTTCGGTGCCATCTAAACGATTCTTTAAGCCTTTTAGTCTCTGCTGTTTTTCGGCTTGTCGGATTCTGTATTGCCGAGTCCATTCCTCGTCAGCAAGAGGTTCATCTGAGTATATGGTTCGACGACATCATCGACATGACGTTCACTGCAGCTTCGTCGTCAACTGTGTCCGTGGCGTTCTCAGCCTCAATATACTGGAAATTGGGTATGTATTCCGGTATAAAGTTGTACTCAGAATCGTCTGAGAGTGAACTGTTATCGGAATCCGAAGAAACAATTGACATTTTCGTAAATTCAGTACTCTGTCTCTGGCCGGTGAACGTTCGATCGAGCACACAATGTCAATGGACTCCGATTTCTCTCTCACTCCTCTGACGTCACAGGTCCCAGTCTCCGTAGTCGCTCGGTCAGTATTCTGATCGATCGGTTTCAATGCTCGGAAAAAAATACAAAGACGCTTCAAATTCAATTTTTTTTTAGAAATTGGTTGTCCAGATAGCTTATATTTTGATTTGAAAAAATAAAAAAATAAGCTTCATAATTATAATTTACTCTCTTACAATTACTATAGTTTAATATATCGTACACGAACGCTAAAAGAACTGACTCTGGCTTTTTTTAGCAGATTTTAATGGGATGTAATAATATCATTTAATGTTGATGTATAGATTTTTACACACGGCTTTTATGTAAACCAGTCTTAGTTACTGTTAAAACTACCGTGTCTAAATAAAGTTTCTATCTTCTATCAAAAACATTGCTTTTAATTTATATATATATATACCTTTTGTTCTCCATTGACAAGAATACAAAAGGTATATATATATATTTGCTGTGCAATGTTTTTGAAAACGAGTGTGTTCAAGAGAAGTTCAAGATTACGAAAGAGACATTATTATCCACGCAAAGCGCACTTTAGTTTTTAAAGACGGAGAGCCCTGGAAGAAAAGAAACAATGACAGCGGATTTGACATCGGGATGGGAACTTTTGATGGAGCACAGTCATGCGAACTAGTGGTCTGCTACATGCTCTCTTTAATACAGCCGAGATACGGGAACTCAATAGCTCTATACAGAGACGATGGGCTCGGGATTTTAAATAAAACACCAAAGGAAATCGAAGCAGCTAAGAAAGACATCTGCAAAACCTTCCGAGAGAACGACTTGAGAATAACAATTGAAGCGAACAAGAAAGTTATAATTTTTTTGGATGTAACACTTGACTTAAAATCGGAACAATACATGCCATACATGAAGCCTAACAACACGCCACAATATGTTAACATTAATTCGAACCACCCACCAACCGTACTGAAGAACATTCCCGCAGGCATAAACAAGCGACTATCTGAGATATCATCAAATGAAGAAGTTTTCGAAAGAGCGGCACCAACTTACCAAAAAGCACTGGACAACAGCGGCTACAAATACAAACTCCACTACGAAAAACCCCAAGCGACGACAGGAAAAAGAAACAGAAAACGAGATATAATTTGGTACAACCCACCGTATGACCGAAATGTGAAAACTAATATAGGTAAGGATTTTTTAAAGATAATAAACCAATGCTACTTCCCTCCGGAAAACAAACTCCATAAAATTTTCAACAGGAACACTATTAAGATATCTTACAGTTGCATGCCGAACGTGAAAGCAATAATAGAAGGAAACAATAAAAAGATAATGAAGAATAACACACAAACGGTAAACGACAAAAAATGAAGCTGCCCGAGAAAAGCAATATGCCCATTGGATGGAGAATGCCTAGTAAAAGATATTGTTTACCAAGCGACAGTTACCTGTGGAACTACAGAGGAAACATACGTCGGACTAACAGCCACTTCTTTTAAAGCAAGGCTAGCGAATCACAAGACCTCCTTCAAAACAGAATCAAAGCGAAATACAACAGAACTAAGCAAGCACATATGGCACTTAAAGGGCAATAATTTGGACTATGCAATTAAATGGAAAATACTATGCCGAGCCCCGCACTACTCGAACACTAATAAGAAGTGCAACTTATGCCTAGCAGAGAATTTTTTTATTGTATGTAAGCCTAAGACCGCGATCCTAAACAAACGGAACGAGCTAGTAAGCAAATGTAGGCATAAAGATAATTTTTTACTGAAAAATACGAATTTTTTTTTTTTTAAATAGGTTTGTTTAATAAGTTTTTTAATAAGTTTTTTCTAATAAGTTTTTATGGGAAAAACACGCAACAAGATAAATTTTTACTGAGGAATACGAAATAAATTTTTAATAATTTTTAATAAGTTTGAATGAGAAAAACACACAACAAGTCACGCATTTAGACAACTTTCTAATTATAATGTAGAATAACTAGAGCTCCCTATTGAACAATGCAATGTAAATTACGATACAGATCCCTTTAGAACGCACAAAATAAGTTAGAACAATACAACGTAAAACATTATAAGTATCTCTTGAGAACGCCCGGAATTTTACATATATTAAGTATCCATGGAAACTAAGTGACACGTAATGATGTTTTTATACTGATGTTCTTTGTAAATCATTCTGACCATGCACTGATGAGTGAAGGGCCTTCGACCCTTTACGAAACAGCTCTGTATGCATTAAACAGAAGCAAAAGTACAACCGTGACCAGTTAACTGTTTCTATATATATATCTAGCATGTTTTCACAAAAGGGGGTTTTAGGTTCTAGGGCTCCTTTTGTGGAAACAGCGTAGATCTTGTGTGCCCTTTAGCTTTAAAAGCCAGTAACTCGTGTTTCTGCCGTTTCCGTGAAAGCGCAAATGACAGTTTACGACTTTTCTGGCCTTTCTTTCCAATAATTGATCTCTAGGTATTTTATGAGGGTGGTGTGGGGTGGGGAGGAGTAGTTCAAAATTTTTCGCGAAAAACCAACTTTGCCTGACGTATGGCGCAACGATTTGCTTAGTGAAAGATGTACATTTTCCACTAGGTGTGAGAAAAAAGGTGCATTTTTGGGATGAAAAGGTTGAAAAGTGAGTTACTGGCTTTTAAAAAGCCAACAAGTACGCATTAATTTACTTGTGTAACCTAAATTTCAAAGTGGCGCCATTTCTCGACCTTTTAATGGATTTCGATGCACTACACGGCAATACGACGTTCTCTTCCTGTAGATCAAGTTTAATTGATGGAATTTTGCTGTATTTTCAGTAAAAATACCAGAACATGGCCTTTTCCTAACCTAACCCTAACCTCTAGCTCTCGAATAAAGAAATTATGGGATAGATCTCACACAATTAAATTATGGGATAGAAAGGCCAGAAAAGTCGTAAACTGTCATTTGCCGTTTCAAGAAAACGGCAAAAACACGAGTTACTGGCTTATAAAGCTAAAGGCACACAAGATCTAGCATGTTTTCACAAAAGGGGGTTTTAGGTTCTAGGGCTCCTTTTGTGGAAACAGCGTAGATATATATATATATATGGTGAAGAAAAAAGACAAATAAACTACAAGTTCATCCTTACAAGCCTGTTTCGTGGTTGCCCACTCGTCAGGGGATTTAATAAGAGTATACTTTTACCGTCGCTTATATACAGAATGATTTACATAACAATAGTATTGGTGACCTAATCAAATTAGCCTAATATATGCAGCGCGGAATTTAACAGTTCAATTATTACGTAGGAGGGCTTTGTTTCTGTGTCGGCAGGAAGACACGAGTTCATTACGTTTGTTTAGTGTGGACAGTTCAGGTCGGCAGATGATTAGAAATTTTTCTTTGAGACATAAGTAGTAAGGTTACCCAGGCTGCAACAAATGCTCTCTCCTGATTGGTCTAGAGCAACTTTGTGACGTCACAGGTTTTGATGACGTCACAAGCCCCGCCTCCACAAAAATACCCAGGCTGCAACAAATGCCCTCTCCTGATTGGTCTAGAGCAACCTTGTGACGTCACAGGTTTTGATGACGTTACAAGCCCCGCCTCCTCAGGGATACGGCTCAATACGGGTCCCTGATTGGTCGGGATTTTTATACGGCTCAATACGGCTCCCTGATTGGTCGGGATTTATACGGCTCACTACGGGTCCCTGATTGGTCGGAAATTTATAGGGCTCACTACGGGCTCGGGAGTGGTGGGATTATAGATCCAATCCAGGGCGGGGATTGGCGGACCGGGGAACTACCCGGGCGTATAAAAAAGTAACCCTCCCTTGTAAATTTCAGTGTGAACGATGCCCCCTACTTGCTTTTGTGGGTGTTACGCCAAAGTCGTCAAAGGATTGGCAGGGACGCCAGAGTGTGTGTACAAGTGTGGACAAACAGCGGATTACAAGTCGAAACCCCAAGTTTTACCGTGTAGTTTCTATTTTACGGAGCAAGAAGTTCCTTTGGTGAAAGCGGTTATTCCGTACGGAACTTTATACAACACGTTCCCCAAGTGTGGCCACAATTTGTGGATGAAAGTGGGCATAAGCCGAAGTGAGAAAAATCCGAACCGCGTGTTCTTCACGTGCACGGCCCCGGCGCCCAACCCAAAGTGTGAGTGGCCACTTGGATTTATGTGGGCTGACCCTACCGCACAACCTACCGCAAACGGACCCCCACCCCCCAAGAAAGCCCAATTCTACGCTTCGCCATGGACGCCACAGGCCCCCCAAGGTCCGCCGCCCGTCGCTTGGACAAGTCCTCACGCCACTATGCCCTATACGGTTCCCCCCGCGGAGATGCCACAGGGTCCCCCGCCGGGACCCCCACCGGGGACACCCCTGGGGGTACCACTAGAGACTACAACGCTCCCGACCCCCCTGGTACCCCACGGACCCCCTGTTGGTACAATGGCCGTGGGTCCCCCGCCACCCCCACCCCCTATAAACATCCCGACGGCATCCTGGACCCCCTGGAACATCTACCAGGGGCAAGCGGTGTAATGCCCGGGAGTCAAGAAGACCCAGATTTGGGGAGACATGCCGGATAACCGGCATGAGGGTATTACCAAAGCTGGGTGGGCTTTGTACAAAACGCTCTACGCCATGCCTACTTTCATCCACAAATTATGGCCACACTTGGGAAACGTGGTATACGAAACTCCGTTCGGGATAGCCGCTTTCACCAAAGGAATTTCCTGCCCCGTAAAATAAAAACTGCACGTCAAGACTTGCGGTTGCTACTTGTTTTTACATCAAATTGTAAATTGTTAAAACTATATACATATTTACATTGGGTCCGTAGGGCCTCCGTAGACTGAGATAGAATGAATTTTTGAATAAATTAACACAAGCAAAAATCAAAACAAGCTAGGGCTCTCTATTTTGTGGGCTAATTTTTTCTTTTTTACAAGGGCGTAAAAAATGAAAGCGAGCAAGAGGTATTTGGTGTACTAAATTTATTTTGAATTTTTGTTTTTTTACAAGGGCGTAAAAAATGATGGCGAGCAAGAGGCTCTATAGTGGATCCCGTAAACTGAAAAGGGGAGATTTCCATGGAAAAATTTGTTTTAATTGTTGAACATACCATAATGATTTTTATATTTTCCCGTGACTGGTAAATTGCGTAGGTCGACAAAAGATGAAACAATATTATACTTCCTTGTCGTAAAAAGAAAGCGTGTCTAATCTTTGTGTCACAATAAAAACACCGAGGTACGTTGCCATTGGCTACAGATGGTTTCCCCGCAACAGGACTGCACTTTAGGCACTAAAAAAAAGAAATTAAAATTGTCCACTGAAATCTCCCCCACCCCTCCCAATCCCATCCGTATTCACAGGGTGGTGGGGACATCGGCGGTAAATAATACCGGTCCCGCAGTGCATTCGGCAAAGTGTCATGTTACAATGACATAAATTAATATTCGGTTAAGGGCTCAATATTTTGGGCGGCCAGGGTAGTAAACGAAAAATTACGGTTGAAATCTAGATGCTGGCCCGAGTTGTTCCAGGATTAATTCGCCGTGATACGGTTATTTAAATATCGGACGAGAAAAAGAGACGGATTGAATTTCGCTTGATGTTTTCTTTTTCTTTTGTCCAGGATTCTCCAATCTTCACTAAGATCTCAGCCGGTAGGTTGAATTGTCGGATTACGACTGCGTGGGAATAAAAGTGATCACAGCTAAAAGTCTGTTTGGAAAATAAACAAAAAAGAAGAACGGAATTAATATTTTTTAGAGGAATTATTTCTTTAGGGGCGCTCTTACTAGAGCGGGGGCCCCGAGAGGACCCCGAGAAAAGCCTATAATAATTAACCAAATTTTGCTTCGCGAAGTGGGGATTTTTGCCAATAAAAGTGAACAGCCTGTTAAGCAGAGACCGAACGCTACACTGTCTTTTAGGGGGAGGGAGAGCAACTTACATGGATTGGGTTAAGCTGATCCACACCGAAGACATTCTAGAAAAAAAACAAAAGAAAAATTAGTGGTGGCGTTCCAAGACAAAATAATAATAATTCAGCACACCATCACCTCTCTCGATCTACGGGGCCTGCCGGCAGCCATAGGTGTTTTCTTTTGTTTTCTTGTCTTACTCTGGGCTGTAGAAATAAAAAAGCAACCAAAGAAAAAGGGATTAGTAAAACAGCGTTTTGAATTTCAAGAGAGAGTTCCATTTCATCTTACCTGGCTGAATGGTTGGTTTAGCGAACCGTAAAAATCTTACATGACAATCAAGGAAAACTTTATACTTGCTTTAAGTGTATGGCTCCAAATTTGCAAAGAATTAAACTGCTGGGCACATAATCAGTTTTTGCATCCTGAAAGCTGTCAGAATGGCTATAAGTATTACTTTACTTAAACAGCCTACCTTTCAAGTGTTGATTTTAAAGCCAGAGAAAACCAGTGCATGACCTGTGTAATACACTTGCATATTTGCACTTGTTTAGGTCATTGTTCTCAAAAATGTCAAGTTGTATATACATGTATATAATAAATGTATTAAATAATTAAATCCTTAATGGCCTTGCTTTATGTTTAAGTAGAGTGATGTCACAAGCCTTACATTTTTCCTGTCCCCTGATAGATGGGCCAGTTCAACCATTTCAGCACCAAACTGGCTAAAACTCTTCACAAACTCTGTAAATGAGTTGATGGTGTCAAGCTCTTTAAGCCTATCGTCAACCTGAAATGAAAACAAAAATCATGATATCATACAGGCTAGCCTCCTCTACAGTCATCTCTAGTTTTTGAACTCAGATTGTGGTCTTCCTGCGGCAGTTGAAGAAAAGAGAAATTGGGGATTGGAGCCCCTCTTCTTCTCTTGCCACAGGAAGCCCAAAATAGAGATGCCTGCAGAGGTGGCTACAATGTACATGCAGGCCAGTCACTCGAAGCTGCATGGCAACTGCGGTTTATCACCAGCAACTATGATGATGAGCGCTGGCAAGAAACAAGCAATTTAGAAAATTCCATACCCTGTATAAGATTACAACCTAAATAGTATGTACCCTAGAAAAGATAACAAGAATCATGTGTTGACTTGTGACTTTTGGACATGCCGGTAAAAGTGATAAAATCAATACTCTATTCAAAATTTCTCAATAATGATGAATAGTGTATTCTTATTTTGATAACCCCGTTCAACATGCTACATAGTCAAAATGTATACCTTGTTCAACAGAACAACCCTGAAAACAATACCCTATTCAGTGGCATGTCCCCAATTACATTATATAAGGGAATACACCCCCTGGGTATACTAAGGTAAGTTTGATTCTGTTTCTAGAACGTATTGTAGTAGGTACAAATACATTGTATTCTACAGATAATAAATAAATTATTGAATTTGGCTTTCGCAGGGAGCCCATTACCAGAGTGTCCATACAGTACATACCATATCCATAATTCAGCATATGACCTGATTGAACTATTTTTAGAATATGTTTCCTGGGTAACTGTCTTCTGACTCTGCTGTGGTCTGTACATGCTTGCCACTACTATCAAGATAGGGAATGATTTGTGGTTCTTGAGGTAATTTACTAACACTGTATTTTGTCCTGACTATGGTTTGATTGGATTCTCAAAGTGAGGGCACGAGAACTCCCACTGCGAGATATATGTTCTAAATATAGCTCAATCTGGTCACAGACCTAGTGATGGACACTCCTGGTGATGGGCTCCTGGCTTTGGCATGATATCAAAATTGTCAAGACCTTAATTGGTCTGTGTTATCATCATCAACCTTTCAGGCCACCCAATAATATTGGTTAATATTAATATACATAAACTCCATGGGCATTTTATGCTGTGATTTTAATTAGAAAGTGCATGCAAGATACTATTACAGTACAACCATACCAACCAAGGACCCCAAGCACATTTAAAAACAAATTAGCCAATTATATGCAAGTATTCAAAGAATGAAATGATCACAAAATTAAAAATGGCATAGTGCAGGGTTGTTGGAAATCGTACAGATTCTATTAATATATATATATATCGTTCAAATACTCACATGACATGATCGACTAATTTGATTTCAAATTTGCTTTGCTGGCATTAAGGAGATACACATATATACAGTCGAACCTCCCGTAAGTGGATACCCTTGGAACCTAGCGTAGCTATCCGCTTACGGGAGGTGTCTGCTTATGGGAGGTGTCCGCTTATGGGAGGTGTCCACTTAAAGGAGCTTGACAGTAAGGGATAGGAAATAGCAGTCAACTGTGGAATTGTAAACCACATGCTTTAAACAGCTATATAGATTCAATCTAAGGCTCATAGCTCAAATATGTTGTCTTTTTACTAAGCTGACCTTAATTTAGCTAGAATTCAAAGATAAAACTGCATACATTTGAACAAAATTAACTTCAATCTCTTCGGGTGTCTGCTTAAGAGAAGTTAATGTTGGTTATTTTTGCTCATGCGGACCTTGAGATAGGTGCCCGCGTCCGCTTACGAGAGGTGTCTGCTTACAGGAGGTGGCCAATGTAGTGTTTTGTTAGAGAAATGGTCGGGACCATGGAATTGTGTCCGCTTACAGGAGGTGTCCACTTATGGGACGTGTCCGTTAGCAGAGGTTCGACTGACTATATACATGCTGTTTTCTTTAAAACAGAGTTATCAACTTGTCAATCTCAAATTTCAAGGCATCATTTTAATAGCTATTATGCGGGATTAGTTTCAGAATATGGTCCCCCTCCACTCAAAATATCACTTGAAAACTGCACTAAGGTCAGGTGTATTTAGACCCCATTTAGACTTGTTGTTTGAATGATTTGAGGTCGAAAATGGTTAAGCATTTTAAATTTGGAGTTATGTTTTTAGAAGGTTTGTATGAAAAGTTTGTGAAATGAATTATTAATGAACCATTGTAGGGGGTATTCTGCAATTTAGTCACACTTCTAGAGCCTTTAAACTCCTGAAATATTAAACTCCAACAACCTCATTAACA
Source organism: Actinernus sp. WN-2022 (assembly GCA_030867875.1). Classification (NCBI taxonomy): domain Eukaryota; kingdom Metazoa; phylum Cnidaria; class Anthozoa; order Actiniaria; family Actinernidae; genus Actinernus; species Actinernus sp. WN-2022. The sequence continues at coordinate 59,479,814 of JAOWCC010001210.1, forward strand.
CCCAGATGGTTGAGTAATCCGTTGTAGATCAAGGGAATCTTTTTGATTCATTGGGAGAGAGTTAATTCATTAGTGTCACGTAACATTCGCAACCAGTAAACATGCACATGTAGGAAGTCATTGAAATTTTGAGCAAAAGCTCGTTTGGTTCATTGAATTACAAAGATAAATATGAAATTAACTACATGAGTCATGAGTATAAACTAAACACTCAATTACATGTACTATATCGATAAAATGGTCTCCCTTTTAGCTTGAAATTATTGCATTTATCATTAAGTAATGTCCCCCAAAAGAGTATATTTGGGAAGTGGGAATAAACATTTGGTAGCAATAATATAAGTAAGATTTAGTACTCCCGCGAAATATCAAATTTCCAACTACCGCAAATAGCCTAATCGGATATTGTCGGAATGTCAATCTCACTGAGAGTTGAGCAAAGAAAAACGTTGGAAGCTGTACAACTTATGCCAAATGGTTAACGAGATTAGCTGCTGAGAAATTCACGAAAACTTTTAAGTACGCAAAAACTTTCTTCTGCCAATGACAATGTACATGAACTCCAAATCTCAATGGATCGGAATCGGCGGTTCCTAAAATCTAAATACCGGCAAAAACGGTAGTCATTTAAAGTCTAGAAACCCCAGTAAGAAACCCTGGAAAAGATACAGATTTTATCGATGTAGAAGAAATATAATAATAATAATAATAATAATAATAATAATACTTTATTCCAAAAAATACCATCAAAGATACATAGGAAGTACTGGAAGTACACAAGTAGGCAGCTAGGTACAATCATTAAACATAGTCATAATGTCGTGGCAATATTTTGCTGTACACCTCATTACAGACTCATCCTTCATTGACAAGCAGTACGAAAATAATTCTCGCCGACTAAAACAACTAAATGAATCATTGATAGCTAACAAATTGCCCCAAAAACGTTCTCTAAGATTTACAAATTTTATATTATTACAACTGGTGAAGTAATACAATTCATCACCTAACTCATTAAGGTTACAAAGAGGGCAAACGCGTGCATCATAAGTAATGTTTGCGTAGCGACCAGTTTCAACAGGGAATTTGTGCGCAGAAATCCTAAATCTTGTCACCGCCTGACGATGCTTAACGCTCGAGACATACGACAGGTAGTTCTCAAAACCTGTATTTGCCAAAAATTAGCCACAATTTTGAACGTTCAGACAATAAACAAAGTTAAGGTTGTTGATTTCGCGGTCGAAGTACTTACTTACTACAAACGTAAACACTGACATGTAAATGATGCTCAAAACAGCAAATGTAGTAAAGTTAAAGCTACCACGGAAATTTTTTTAATGGGTCTTAGGCCTTATTTAGTATCTGACACCACAGATTAAATAAATTTCGACGTAAATAGCCGTAACTTTACGCTGACCTGAGGCTGAGGTAGTGTTGTTAGAAGGATATTATTGAAAATGGTTTCTTTGACTTTGAGCACAAATTATATCATACTCATACCTTTTTCACCGTAACTAGTAGTCTCTTAATCATAACAGAGTCTGCTATAATAAGGACTCTTGTCACGGCTGACAGAAGTGCTCTGGGCCTGGCTGCTCGATCGGACCATTCCAGTTTTCTCGTAAGAAATTCCATCGTCCGTGCTCGGAGTCGGAGTAGACGAGGCCAGCCGAGAAATTACGTCCCCGGCTTTCCTCGCTTCTTCACAAGCCTCCTGCATTTCCACAGCCACATCTTCATTTTCCCTTGAAATGTGTTCCCCGACAGTGACAAACTTCATAACGGCATTTTTAACGACTTGATGAATCGCTTGTCTTGCTTTCTCTGATCGGTTGCTTCGTTCTTTGTGCCATTGTGGTTTACCAGAGTTGTAATCTAAATGAGAACCCAAAAACCTTAGAGACCTTCGCAAATTTAGATTCACACAACATCAAAATGCTTTGGTATTTTATGAGATTGGGTATGAATATTGTAGACATGAAAAATTCCAGAAGAATAGCACGAATTGTTGGACAGAAAAATCAAGGCTTGAGTAATGTCCTCCAACTCAAGGTCAAAACTCTCCGTTCAACACAAAACCTACCTGAGTAACCAAAGGAATTAGCGTCTGTTCGACAGACTTGCTTCGAATTTCAAAATTTTAGAGTCCCACTTTGCCATACTTATAAAGATGAAATATCCGAGTTAGAGGAAGAAACCAGGTTAAACTTCCTTCATCTTGCTTGTGAGTTGTGTACAATCATGGCAACCTCGTTCCCAGGGGTCTTTACGCGCCTAAAGTACTTTCGACGCCATCTTTGATTAGGCGCGTAAAGACCCCTGGGAACGAGGTTGCAATCATGGTACAATCGCCCGCTCAAAAACCCAATCAACGGCACTGCTTGTCAATCAATAATAACATGGGTGAGTGATTTTGATATTTACGCGAAAATATATCACCCTACTTTTAATTAACTCTTTACTTGTAGAAATGAAAATGAAAATATTGCTTAGCAATTAAAATAGACTTCACAAGCTAGTTTATTGAATGCTTTTTTCTTCATTTTTGTTTTGTTTACTTTCTCGGATTTACACTCAAATGAGAATTTCAAAAAGAAATGATCCAACGATTCATGATTCAATCAGCTCAGTGAAGGAAAAGTAATAGCTAAGAAACTCCGTTGGGCTAGATTATAATTTATATAAATGTTTGGAACTATCGTATCACTTTACAGTAACGATAATTTCTTAATTTCTTCCGGTTTTGATTTCAGACGTTCAGACCTGAATTCATAAAATATTCATCATCGCAAAAGGTTATTTTGCAATCCTGATGATACCGTTAAAACAATTGAAGTAATTAACATTAACAAAAATACAGTCCAATGTTATTCCATCCACAATCCAAGGAATATACAGCGTTCAGGAAACTAGGTATAGCTCCTCAGAAGTGTGTTGTGCTCAATCACTGGCATGGTTTAAGCCCCATTTTATACACGCTACGATTTGGCGGGCCGATTCAGGCCCCATCATCGGCTCAGTGTATCGGGACGCAAATCTTAAGTGTGTATTTGTACACCCGATTTGAATCGTGATGACGAAAAATAAATAGACCCCATTCAAAAAATCTGTGGTACTGTCCGATTATCATGGAATCGGCCCGATTTTCTCAAAGAAACCGCCCTGTACAACGAGATAAAGGGTTTTCAAGATGGCGGCGGACGAAAATACAACACCAAAGAAGAGAAATGCTCGTTTTTTTCGGAGTGGATAAAATACTTGTCTTTCGGCCGACTGCACGTTCTTAAGGTTGGGGTGTTTTGTATTGGTGGGTACGGCCAATGCCGTGGCGGACGTCCACCGCGGCAAAACGTCACGCGCATGCGTATTTGCTGTTTCTTGTCGGCGCGCGGCCGCCCCCAGTTTCCCGCGAAAACTGAAATGAAACAACAAGCACATGCCGTGATTTTAAAATTTCTGCTTAAAAGTATCCATTTGTGAACTGTTTTGTCAAAAAAATAAGAAAACTACTTAAGCCTAAGCCTTTAACAAGTTGAAGTTTTCTTAATTTGTAATTCACTGTGAGTTCACTAAGTTATAAAATTATTTACTAAAAAAGTTTAAACCCCCGGTAATTTGTATTTGATACCAGAGCCTTCGTTCTTTCGGCCAGCGGAGCATAGCGTTTTGCCGCGGTGTGGGCTGACGTACGTTTCGAGCGATACAAATGTGGGACTTTTGGAACACCTTTCCTTTTTTCAACAAAGTCGGCCTAAAAATCATTAACTTGAAGCCGATGCAACTGATTCTTTTCTTTGAGTAAAAAGTACAATCCAATGAATTAAAGGAACAGCCAACTCCCAAATTTGAGAGGTTTATCGCATTTAAGCTAGGGAGCGAATCATTCCAATCAATTTACCATGTGCGTGCCTCACTGATATATATGTATACCTTTTTACAACAACATCCAATTTTCTCGCTAGCCTCCAATTAAAATATTACCATAAAAAGATACCGTAAGCAAAGTCTCCAACATGTGCGCGCGCCAAAGCAAGTGGGTGCGTCTTTCTTAGCTCCTCGATTTTCTCAATTTTTTTACCGTCATCACAATATTTTGTACCATCTCATTGGGTGACAAGTTGTGTGAATACTTGAAGATTATTTCAAGAAGGAAGACGTTTATTGGCCTCGTCTACTGACTGTCTTATTGGAGTTTTGGGGACAATCTTAAACGGTTTTTCCGTTACTTTTGGATTAATTTCTGATCATGCCAGCGTGATAACGGTTGGATCTACCGCGTACCGCTGACGCCACAAAAGGGACTCGTCAATCGTCCGCATCCAACGGATCTTAGCGCGTGCTGGAAATTTGTCAAGACAGAACTGTTACGCGCGCCAAAGAACATCTTCCTTGTGCGCGAGGAAAACTACATTTATCTAAAGGAACTTTGTGTGCGTGCAACATATCACTCAAAGGTCTCACTTAAATAATCATATCTAACAGTTTCTATTCAAGATGGCGAGTTGCATGCTCTCGCGTGGTGTCCGTGACTAAAGCGGTGAACTCGTGCCTTTCAGTCCTCTTTTATTTAGTTATTTTATCGTAGTATGCGTTTGTAATATGGAATCGAGTCCGATCGAGCCGTCAGAGGAGGTAGCAGTTATCGAGGAGACCCTGTGCGGGCCGGAGTGTAAAGAGACGCAGGAAATTATCGAAGCGTCGAAGAAGGGGGCTGTATATTTGTTTGTGGTTTCAAGCCAGTCTCGCTTTCTTCGGTGGCTGAAAGCCTTAAAACTTCGCTACTGGATAGACTTTGGTGGACAAGACGATTATAGGGTGGATTGGTTCAAGAAGACTGACCCAACCAAGAATTCTAATGAGCTCGTGGAGCTTATTATTCAACTTTACCGGGATCAAGATGGCGACGGCACTGGTTCATTGTTGTTCACTTTGACAGTGTACATCACGAAACAGAAACTAATGGTCCAGGGAAACTGTCGGGACTTCTGGAAAGATACAGAATTTAAGCGCCTGAGAGAGTTCGTAAATGTGCTACCCATGGACGAGACTTTATGTAACGAACATGAGATTAGTTCCCTGTACTCGCGTGTCTTCCAAGATAAAGAAAAGAGCGGGAACGTACTAGATCTGAATGGAGTGTCCTTGGATGTTTTAACTGACTCTGATAATGAGGGCGAAGATGACAAGGAAACATGGCATTCCGATTTTGTGCCTCCAACGAATGGAGAGAAAAGTCCTAAAGCACATTCTTCTCGCAAGGTACAACGACCAACGAGATTATTTCCCCCTGTGAGCAGCGCGAAGAAACAGAGAGGCCCTTCCACTGAGAACGGGCAAGAGAAACTGTTTGAGTCCTACGCTAAACGTCTCTCTGAGATTGAAGATGTAGTGGCTCGAATAGACAGATTAGCTACAGAATCTGATTTAAAGTTAGCTCTTTTCAATGATAAGTGCTCGGGAATGAATGACTCGCTGAATGACCGCGTGAAGCACGAGATGGGTGTTATCAAGAGGGCACAAGACAGTTGCAAGCAAGAAGTTGATGAACGGATCTATAAAGCGGAAACTGAAGTAAAGAAGTTACAGGGAAGAATTGGCTCATTGGTTGAGGAAAAGGGTAATTTAGCCAAGAGAGTTAAGATACTAGAAGAAAACAACAACAAGCTACAGGATCGGATTGCAGTACTGGAACACAAACGTGCTGTCAATCTTATCGACTGTACTGTGCAAACGGATGCAAAGGAATGCTTATCACCTAATACACAAGCTCACGATACCAGAGATGATACCGGAGATCGTGAGATCAACGGCCTCGATCAAAGCATTCCGTCCGGCTCACCGAGAGCACATTGTGATGTGAACACAGAACAACACGACTTCGTCATTCTGTGTGACTCAAACAGGAAGTTCCTAGATGTGAAAAAGTTATGTCCACGAAGTGATGCTAAAATAATTCCCTGTTCCACAACAGCCAAAGCGGCGGAGATTTTATCTTCACCAAGGTTTTCGGTGAGACGAGGTTTGCTTTTAAATATCGGCGTCAATGATGTCGAACATTTATCTATTAAGGATTTGATCGACAGACAAGTGGAGTTAGTGAATATAGCTAAAACCGCATTCCCGGATAAGAAGATTATCCTATCGGGTATTACACCTCGGGACGATGAGTTCGACAAGGCAGTTTTCGCGGTTAACACTGAAGTGCATCAGCAGATCGTAAACTTACCAAACGTAACGCATATTGATAACAGTAATCTGCGCGACAGGAAGTTTTATTATGATTCAAAACATTTTAACAAGAGGGCTGGTGTTGCTGCGTTTGCCGGTAATTTGAAAGACGGGATAAGATTGGCATTTGGATTGGGTATCCGCGATCGTCGGCAAGCACGTGGTAATCGCGGTCGTCTGCGTATGGAGGAGCACCAGGCTATTCATCGAGTTCCCGACAATACCCGAAGAGAAGCCGATCTAACAGCCATTAGTTCACAGCTGAAGGGTTTAACGGAACAGATTAATCGCCTGGTACAGGTCAACATAACTCACAGTCAGGCGCAACCAAGGGCAATGTTTCCGCTTCCAGTACCGGCTTCAGGTTTAGCATTCTGTAATCCGCCCGTTTTCCCACCTATAGCTAGTCAAACAAGATAAGTTTCTTAGAGTAAATTGGCTGCCTTTTTTCATAGTTTATGCCGGTGATTTTTGCTTTTATTTATCCATTTTTTATCTCTTTTAGTGTGTGTGTTTTGTTTCTTCTTTCTAAGACCTTTTGTTGACTGATATGGCCGAGATTGTTCTGTGCGTATTTGAGTATGTCGAATGAAAGGTTCGTGAAATTCTGCTCCTGGAATATTGAGGGGCTTTCAGGGAAATTGAATGATGAAGATTTTCTTTCGGCAATCGAAAAGTTTGATTGCGTATCTTTAGTCGAAACGTGGTTAAGTGATGCTAATGTTAATATTGAAGGATTCTATTCTTTTTCCAAGTGTAGGAAAACGCCAGATAATGCACGTAGAAATTCTGGTGGAATTACGATTTTAGTGAAATCTGCCTTGAGGAAAGGCGTTAAATTTCTTGATCAGGAGAGTAGCGAGGAGTTTGTCTGGTGGAAGTTAGAGAAGGATTTCTTTCGTTTGAAGCGTGACCTGTATGTTTGTACGGTATACATCCCTCCACAACATTCTCCCAGGGAAAGGAGATTGGGCATTGACCATTTTGAGTTACTTCAAGAAAGCATTTATAATTTTTCTAGGAAAGGTGATATTATGTTGTGTGGTGATTTTAATGCAAGAATGAGCGGTTTAGATGATTATGTGGATGATACGGTTGGTTTAACAGCTTTTGCTCCCCCACTTGAGCCACGAAAATCGCGGGACAAGCAAGTAAATCTCTACGGGAGGTCTTTATCTGAGTTGTGTTGTGGGAATGGCTTGGTTATTTTAAATGGTAGAACGAAGGGAGATTTCCTGGGCCAGTTTACATGTCAGACATATAATGGGGCAAGTGTAGTTGACTATGCAGTTGTTTCTTATGATATTTTACCGCTGGTAAACCATTTTTCCGTGTCAAATACGACGGAGTTTTCACATCATTGTCTATTATCTTTTGCCCTTAAGGCTGAGGCATCAACTGTGTCGGAAAATTCAGTCTTTTTGTCGCCACTTCCGATGGCTTTTCTGTGGAGTGATGAGTTAAAGACTGCGCTCCGTGACAGTCTTGATTCTGACGAGGTTTCTCAAGAGTTGAGTGGTTTGTTAGATTCATCAGCAGATGAAGGAGACCTAGATGTAGATTCCTTGGTTAATAAATTTACAAGTGTTATAGTTAAGGTTTCTAAAAAAGTAGTGCCTGTCAGGAGTGGTAAAGTTCCAAAGAAAAGAACACGGAATACAGTTCAAAAACAGAAGTGGTTTGACAAAGATTGTCACTCGCTCAAAAAGGAGGTACAAAATTTAGGCAATTTAGTGTCAAAGTATCCGAACGATCCTTTCTTGAGACATAATTTTTTTTCCACGAAAAAAGACTATAAGCGGCTTATTAAACGACTGAAAAGAAATTTCCGAAATGACTTGTTAAACAGAATTCAGGCATTGGAGGAAAGAAGTCCGAAAGAGTTTTGGAAACTGGTTAACTCTATTAAGTCGCGTCAGTCTGAAGGGGCCTCTAACGATGTGTCGCCGGCAGAGTGGCATAGTTATTTCAAAGATATAAATAAAGTCAACTTTTCAACTGAAAGTACTAGTAACGAAGCTCAGATTGTAAAAGATTATCAATGCTGGGCTATTAATGAGAATGAGATTCTCGACGCACCTGTTTCACTTAAGGAAGTACGCGATTCAGCGAAAAAACTCAAGAATAAAAAGGCCAGTGCGGGTGATTTGATAAATAATGAAATAATTAAAACCTCTGTGGATGTTTTAGGGCCACACTTCGTTAAACTTTTTAATAAGGTTATATCGTGCGGTGCTTTCCCGCACGTATGGTCGGAAGGTTTTATAGTGCCTCTTCATAAATCGGGAAGTCGATTGGACCCTGGTAATTATAGAGGTATTTGTATCAGTAGCTGTTTAGGAAAGTTCTTCACATTAATTTTGAATGCTCGTTTGAATGAGTTTTTGAGTGAGAATGAAATTCTTAATAAATGTCAGATCGGTTTCCGACGTGGGTTCAGGACGTCTGATCATGTGCTGGTGTTGAAAACATTGATTGACTTTTATAAGACTCGGCACAAGCCGTTGTTTGCGTGTTTTGTTGATTTTAGGAAGGCTTACGATAGTGTTTGGAGAGAGGGTTTGTTTTTCAAGCTGATTCAGTATGGCTGCAGTAGAAAGTTTGTACGCATTCTGCTCAGTATGTATTCATCTGTCAAGGCGGCGGTTAAATTGAGTCAAGGAGCCACTCCTTTTTTTCAGTCGGACATAGGAGTTAAACAAGGATGCAATCTTAGTCCTACGTTGTTTAATCTTTTTATAAATGATATTCCTGATTTGTTTAACACACCATCCTGTGATCCAGTGATACTGGGCGATTCGAAGTTGAGTTGTCTACTGTATGCTGATGACTTGGTACTGCTATCTGAGTCCGAGAGTGGATTGCAAGGTTGCATTCGTAGGCTTGAGCGTTATACTAAGAAATGGAAGTTAAAGGTCAACTTGAAAAAGTCCAAGATTTTAGTATTTGGCACGAGAGCCCAGCGACGCTCGTTTATAACTTCTAAATGGTATTTTGGCAAGGATTTGTTGGATTGTGTCGATGAGTACACATATTTGGGCATAACTTTCCATTTTGGTGGTGGTTTTAAAATCGCCCAAAAGGCTTTGTACAATAAGGCGTTACGCGCGTATCACGGTCTATTTAAAAGTTTTTCTAACGTGGAGAATGTTCCAGTGAAAGTGCTGTTGAAACTGTATTCAACTGTTGTAGTTCCGGTGCTGCTGTATGGTTGTGAGATTTGGGGAGTTTACGCTTTGGGAAGGATATCTAGTTTTGACATGTTCAAGACAAAGTTTTTTAGTATGGTTACCGACATAGAAAAACTGCATTTGAAGTTTTGCAAACGTATTTTAGGCGTTCACTCTAAGTCTACAAACTTAGCAGTGTATGCAGAATTGGGCAGAGTACCAATGGTTGTGCAACTTTCTGTTTTGGTAGTTAAATACTGGGTACGGGTGAAGGATTCGTTGTACGGGGATGAATTAGTTGGGAGAGCTGCACGTGTGTGCATACAATCAAATTTTCAGGGCGTTAAGTTTACGAATTATCTGTTAGAGATGTGCAATGTTAAATCTCTTGAGGATCTTGTTATATCCACTAAGAACATTAGAGTTCTGGCTAAATATCTGAAATCTGAATTATATAATTCCTTTAATAAGCGGTGGAAGGACCAGGTTCAAGAGTGCAGTAAGTTGCGTACGTTTAATCTAGTGAAGCCAAATACAGGTTTTGAGAACTACCTGTCGTATGTCTCGAGCGTTAAGCATCGTCAGGCGGTGACAAGATTTAGGATTTCTGCGCACAAATTCCCTGTTGAAACTGGTCGCTACGCAAACATTACTTATGATGCACGCGTTTGCCCTCTTTGTAACCTTAATGAGTTAGGTGATGAATTGCATTACTTCACCAGTTGTAATAATATAAAATTTGTAAATCTTAGAGAACGTTTTTGGGGCAATTTGTTAGCTATCAATGATTCATTTAGTTGTTTTAGTCGGCGAGAATTATTTTCGTACTGCTTGTCAATGAAGGATGAGTCTGTAATGAGGTGTACAGCAAAATATTGCCACGACATTATGACTATGTTTAATGATTGTACCTAGCTGCCTACTTGTGTACTTCCAGTACTTCCTATGTATCTTTGATGGTATTTTTTTGGAATAAAGTATTATTATTTCCCCTGCAAACGGTAGTATCGTCGCGGTTTAATACGTGACCGGAATTCGAATCACACCAGCTCGCGCGTTCGGAACGTTGTCGTACCACTTATCGGTATATATTATTATACGACTATGACGTAATTTTACCATATTAGGTCACAAAAACGGACTGATATGCCAGCGTATTACCCACTAGATTGTCGTATTACCCGCTAGTAAACCAGGGGGCCCGACCACATAAATCCAATAGAGAACTCGCACTTGGGATTAGGCGATGGTGCGGCACACGTAAAAAACACACGGTTAGGATTTTTCTCGCTTCGGCTAACCCCTACTTTCATCCACAAATTATGACCACACTTGGGAAATGTGGTATGCGAAACACCGTCCGGGATAACCGCTTTCACCAAAGGAATGTCCTTGCCCGAAAAATAAAAGCCACACCCCAATACCGGTGGTTGAGACTTGTAATTGATCGTTTGCCCCCACTTGTACACACAGTCTGGACGGAGACCGGCTGGGCGCCCTAAATGCCTCGACAAAGCTCCTAATCGGTTGGCATTTAGGGCGCCCAGCCGGTCTCCGTCCAGACTGTGTGTACAAGTGGGGGCAAACGATCAATTACAAGTCTCAACCACCGGTATTGGGGTGTGGCTTTTATTTTTCGGGCAAGGACATTCCTTTGGTGAAAGCGGTTATCCCGGACGGTGTTTCGCATACCACATTTCCCAAGTGTGGTCATAATTTGTGGATGAAAGTAGGGGTTAGCCGAAGCGAGAAAAATCCTAACCGTGTGTTTTTTACGTGTGCCGCACCATCGCCTAATCCCAAGTGCGAGTTCTCTATTGGATTTATGTGGTCGGGCCCCCTGGTTTACTAGCGGGTAATACGACAATCTAGTGGGTAATACGCTGGCATATCAGTCCGTTTTTGTGACCTAATATGGTAAAATTACGTCATAGTCGTATAATAATATATACCGATAAGTGGTACGACAACGTTCCGAACGCGCGAGCTGGTGTGATTCGAATTCCGGTCACGTATTAAACCGCGACGATACTACCGTTTGCAGGGGAAATGTGGAGACTTTGCTTACGGTATCTTTTTATGGTAATATTTTAATTGGAGGCTAGCGAGAAAATTGGATGTTGTTGTAAAAAGGTATACATATATATCAGTGAGGCACGCACATGGTAAATTGATTGGAATGATTCGCTCCCTAGCTTAAATGCGATAAACCTCTCAAATTTGGGAGTTGGCTGTTCCTTTAATTCATTGGATTGTACTTTTTACTCAAAGAAAAGAATCAGTTGCATCGGCTTCAAGTTAATGATTTTTAGGCCGACTTTGTTGAAAAAAGGAAAGGTGTTCCAAAAGTCCCACATTTGTATCGCTCGAAACGTACGTCAGCCCACACCGCGGCAAAACGCTATGCTCCGCTGGCCGAAAGAACGAAGGCTCTGGTATCAAATACAAATTACCGGGGGTTTAAACTTTTTTAGTAAATAATTTTATAACTTAGTGAACTCACAGTGAATTACAAATTAAGAAAACTTCAACTTGTTAAAGGCTTAGGCTTAAGTAGTTTTCTTATTTTTTTGACAAAACAGTTCACAAATGGATACTTTTAAGCAGAAATTTTAAAATCACGGCATGTGCTTGTTGTTTCATTTCAGTTTTCGCGGGAAACTGGGGGCGGCCGCGCGCCGACAAGAAACAGCAAATACGCATGCGCGTGACGTTTTGCCGCGGTGGACGTCCGCCACGGCATTGGCCGTACCCACCAATACAAAACACCCCAACCTTAAGAACGTGCAGTCGGCCGAAAGACAAGTATTTTATCCACTCCGAAAAAAACGAGCATTTCTCTTCTTTGGTGTTGTATTTTCGTCCGCCGCCATCTTGAAAACCCTTTATCTCGTTGTACAGGGCGGTTTCTTTGAGAAAATCGGGCCGATTCCATGATAATCGGACAGTACCACAGATTTTTTGAATGGGGTCTATTTATTTTTCGTCATCACGATTCAAATCGGGTGTACAAATACACACTTAAGATTTGCGTCCCGATACACTGAGCCGATGATGGGGCCTGAATCGGCCCGCCAAATCGTAGCGTGTATAAAATGGGGCTTAAACCATGCCAGTGATTGAGCACAACACACTTCTGAGGAGCTATACCTAGTTTCCTGAACGCTGTATATTCCTTGGATTGTGGATGGAATAACATTGGACTGTATTTTTGTTAATGTTAATTACTTCAATTGTTTTAACGGTATCATCAGGATTGCAAAATAACCTTTTGCGATGATGAATATTTTATGAATTCAGGTCTGAACGTCTGAAATCAAAACCGGAAGAAATTAAGAAATTATCGTTACTGTAAAGTGATACGATAGTTCCAAACATTTATATAAATTATAATCTAGCCCAACGGAGTTTCTTAGCTATTACTTTTCCTTCACTGAGCTGATTGAATCATGAATCGTTGGATCATTTCTTTTTGAAATTCTCATTTGAGTGTAAATCCGAGAAAGTAAACAAAACAAAAATGAAGAAAAAAGCATTCAATAAACTAGCTTGTGAAGTCTATTTTAATTGCTAAGCAATATTTTCATTTTCATTTCTACAAGTAAAGAGTTAATTAAAAGTAGGGTGATATATTTTCGCGTAAATATCAAAATCACTCACCCATGTTATTATTGATTGACAAGCAGTGCCGTTGATTGGGTTTTTGAGCGGGCGATTGTACCATGATTGCAACCTCGTTCCCAGGGGTCTTTACGCGCCTAATCAAAGATGGCGTCGAAAGTACTTTAGGCGCGTAAAGACCCCTGGGAACGAGGTTGCCATGATTGTACACAACTCACAAGCAAGATGAAGGAAGTTTAACCTGGTTTCTTCCTCTAACTCGGATATTTCATCTTTATAAGTATGGCAAAGTGGGACTCTAAAATTTTGAAATTCGAAGCAAGTCTGTCGAACAGACGCTAATTCCTTTGGTTACTCAGGTAGGTTTTGTGTTGAACGGAGAGTTTTGACCTTGAGTTGGAGGACATTACTCAAGCCTTGATTTTTCTGTCCAACAATTCGTGCTATTCTTCTGGAATTTTTCATGTCTACAATATTCATACCCAATCTCATAAAATACCAAAGCATTTTGATGTTGTGTGAATCTAAATTTGCGAAGGTCTCTAAGGTTTTTGGGTTCTCATTTAGATTACAACTCTGGTAAACCACAATGGCACAAAGAACGAAGCAACCGATCAGAGAAAGCAAGACAAGCGATTCATCAAGTCGTTAAAAATGCCGTTATGAAGTTTGTCACTGTCGGGGAACACATTTCAAGGGAAAATGAAGATGTGGCTGTGGAAATGCAGGAAGCTTGTGAAGAAGCGAGGAAAGCCGGGGACGTAATTTCTCGGCTGGCCTCGTCTACTCCGACTCCGAGCACGGACGATGGAATTTCTTACGAGAAAACTGGAATGGTCCGATCGAGCAGCCAGGCCCAGAGCACTTCTGTCAGCCGTGACAAGAGTCCTTATTATAGCAGACTCTGTTATGATTAAGAGACTACTAGTTACGGTGAAAAAGGTATGACTATGATATAATTTGTGCTCAAAGTCAAAGAAACCATTTTCAATAATATCCTTCTAACAACACTACCTCAGCCTCAGGTCAGCGTAAAGTTACGGCTATTTACGTCGAAATTTATTTAATCTGTGGTGTCAGATACTAAATAAGGCCTAAGACCCATTAAAAAAATTTCCGTGGTAGCTTTAACTTTACTACATTTGCTGTTTTGAGCATCATTTACATGTCAGTGTTTACGTTTGTAGTAAGTAAGTACTTCGACCGCGAAATCAACAACCTTAACTTTGTTTATTGTCTGAACGTTCAAAATTGTGGCTAATTTTTGGCAAATACAGGTTTTGAGAACTACCTGTCGTATGTCTCGAGCGTTAAGCATCGTCAGGCGGTGACAAGATTTAGGATTTCTGCGCACAAATTCCCTGTTGAAACTGGTCGCTACGCAAACATTACTTATGATGCACGCGTTTGCCCTCTTTGTAACCTTAATGAGTTAGGTGATGAATTGCATTACTTCACCAGTTGTAATAATATAAAATTTGTAAATCTTAGAGAACGTTTTTGGGGCAATTTGTTAGCTATCAATGATTCATTTAGTTGTTTTAGTCGGCGAGAATTATTTTCGTACTGCTTGTCAATGAAGGATGAGTCTGTAATGAGGTGTACAGCAAAATATTGCCACGACATTATGACTATGTTTAATGATTGTACCTAGCTGCCTACTTGTGTACTTCCAGTACTTCCTATGTATCTTTGATGGTATTTTTTGGAATAAAGTATTATTATTATTATTATTATTATTATTATTATATTTCTTCTACATCGATAAAATCTGTATCTTTTCCAGGGTTTCTTACTGGGGTTTCTAGACTTTAAATGACTACCGTTTTTGCCGGTATTTAGATTTTAGGAACCGCCGATTCCGATCCATTGAGATTTGGAGTTCATGTACATTGTCATTGGCAGAAGAAAGTTTTTGCGTACTTAAAAGTTTTCGTGAATTTCTCAGCAGCTAATCTCGTTAACCATTTGGCATAAGTTGTACAGCTTCCAACGTTTTTCTTTGCTCAACTCTCAGTGAGATTGACATTCCGACAATATCCGATTAGGCTATTTGCGGTAGTTGGAAATTTGATATTTCGCGGGAGTACTAAATCTTACTTATATTATTGCTACCAAATGTTTATTCCCACTTCCCAAATATACTCTTTTGGGGGACATTACTTAATGATAAATGCAATAATTTCAAGCTAAAAGGGAGACCATTTTATCGATATAGTACATGTAATTGAGTGTTTAGTTTATACTCATGACTCATGTAGTTAATTTCATATTTATCTTTGTAATTCAATGAACCAAACGAGCTTTTGCTCAAAATTTCAATGACTTCCTACATGTGCATGTTTACTGGTTGCGAATGTTACGTGACACTAATGAATTAACTCTCTCCCAATGAATCAAAAAGATTCCCTTGATCTACAACGGATTACTCAACCATCTGGGTGTTAATGAGGTTGTTGGAGTTTAATATTTCAGGAGTTTAAAGGCTCTAGAAGTGTGACTAAATTGCAGAATACCCCCTACAATGGTTCATTAATAATTCATTTCACAAACTTTTCATACAAACCTTCTAAAAACATAACTCCAAATTTAAAATGCTTAACCATTTTCGACCTCAAATCATTCAAACAACAAGTCTAAATGGGGTCTAAATACACCTGACCTTAGTGCAGTTTTCAAGTGATATTTTGAGTGGAGGGGGACCATATTCTGAAACTAATCCCGCATAATAGCTATTAAAATGATGCCTTGAAATTTGAGATTGACAAGTTGATAACTCTGTTTTAAAGAAAACAGCATGTATATAGTCAGTCGAACCTCTGCTAACGGACACGTCCCATAAGTGGACACCTCCTGTAAGCGGACACAATTCCATGGTCCCGACCATTTCTCTAACAAAACACTACATTGGCCACCTCCTGTAAGCAGACACCTCTCGTAAGCGGACGCGGGCACCTATCTCAAGGTCCGCATGAGCAAAAATAACCAACATTAACTTCTCTTAAGCAGACACCCGAAGAGATTGAAGTTAATTTTGTTCAAATGTATGCAGTTTTATCTTTGAATTCTAGCTAAATTAAGGTCAGCTTAGTAAAAAGACAACATATTTGAGCTATGAGCCTTAGATTGAATCTATATAGCTGTTTAAAGCATGTGGTTTACAATTCCACAGTTGACTGCTATTTCCTATCCCTTACTGTCAAGCTCCTTTAAGTGGACACCTCCCATAAGCGGACACCTCCCATAAGCAGACACCTCCCGTAAGCGGATAGCTACGCTAGGTTCCAAGGGTATCCACTTACGGGAGGTTCGACTGTATATATGTGTATCTCCTTAATGCCAGCAAAGCAAATTTGAAATCAAATTAGTCGATCATGTCATGTGAGTATTTGAACGATATATATATATATTAATAGAATCTGTACGATTTCCAACAACCCTGCACTATGCCATTTTTAATTTTGTGATCATTTCATTCTTTGAATACTTGCATATAATTGGCTAATTTGTTTTTAAATGTGCTTGGGGTCCTTGGTTGGTATGGTTGTACTGTAATAGTATCTTGCATGCACTTTCTAATTAAAATCACAGCATAAAATGCCCATGGAGTTTATGTATATTAATATTAACCAATATTATTGGGTGGCCTGAAAGGTTGATGATGATAACACAGACCAATTAAGGTCTTGACAATTTTGATATCATGCCAAAGCCAGGAGCCCATCACCAGGAGTGTCCATCACTAGGTCTGTGACCAGATTGAGCTATATTTAGAACATATATCTCGCAGTGGGAGTTCTCGTGCCCTCACTTTGAGAATCCAATCAAACCATAGTCAGGACAAAATACAGTGTTAGTAAATTACCTCAAGAACCACAAATCATTCCCTATCTTGATAGTAGTGGCAAGCATGTACAGACCACAGCAGAGTCAGAAGACAGTTACCCAGGAAACATATTCTAAAAATAGTTCAATCAGGTCATATGCTGAATTATGGATATGGTATGTACTGTATGGACACTCTGGTAATGGGCTCCCTGCGAAAGCCAAATTCAATAATTTATTTATTATCTGTAGAATACAATGTATTTGTACCTACTACAATACGTTCTAGAAACAGAATCAAACTTACCTTAGTATACCCAGGGGGTGTATTCCCTTATATAATGTAATTGGGGACATGCCACTGAATAGGGTATTGTTTTCAGGGTTGTTCTGTTGAACAAGGTATACATTTTGACTATGTAGCATGTTGAACGGGGTTATCAAAATAAGAATACACTATTCATCATTATTGAGAAATTTTGAATAGAGTATTGATTTTATCACTTTTACCGGCATGTCCAAAAGTCACAAGTCAACACATGATTCTTGTTATCTTTTCTAGGGTACATACTATTTAGGTTGTAATCTTATACAGGGTATGGAATTTTCTAAATTGCTTGTTTCTTGCCAGCGCTCATCATCATAGTTGCTGGTGATAAACCGCAGTTGCCATGCAGCTTCGAGTGACTGGCCTGCATGTACATTGTAGCCACCTCTGCAGGCATCTCTATTTTGGGCTTCCTGTGGCAAGAGAAGAAGAGGGGCTCCAATCCCCAATTTCTCTTTTCTTCAACTGCCGCAGGAAGACCACAATCTGAGTTCAAAAACTAGAGATGACTGTAGAGGAGGCTAGCCTGTATGATATCATGATTTTTGTTTTCATTTCAGGTTGACGATAGGCTTAAAGAGCTTGACACCATCAACTCATTTACAGAGTTTGTGAAGAGTTTTAGCCAGTTTGGTGCTGAAATGGTTGAACTGGCCCATCTATCAGGGGACAGGAAAAATGTAAGGCTTGTGACATCACTCTACTTAAACATAAAGCAAGGCCATTAAGGATTTAATTATTTAATACATTTATTATATACATGTATATACAACTTGACATTTTTGAGAACAATGACCTAAACAAGTGCAAATATGCAAGTGTATTACACAGGTCATGCACTGGTTTTCTCTGGCTTTAAAATCAACACTTGAAAGGTAGGCTGTTTAAGTAAAGTAATACTTATAGCCATTCTGACAGCTTTCAGGATGCAAAAACTGATTATGTGCCCAGCAGTTTAATTCTTTGCAAATTTGGAGCCATACACTTAAAGCAAGTATAAAGTTTTCCTTGATTGTCATGTAAGATTTTTACGGTTCGCTAAACCAACCATTCAGCCAGGTAAGATGAAATGGAACTCTCTCTTGAAATTCAAAACGCTGTTTTACTAATCCCTTTTTCTTTGGTTGCTTTTTTATTTCTACAGCCCAGAGTAAGACAAGAAAACAAAAGAAAACACCTATGGCTGCCGGCAGGCCCCGTAGATCGAGAGAGGTGATGGTGTGCTGAATTATTATTATTTTGTCTTGGAACGCCACCACTAATTTTTCTTTTGTTTTTTTTCTAGAATGTCTTCGGTGTGGATCAGCTTAACCCAATCCATGTAAGTTGCTCTCCCTCCCCCTAAAAGACAGTGTAGCGTTCGGTCTCTGCTTAACAGGCTGTTCACTTTTATTGGCAAAAATCCCCACTTCGCGAAGCAAAATTTGGTTAATTATTATAGGCTTTTCTCGGGGTCCTCTCGGGGCCCCCGCTCTAGTAAGAGCGCCCCTAAAGAAATAATTCCTCTAAAAAATATTAATTCCGTTCTTCTTTTTTGTTTATTTTCCAAACAGACTTTTAGCTGTGATCACTTTTATTCCCACGCAGTCGTAATCCGACAATTCAACCTACCGGCTGAGATCTTAGTGAAGATTGGAGAATCCTGGACAAAAGAAAAAGAAAACATCAAGCGAAATTCAATCCGTCTCTTTTTCTCGTCCGATATTTAAATAACCGTATCACGGCGAATTAATCCTGGAACAACTCGGGCCAGCATCTAGATTTCAACCGTAATTTTTCGTTTACTACCCTGGCCGCCCAAAATATTGAGCCCTTAACCGAATATTAATTTATGTCATTGTAACATGACACTTTGCCGAATGCACTGCGGGACCGGTATTATTTACCGCCGATGTCCCCACCACCCTGTGAATACGGATGGGATTGGGAGGGGTGGGGGAGATTTCAGTGGACAATTTTAATTTCTTTTTTTTAGTGCCTAAAGTGCAGTCCTGTTGCGGGGAAACCATCTGTAGCCAATGGCAACGTACCTCGGTGTTTTTATTGTGACACAAAGATTAGACACGCTTTCTTTTTACGACAAGGAAGTATAATATTGTTTCATCTTTTGTCGACCTACGCAATTTACCAGTCACGGGAAAATATAAAAATCATTATGGTATGTTCAACAATTAAAACAAATTTTTCCATGGAAATCTCCCCTTTTCAGTTTACGGGATCCACTATAGAGCCTCTTGCTCGCCATCATTTTTTACGCCCTTGTAAAAAAACAAAAATTCAAAATAAATTTAGTACACCAAATACCTCTTGCTCGCTTTCATTTTTTACGCCCTTGTAAAAAAGAAAAAATTAGCCCACAAAATAGAGAGCCCTAGCTTGTTTTGATTTTTGCTTGTGTTAATTTATTCAAAATTTCATTCTATCTCAGTCTACGGAGGCCCTACGGACCCAATGTAAATATGTATATAGTTTTAACAATTTACAATTTGATGTAAAAACAAGTAGCAACCGCAAGTCTTGACGTGCAGTTTTTATTTTACGGGGCAGGAAATTCCTTTGGTGAAAGCGGCTATCCCGAACGGAGTTTCGTATACCACGTTTCCCAAGTGTGGCCATAATTTGTGGATGAAAGTAGGCATGGCGTAGAGCGTTTTGTACAAAGCCCACCCAGCTTTGGTAATACCCTCATGCCGGTTATCCGGCATGTCTCCCCAAATCTGGGTCTTCTTGACTCCCGGGCATTACACCGCTTGCCCCTGGTAGATGTTCCAGGGGGTCCAGGATGCCGTCGGGATGTTTATAGGGGGTGGGGGTGGCGGGGGACCCACGGCCATTGTACCAACAGGGGGTCCGTGGGGTACCAGGGGGGTCGGGAGCGTTGTAGTCTCTAGTGGTACCCCCAGGGGTGTCCCCGGTGGGGGTCCCGGCGGGGGACCCTGTGGCATCTCCGCGGGGGGAACCGTATAGGGCATAGTGGCGTGAGGACTTGTCCAAGCGACGGGCGGCGGACCTTGGGGGGCCTGTGGCGTCCATGGCGAAGCGTAGAATTGGGCTTTCTTGGGGGGTGGGGGTCCGTTTGCGGTAGGTTGTGCGGTAGGGTCAGCCCACATAAATCCAAGTGGCCACTCACACTTTGGGTTGGGCGCCGGGGCCGTGCACGTGAAGAACACGCGGTTCGGATTTTTCTCACTTCGGCTTATGCCCACTTTCATCCACAAATTGTGGCCACACTTGGGGAACGTGTTGTATAAAGTTCCGTACGGAATAACCGCTTTCACCAAAGGAACTTCTTGCTCCGTAAAATAGAAACTACACGGTAAAACTTGGGGTTTCGACTTGTAATCCGCTGTTTGTCCACACTTGTACACACACTCTGGCGTCCCTGCCAATCCTTTGACGACTTTGGCGTAACACCCACAAAAGCAAGTAGGGGGCATCGTTCACACTGAAATTTACAAGGGAGGGTTACTTTTTTATACGCCCGGGTAGTTCCCCGGTCCGCCAATCCCCGCCCTGGATTGGATCTATAATCCCACCACTCCCGAGCCCGTAGTGAGCCCTATAAATTTCCGACCAATCAGGGACCCGTAGTGAGCCGTATAAATCCCGACCAATCAGGGAGCCGTATTGAGCCGTATAAAAATCCCGACCAATCAGGGACCCGTATTGAGCCGTATCCCTGAGGAGGCGGGGCTTGTAACGTCATCAAAACCTGGGACGTCACAAGGTTGCTCTAGACCAATCAGGAGAGGGCATTTGTTGCAGCCTGGGTATTTTTGTGGAGGCGGGGCTTGTGACGTCATCAAAACCTGTGACGTCACAAAGTTGCTCTAGACCAATCAGGAGAGGGCATTTGTTGCAGCCTGGGTAACCTTACTACTGACATAAGTTACATCTTTTACTGGAGCTACTGTACGGCGAGTGCGACGAGAGAATGCGCCAGGAAATAAAGTGATCAATGTTGTTGTCTTTCAGATTCCAAGTGTATTTGCTGAGTTCGGTAGAGTTTTTGTGTTTAGCGTGGCGGAATGATGCGGTGTGGTTCCTGTATCTTGTTTTGAATTCGTTTTCCGTAAGTCCGATGTATGTTTCTGTCTTGCTGTTGTCTTTATGGGTTATTGTTGCTTGGTAAATGACTGATGATTGTAGGCAGTTTCCGTTGAGCGGGCAGGCGTTCTTTTGCCGGCAGTTGCATGTCTTGTTTACTTCAGCTGTAGTTGCGGTGGCGGTATCATTGGCTTGTGAAGGCGATAGTATACTTTTGTTATGTTTATCGATAATCTGTTTGGTGTTGCTCATGCAGCTGTAGCTAATCTTGATAGTGTTGCGGTTGAAGATTTTGTGAAGGTTGTGATCTTTGGGGAAGTGTTTATCTACTAAAGCGAGGAATTTGTGCCCGATGTTAGTGCTGACGTTCTTGCTAAAGGGAGGGTTGTACCAGAGTATGTTGTTGCGTTGGCGGTTTTTTCGTTTGTTAGGTGTGGCGGGTTCGTACTGAAGGGTGTAGTTATATTCGCTTTCGTTGAGAGCCTTCTGGTATGGAGGGGCGGCTTGGTCGAAGGACGCTTTGTTGGAAGACAGGGATGAAAGTCGTTTGTTAATGCCGGCGGGAATGTTTTTTGTAGTGACGGGCGGATGGTTACTTTCACGGTGAACGTATAGCAGTGTAGTATTAGGCTTCGTGAAAGGCTGATAAGTGCTTTGGTTAAGGTTGAATGTAATGTCTAGAAAGTTGATGGTCTGTTTGTTGGCTTCTATGGTGATGCGTAGTCCGTTGTTGTTAAAGATGCGGCATATTTCCTTCTTGATGTTTTCTGTGTCTCTAGGTGTAGCGTTAGTGATGGCTAGTCCGTCGTCTCGGTAAAGTCCTACATTTATGTTAAGGTGCTGAAGCTGCGAGAGAAGAAAGCTTCCTATAAGCTCGCACGTTTACGCTCCGTCGAAGCTGCCCATTGTGACGTCAAATGTTGTGTTGCCTTTCTTTTGCCAGGGTTGCTGCTTGTGAATTAGGATGGAAGGCGAAGTCCACGTCAACATCACGGCCGACGAAAGAAACATAATAACCCACACAAAAAACTCCATCCTAATTCACAAGCAGCAACCCTGGCAAAAGAAAGGCAACACAACATTTGACGTCACAATGGGCAGCTTCGACGGAGCGGAAACGTGCGAGCTTATAGGAAGCTTTCTTCTCTCGCAGCTTCAGCACCTTAACATATTTTTTTTTTATTGACTCGTTCACCACAGACTGTTGCCATGCAAACAGCACATAACTACAAACTGATTGATGTTAAATGTGTTTACATAAACAGTGAAATGGTTTCTACTGTCTATATTATTATGTAGATGTTATAGGCAGCACCGAATAACAATTTTGTACAGACGTCATTTACGGAATAACGTGATGCACATAGACTAGGGACGACTGCATGCAGGGCTCGACCTTAACTTTTTTGGCTAGTAGCCTTTTAGCTAGTAAGATGTAAATTTTAGTAAAGTAAACAAGCAACTTCCACTAGCCAAAACTAAAAATCCACTAGTCTTTGGCTAGTTGACGACTGTTAAGTTTGAGCCCTGGCATGATATACAAAAATGGTGTTAGTGTGCTTGTTCATGCAACTATTATTTTTAATTTGGTGATTTATTTATGTGGCATAATAAAATATAAAATTATGATAATATATGTGACAGTTTGTGGTGATATATGTGATGATTATGATTATGAAATGAATAGTGTTAAGTTATGAGGTTAATATTATTAGTGTTAAGTTATATGGGAAAGAGGTAGCGAGATTTAAGGATGATAGTGAGGCATAGTGATACTAGTGATAGTTATAATCGGATTAAATTATGGATGCATTATGGAGGTATGATTAGTAAAACTTTATGGACATGATCAGTAAATGTTTTGAAAGCATGAATAGTAAAATAATAATGATGGCGGCAAGAGTTACATGTAGATGATAAGGTATAGTGAGATTCAGTGGTAATGTTACAATGAGATAAATTAAATAAACAAATAATAAGAAATTAATTTTGAATGAGATTGAAAAGATAAAATAAATAAATAAATAAATAATAAGAAAAATTATATAATAGATGACTAATATATATGTATGATTTGAAGATTAGATGTTGTGATAATTTTATTTTTAAAAATTCTACGAGGTGTCATTGATACTCCTTCATTTGATATTAAATACAATATTGTTCCCATTTGATTATAGGATCTTTAGATATCAGTGATGTTTATTTTACAGAGGATGATTGTGACTATATAACATTGGAGAATTGTATTCGCAAGATGCCAAAACATAACCGTTTCTGTTTGGATACTTTTATAAATTTGGAGGATTGTGTTCGCATTGGACCTACGACCCATCAGTGATACTTAACAACACCGGATGTATCCATATACATCACCCATGATCTAGGAACAACAGCAACGCCCATATAATATTTGAGCACTGTGCCCGTAAGGTGTTAAATCATAATGATGTAATTTTGAATTTTGAATATAGGAGTGTCAGTGATGTTTATATAATATTTCATGACTGTGCTCACAAGATTGAAGGACCAATGATGTCCATAAGATGCTAAAATATAACTGCTGATGTTTGTGTCCGACCTAGAACCAAGAGATGACTTAACATGCAATATGTCAAAACTTTGTTTATTATTATCATAGATCATAAGTTTTATTGATATGTGTTTTCAGAACATTTACGTACCTAAAAATAGAAACTAGTATCAGGATAAAACTGTCACAGTATAACTGGTCCATTGAAAAATGTAATATAATATGATAATAATAAATAATATAATACTATTATTTGTTGTTCATCAGTTTACAATGGGCACATCTGACTGCGTCTCTTAATTTTAATTTCTTCTTTTTGCTTGACTATTTCAAGTAGTCTTTTTTCGATTGCTCCTTTTTGCTTGTTTAGTTCCTCTTCCTCCCTCTCCAGGTTGTTATTTAGTGTACATGCTTTAGTAACGCGCTCGATGGAACGCTGGGAGCACTTGCACCTGCCATTCAAATTATACTCAAATTAAATTATATCCTGCGAGCATACATGTAAAGTACATACAGGCACAATAACAACATTTAACTAACTTTTAATTTTCAGAGAATTTTAGTTATTTTATAAGCAGACATCCTTGGCATAATCTATCTTATCATAATTCAAATAGACCCTTCCCCTTTTTTTTTTCGACTTTTGATAATAATAATAATAATAAAACCTTTATATATCCACGGATAAATATATAATAGAACATAGAATACCCGGCCACATGGTTCATTAATTATGTTAATAATGCATTTTCTCAAATTCTCATACAAACCTTCTAAAAACCTAACCCTGAAATAAAAAAACAACCATTTTCAATCACCAAATCATTCAAAGAACGAGTCTAAATACACCTGGACTAAATTGGAGAATCTGGTACAATTTCGCACAGTTTAAAAGTGATTTTTGGAAGTGGCCGGGTAATTTTAAAGACGTTTGTATGGAAATATTGTCGACGACATTTCCATACGATTTGCGAGTCTATAACTTTGCTCCTATTCAAGATATATCTCTCAAATTTGGGATTTTGACTAACTGCGAGATGCTCTTTTCAGCAGTATCGACTGTTTTGCTGTTATACGTAAGCTTATATATCAAAAGTAAAAAAAACGTGGAACTGGAGCCTGCAGGGTCTATTTTGCTTTTTGGTGAGCTATGTAAACTCGCGAGTCACGAAAAATACTTTGTGTCAAAAACATTCAGAAAACTCTCAAAAAGATAATGCATACTAACTGTTCAGAAACGGGTGTTACAAACCACATACTGACGTCGGTTTCGCCAGTATATCGCCTTCGGTATTCCTCTTCTTCCTGCATGCTTTTCTTCGCGAGCAGCTTGGTCAGCATACTTGGCAGCCTCTTGCTTCGTTGCCAATGGCTCGACATCTTCATCGTAAGGGAGAAATTCAAGCTTTGAATGCTCTGAAGATTTCCGAGCATGATTCCCGATCGCTTTCGGACGAAAAGGAGTTAGAAACTGACTCGGACTCTGAAGACATTTTGTAAACGTTCGAAGTCGAGCGAGTGTGTTGATTGGATGACGTCACAGAAGGGCGACCGCTGGCAAAATTCCGCGGGCTTCGACTACATGAACTGAGTAATGGCGGACGTTTATTTCGGATTTGGCCGTGCCATTTCCATTTTGCACTACCAGATTCTCTTCGGAGAGATCCACTTCGCTATAGCACTTTGCTCACATCTCCAGCACCCAGACGTGTTAGCGTGGTGGCTGGGGTTTAAAGCACCTCTTTAGCTAGCCCTTGTAGTAACTTGGATCTTTAGTGAGGCTGATGGTCTTGGGCGCTATGCCATGCTGATGAGTCCTAACAAGGACGAAACAGCTGTACATGGCTGCCACTCCACGGGTAATAATATGTGAGCATGCGTGTTAGACGCTAGCTACGTCGTAGCGTGTGTTGTGTCAGGTGCCATGCAACTTGCTTTGTTTAATAAGTTATGAATTTATTAGCTTGTTTATTCGGGAAGTTTTCTTTTAAAGGTTATCAAATGATAATAGAACAAAGCACGTGAGTCGGTAACACTTCCTTTATTCGGCAAAGTTCTTTCAAAGTAGATGGATCGACGCGATCATTACGGGTTATCAAAACTTACATACCACAATAACTACGTCAACTTCATTATGGTTTTCATTTACATCTAGGACTATCTATAAAATAAATAGGAGAAAGAGTGGGACTGATAATTATATTAAGTTCTTTACCTATGTCAATTAGTTATGTATACTGTTTAAAACACGAACAGCAACATGCATGTAAAACAATATCAAGCTATCTGGCAGTTGTTTCATAATATGAGTTCCACTCACTACAAGCTAAGGTAAGTTTTAAAACTTCCCGCCATTTTAGATCTTAATTAGTTAATTAGCTTGTTTATTCAGGAACTTTTCTTTTAAAAGTTATGAATTGAAAACAGAACAAAGCACACTTCCTTTAATATTCGGCAAAGTCTTTTCAAAGTAGACGGATAATCTTTATGTATCCACAATAATTACATCATCTATACATGTTGACTTCAGGCAAGAAATACTAGCAGCTAATCATTCGAAGATTGACGAAGATTGTAGGAGGATTGGATCCCTTGTCGAGTTTCTTGTTGCACTGCTCGCGCGAATGAAAATTGCAGCATTTACCGTAGCTACCAATACGAATTTTGTCGAAGAAAAGTGAAGCGTGAATTTAAAAATAAAATTGAATTGCACATAGCTTTTTGCATCTCTATCCTCCACGTCCAATACATTACAGTAATAATTAATAAGAAGGACAACACATGTATTCATAAGGTTGGACGAATTCACGGGGGAGCGGGGGGGGGACGAATTCGCTACTATACCGGCGTTGCTTTGAATTCAAAACAGTGAGCGTTAGTCCTTCATACTTATAACAGTTATGAGTCCAGATCAGTGACAAGTCAACTTCTTATGTTCACTTTTCAAACCGGAGTTTGAGTTTGAATGCGAGTACAGATGACAAGTCAACTCGCTTCGTATAGTTATTTACCCTTTCCATGTATAATATAGTCACCCTGCAGTGCTCCCATTTCCGTACTAGATAATTATTTAGTAGTATATAATCAGTAAACATCACAGCAGATATCACTACTGACAATAAATATTTATTCGATTGACTTAACACTGATCCCTGTGTCCGAGCCCATGGTGCTTTGCGCCAATGTTTTGATTAGTTTGTTTATCTACGACCGCATAAATTAAAGGCTAGCTTTTAGTCGAACTAAAATGCTCTCGATTGTGTATTAGTTTCATAAAAGAAGTACACATACGCTCTGGTAAACGAATTTCATAATGTCTACCGGATTAAAAACACTCGCACTCGACTGAGTCACATTTATGCACTGGAAGCAAATGTTGCTCTAAATTTTGAACATCACAGGACAACTGTTACCGGACATATACATCTTTATTAATTACACATTTGGGGTTGATATCCGTGTGATAAAGCCGTAAATAAAAACCATATCAGTGAAGTGATACGATATCAATTCACTGTACTATTGCTTTTAGAAATAAAGTTTGTTATGCTTAATTTTGTGTTATTGTATTCGCGGACTCGCTCGTTCGCGATATGATACGAAAACCTCGTGAATAAAAACGATATCAAGCTCTTTTATTTGGAGATGGTACATCTATGCAGTTGAAAGTGAAACTAAATGTAGATGGTATTTTTTACAGCTAAATAACGGTTAGGGGAATTATACCCACCGTTGTACTTCCCTATATCAGGCTGTAGGCCTCAAATGAACTTCAATTCAAAGCTGATTCAGCTATTCCAGAAAAATTACCATCAAGGCACATCATATTACCAGTTCAGAACAACTTTATACCAGTTCATTGGGAGCAAAGCTGCATGCAGTTGACAATGGAAGTAGTTGGTAATTGACAGCTAAATAACTATATTTTCAATGCAATGACATGGAAGGTCATGAATCTCATAGATTCTGAAAAAAAGTGAATGGAAGGTTCAACCCAGGTAAAATAGCAATACAAAAATAGTGACTGTACTCTAGGAAAACCATTCACCTGCTTCAACAACACCTGAGTTTATGTATGATCATCAACATAATGAAAGAAGAACTATTATTGAAAGGAAAGTTTATAGACATGATAAAATGTAACTGCAGAACTCCTCTAAATATATCCACATAGATGTATACATAGTTTTAAGGTGGTTACTGATTAGAAGATGTTTGCTAATCAAACTCGGTCACCATACTAATTTTGATGTGATCTTTTGTATGGTTGTATTTTTAAATTCAATTATAAAAATAAATGATATTTCACATACTCAGACCTAATCCTTTTTTCGTTTATAACATTGCTTATATATGTGGCACCAGCTAATAGTCCCATGCACGTATTGCATCTGGCTGGATTTTTTTCTGATTGTGTTAACAGATCCCAGTGGTTTGTATTGGTTTGTGCCATCACGGCTCATCACAAACCAGTATAAACCACGCGGAGAATCTCATCAACCCAATCACAAAAATTATCAAGCCACAAATGCCTGGGACTAGACTGATATGGCCCGATATTACATGTATAATAAACCCTTCGCATCGCCTTGCTTGCTTTAATTGTCTTTCCAACGAAGCCCGCCGGTCCTTAGTGCAACAAATTCCCGGGAAACTGACACGTAGTAGTCCTTTTGAACCGCAAATGTTCGCTTGTAGACCTAGAGAACGCAAAATGTGAACTGCTGAACGATTATTTGGCGAGTCGCTAATCGCCTCGCTGACTGTTGTTGTTCTTCGGCTTTCTCTACTCGCCACTCTAGACCGGGATTCCAAATCAAATAATATATATATATATATACAAAAATTAAGATAAAAGAAAGTCAGTTAAACATGTATATCTAGAAATAATTACACGATGGCCCATTGACTAGTGAAGGATTTCGAAAGATTCGAAAGTCACACAACAACACTGATTTCGTAGCCTACGAAAAAATCATTTGTGCAAGCACCAAAGGCTCGGACACAGGGCCTTTATAGTATACAACATGGTAATGCCATAATCATGAAAACAAATGTATATACTATGCATACATGCTTCTTTTTCCAAAAACAACTTACGTGTGAGGTATACAACAAATATACATCAGAACTGCTAGCTTATCACGTTGTATACATCAAGTATACATCTGTAGATTTGGAAACTTGATTTTTTCCCGATGTATATTTAATGTACACAAAATATATACATAATACCAATGTAGTGCAGATAATGTATACCATCTGTATACAAAAAGTATATAAATCATTCTTCAATTTTGGTAAGGGCCAAAATAACACATATGATACGTCTGCCCTCATGTCTCGAATTTCTGCCTTCGGAGAAATTATTTGTCTGAAAACTTTCGCCAATCCTAAAGTTTAGTAAACATCAAGCTGTTTCAGTGAATTTGATCAGTATTCTGATATTTTTAACCAGCGAGGCTACAGCACAATAATTCACACCGACTTTGCTTAAGCCCCAGTCAGCAAATGGTTTAAACATCAGTTGAACAATATTCGGTACGACATTTGTTGAAACCGTTTGAGCATGACATGGCCTGAAAACATTGTCGGAAATAGTTTGACTTCGTTTTAATTAAAGGCCATTTCAAACCGGGTTTCAAAATGTTGTACCGATGTTGAAACCGTTTGACTGAACCATTAAACTGGCTTCAATTTCCAGACAATTTAATAGCACTTATGGGTGATACCTACACTACCAGAATGTTATTTTGTTACTCTAATTTAGACCATTGTCTTGGTATTTTCATAGGAGAGGGAATGTTGTGTCAAAGTGAGGCTTGCATGGTGGTGATCATATCACAAAAGCATCACAACATCAGGCATAATTGCAAAGAAAGTTTGACCGAAACCTACCGATTCTCGGTTGCTGCTGCAGCGAGCGACACCAGGAAGGCAGTAGTCCAAGGTTGGTCAGTACGTCGCAAATGTCATATTTAGGTGTTAACCACGCTACACTGATTGCGAATATGCTAAATTATGATAATCTCTACAAGATACATCTTGGTGCGTACGTTTGTTGTCACCGTTAAAAGTTCTTGTAACCACAGCCAGAAATCGTTGTTAGTATTTTGGGGCGATTTATATTTGGCTGTAATGTCGCAATTTAATGCAAAATGCATTAGGAATCCTTGAAATGACATCATTTAAGCAATTTTGCTAATTATTTTGAACATGAATCGAGTCATCACAGCAAATTTGTTTAGGCGTCAGAATTTTCAGTAAAACGATATTTTAATAAGTGGAATAGCAAAAGGACTATAGATATAGCTTATGACTTGTAGGACTTTTTGAAAGGATCGTTTGGAACCAGTTTTACGCTTATCTAAATCAAAACAATCCGTTGTTGTCTAATCTTCAGTCTTGTTTTAGGCCGGCTTTCTATTCAAAAGCTACTACATTGCTGGATGCTACAACCGAATGGTTATCCAATATGGATAAAGACTTATTAAATTCTGTGAGATTTCTCGATTTTTCTAAAGCCTTCGACACAGTTGACCATGACACGTTGCAAACGTATCAAGCTAAACGACCCCTTGACCGGCTAAATACCAGACATACTTCTTTCCTTATACGGGAAGGATCTTTCATCCGGCTCGGGACACGTTTCGTCATATTGTCCCACGTGATTGTGTGTGGTTAATTGATAGCTTCTCATAATTAACACATCTGTCAGTAATAATATCTTTACACTCGCAAAGAGATCAATTTTTTTTGCTCGAAATTTTTGGCTTGGTATATAACGTGTTACAAGATACAATGATACTGAGATACCAAGATACAGTGATATGGTGATACAGTGATACGGTGATACGGTGATACGGTGATACGGTGATACAGTGATACGAAGATCTCAAATTTACTTTAAAATTTAAAAATGGGAAAAAAGATTTTCCCACAGAAATGTAGTTTTGGCTAGCCTGAATTTCAGCCGTCCTGAAATTCAGGCTAAGTTTTGGCAGCAATTTTTCACATACCAAATTAACACTGTTAAAAAAATCAGAACGCAAAAGGAAGTATTTAACCGGAAGTAAAAGGTTCCGTTTGATTGACAGCAGGTCAATTAACACATGACATGTGCTCACTCGCCCGTAACGAAAGTGTGGGGAAAGCCAGCATAAATTCATTTCATGTTTATTGAGAAACGTTTTTTCACCCTCGATCCATGGGTTGTTGGTCTTATGTCTTCCAAAAGCAAGCAGGGCTAAATGCTCCAGCAAGGCTAAGCTCCAGCAGGATGCCCTTAGATTGGAAAGAAGCAAAACAAGCTAGGCCAAACAATGCATACGACTACGAGCCTCGCAAAACCTACCCTGGATACCAGAGGCTCGAAATCGTCAGTTGAGCGAAGCTCGACCAGCTGTAATCGAGCCTCGCAAAACAAAAATCATAACTCCTTCGACAGCGGCACATTACAGTATATCCGTACCTGGGCACCTCTGGAACCAGGGTACGCAAAACCCGACAAGTTCAGACAGAGTGCCGAGTGGTCCACATCTGAACATAAAGAACCAGCCGAGAGAAGGTTTGTTTCCAAGAAAGCTTAGATGGAAACATATTAAAACTCTGAATCGCTTGAAACCAACTCCACGATCTCGCTATTTGCCGTGCTGTTTCAGGACCTTTCAGACTCCTGCAAATCGCTGTCACTGGCATATAAGGCCTTTGATTTCTGTGCCCTTCCTTTGTCATTTTGGCTTTGTCCCTCAAGGACTTTTCTTCTTTTCCATTTTCCAAGTCATAAGAAAACTAGAACCGGCTATAAAATGTTCTCGATGCGGCGCGTAGCTTTGATCGGAAATCAACATTGCATTGTCGGGAAATCTTGGGCTATTTTCTACGCTTTCGATTTTCAACCAAAATAGAGTCTTTAAAAAGCTCTCAACCTCGTCCCCAGGGTCACGTGATCAAATACTCCCAGATTTTGGGAGTATTTTGTCACGTGATTTGGCGATCTAAGATGGCGGCCAAGCTAAATATGGGAATAGTTCATGACGTGTACAAACCATAGGTATCCCAATCCGGAGTGAGCGAGAACCGATTAACGGTATTTCCACGCGGCGAACGATGCAGTGAAAACAGGTCTACTAAATGGCTCGAAATAGAGTTTACTTGGATAAAGAACCAGTGGAAAGGTATCACAAAGCTACCAGGATGTATCTAAGCTAGAAGAGAATCCTAAAAAAGCCGTTCATTTTCCGTTAGCGTTGAAGCGAAGCGATCGACAGCACATGTTCAGGTTTAACGGCTTCTCCTGGCTTTCCCACTGATGAACCTTACCAGAAAGCTACCCAGTAATGCACTTCATCTATTGCTCTATCTACACAACGTGTTTTAAGGTTATTTAAAATCGTTTTATTGATAAAAGCAATCTAAACTATATACAAGTTGATCTCTGGACTCGATCCGTTTGGCCAATAAAAAGCATTGTTAGAACAACCCTTGCGTCACAATCGAAGAGCCAATCAGAATACGTAACAGTTCAGCGTTTACCAGGGTCTTCTCTCTGAGTAGCCGCCATCTTGGATCTGACCGAGAAGACCCTGGGAACGAGGTTGAAAAGCTCTAACTCAAGAAGAATTTATTCGATTTGTCTGATTTTTTTACAAAATGTCAATTGATATCTCTGCTGCAAAAGATGTTGGGGAATTGGGAAATTCTAAAAAGAGAGCTCTTGACGGTATTTCCCGCATATCTACTCGGATTATGTTTTCGCCTTTTCACCGAAAGCATGATAACTTTTGAACTATTAAAATCGAATTTTGATATTCCCCTACGCGTTTTGTAATACGATTCCTTCGAAATGCTAAAAAGCAACCATAAAATATTTTTGGAGGGGAGAAACGGGATCGCGGAAAAATTTCATGCTTTCGGTGAAAAGGCGAAAACATAAATCCGACTAGATATAAGGGTAGATATGCGGGAAACACCGTCAAGAGCTCTCTTTTTAGAATTTCCCAATTCCCCAGTAATTTTTTGTTTTGCAACAGAGATATCAATTGACATTGTGCAAAACTTTCAGACAAATCGAGTTAGAGCTTTTTAAAAACAATATTTTGGTTGAAAATCGAAAGCGTAGAAAATAGCCCAAGATTTCCCGAAAATGCAATGTTGATTTCCGATCAAAGCTACGCGCCGCATCGAGAATATTTTATAGCCGGTTCTAGTTTTCTTATGACTTGGAAAATGGAATAGACGAAAGGTCCTTGAATTGAGGGACAAAGCCAAAGCGGACACCTATAAATGATAAAGGAAGGGCACAGAAATCAATATATTTATTAGCGTTACGGAATGTACACAAGTGGGTAGGAATTAATGCAGAATGTTGTTATGTTATATAAACAAGTTACATAATCCCGTTGGGATAGCGTTGAGGGTGTATAAAGAGGAGTGATTAATATGTAAGAATCATTCGAAGGCGTTTCTCTACCTTGATACCTAAATTTTCTTCATGATATATGTTGAGAACAGAAGAAATTACTAACTACACATCTATACAGACGTGATTGGCCATGCAACATCATATACTGCTGTAATTATACGTGTCCGACAAGTATCAATAAACGAGATGCCCATCCCTGATCTGTTGTTTGTGTTTAATGCAGTTTAGCTAGTAAATGTTTTATGCTCGTTTCAAGGTGATAAGAGTATAAAAGGCCTTAAATGCCAGTGACAGCGATTTGCAGGAGTCTGAAAGGTCCTGAAACAGCACGGCAAATAGCGAGATCGTGGTGTTGGTTTCAAGCGATTCAGAGTTTTAATATGTTTCCATCTAAGCTTTCTTGGAAACAAATCTTCTCGCTGGTTCCTTCTTCGTTATGTTCAGATGTGGACCACTCGGCACTCTGTCTGAACTTGTCGGGTTTTGCGAGGCTCGTAGTCGTATGCATTGTTTGGCCTTGTTTTGCTTCTTTCCAAGTTAAGGGCATCCTGCTGGAGCATTTAGCCCTGCTTGCTTTTTGGTAGACAAGGCCAACAACCCATGGATCGGGGCTGGAAAAACGTTTCTCAATAAACATGAAATGAATTTATGCTAGCTTTCGTTACGGGCGAGTGAGCACATGTCATGTGTTAATTGACCTGCTGTCAATCAAACAGAACTTTTTACTTTCGGTTAAAACTTCCTTTTGTGTACTGATTTTTTTTTTACAGTTTTTGGTATGTGAAAAATTGCTGCCAAAACTTAGCTTGAATTTCAGCCGTGTCCTCCAGTTCGGAGGAACGAACCGGGGGAGACGGCTGAAATTCAGGCTAGCCAAAACTACATTTCTGTTTTTAAATTTTAAAGGAAATTTGAGATCTTCGTATCACCGTATCACCGTATCACCGTATCACTGTATCACTGTATCACTGTATCACTGTATCACTGTATCACTGTATCACTGTATCACTGTATCACTGTATCACTGTATCACTGTATCACTGTATCACTGTATCACTGTATCACTGTATCACTGTATCACTGTATCACTGTATCACTGTATCACTGTATCACTGTATCACTGTATCACTGTATCACTGTATCACTGTATCACTGTATCACTGTATCACTGTATCACTGTATCACTGTATCACTGTATCACTGTATCACTGTATCACTGTATCACTGTATCACTGTATCACTGTATCACTGTATCACTGTATCACTGTATCACTGTATCACTGTATCACTGTATCACTGTATCACTGTATCACTGTGTCACTGTGTCACTGTGTCACTGTGTCACTGTGTCACTGTGTCACTGTGTCACTGTGTCACTGTATCACTGTGTCACTGTGTCACTGTGTCACTGTATCACTGTATCACTGTATCACTGTATCACTGTATCACTGTATCACTGTATCACTGTATCAATGTAGCTTGGTATCTCCGTATCATTGTATCTTGTAACACGTTATATACCAAGCCGAAATGTTTGACTCCTATTGCTGCAATAATTTTTTTTGTGGCATCGGACCTTGCACGATATTTTTTTAAGGCATTCAGTATTTTGGTTTTACATCAAGAACATTTTACACAACTTTAATGTTTCTAGATTTATGGTATTTCCCATGTACATTAATTACCTTTGTTTAGTAGAAAACATATATATCAGGCATGTTTTCACAAAAGGAGCCTTACAACCTAAGATCCCCTTTTGTGAAAACATGCCTGATCTTGTGTGGCTTTAGCTTTAAAAGCCAGTAACTCGTTTTGTTTTCTTTTTCTTGAAAGGGCAAATGACAATGTAAGACTTTTCTGGCCTTTCTATCCCATAATTTACTTGTGTGAGATTATCTCATAATTTCTTTATTTGAGAGCTAGAGGTTAGCGTTAGGTTAGAAAAACGCCATTTTCTGGTATTTCTACTCAAAATACGGCAAAATTCCATCCACTTAACTTAATCTACAGGAAAAGAACGTTATATTGCCGTGTAGTGCATCGAAATCCATTAAAAGCTTGAGAAATGGCGCCACTTTGAAATTTAGGTTACACAAGTAACTTTGAGAGATTAAGGCTAGGTTAGAAAAAAAAAATTATGGTATAATTTCTACTCAAAATACGACAAAATTCCATCGGTTAAACTTAATCTTCAGGAAGAGAATGTTGTATTGCCGTGTAGTGCATCGAAATCCATTAAAAGCTCGAGAAATGGCGCCACTTTGAAATTTAGGTTACACAAGTAAATTAATGTGTACCTGTTGGCTTTAAAAGCCGGTAACTCACTTATCAACGTTTTCATAAAAAAAAAAAACTTTTTTTCTCAGACCTAGTGGGAAATGTACGTCTTCCACAAAGCAAATCGTTGCGCCATACGCCAGGCGAATGTTTTTTTAACTAGTCCTACCCACCCCTCTCCCCCACATAAAATACCTAGAGATCAATAATGGGTTAGAAAGGCCGGAAAAGTCTTAAACTGTCATTTGCCCTTTCAAGAAAACGGCAAAAACACGAGTTACTGGCTTTTAAAGCTAAAGGGCATATTTTCACAAAAGGGGGTCTTAGGTTCTAAGGCTCCTTTTGTGAAAACATGCCTGATATACATGTATTCTTCTTGAAATCTCTACCTCACACTCCTTCCCAGATGGATTCTAAAAATTGTACTGTTAATTCGTGCATCATTTTGTATTGTAGTGCATCATATTGCATTGTTCCGTAGTCTCAAATAAAAAAGTGCTCAACATTGACTCTTCTTAATATTTATGCGCATATAATTAGCTATTCGAGGCTATCCCCGCATCGTTGCTTAGCTGAAAAGCAAAATGGCGTCGCGGACGGAGCATTGCTGCGTTCCTCTATGCGTTGGAGACAAACTCGGATGCGCGTTGCATCCTCGATGCGGGGATAGCCTCGTTTTCGAGTAAATAATTAAATATGCGCATAAATATTAAGAAGAGTGAATTGGCATATATAACTAATCTCTTGTACACGAATGCATTATCTGTCTTATGGGAATGTGCCTTTGATTATGAACTTAGATAATATACCCTCCTGCGTATGGAAGAAAAAAGCAGAATGTCTTAAAATATTGCGAGGGGCAAAGGCCCGAGCCCCAAAATTTTTGATATTTTACTGCCGTCTAAAACACTGGTTTCCTGTGTTCTGGAGACTAAACATTGGCTGAACCTGTTTCAGCTAATGAAGAAAGTTTCACCCTTGCTCGATTTTTTTTCGGGGGAGATTTTGGCTAGATTCGCTCTTTTTTCTGTGCAAATTCGGCCTGCTCGACTTTTTTGGGGGATTTGCGGTAACCCCCCCCTCCCATCAATTTTCAAATGGTCCCTCCCTTAGCATGGCTAAGCTCGATACGGTTGTCTTTTAATGACGTTCTTGAAGATTTAAATTATATTTGACAGATCGCCAACAAAAATGTTACACGTCGGACGTTGGGTATAAAGAACGTCAAAATCGGCATCAGTGAGCGTGGCGAAATAATTAACTTTACTTATAGTCTCAATTTGAAGGAATGTTGGTGAGTTGTTAACAAAATGAAACTACATATTTTAGGTGTTTTATGTTAGTATGATGACGTTGTTGTGACGTCATAAGTGATGCCTCCTTTTTTGGTGAAATTCCCCCTTTAATAAACGTTACAAACTGAATTTTAGAGTAAATGCTAAATATTTATTCAAATTATTGCACAGTTTTGGTATAACCAAGATGGCAGACGGACACGCAACTCCGAGCTCTGTGGATCTCGACTCCTCAGGGCCCGCTAATATAGTGAACACAGATGAAATTGAGACTACATAATCTCTAACAGTCATGGCTGTTGATGAACAGCAGGAATCCTTGGAAAATGATATATTGGAAGATGGGCAGCCCTCTAAATCTCAGACTGAGAAAGCGAGCGATGGACAACAGCAATCCTCCGATCTCGAGATACTAGATCCCTCACCAACCGAAACGCTCCTCGATGGCAGATTGCTCTCATCAGAGCAACGGGGTCTCGGAAAGAGTGGGACAAAACTTATTCTAAAGGAAAGACTAAGAGCGGCCATCATTCTTGAAGCGGAAAATAGCAAACAACGCCAAACAGATCCCGGTTCAGAGCCAGATGGAGACCAAACTAGTGAAAAATACAAATTGGAAAGCACAAATGCTCACTCTACTTGCTTTGGGTCGATAAAAAAAAAATGCAAGAGATGAGGCAGCACTTTCAAAGAGAAATTGACAAACTGCGACACGAGATCTTTGATCCTACTAATTCAAATTTCCCGCCAAACCAGTCGACAGTATCCGAAACCGCCAAGCTTCAAAGTGAAAATCGAGATCTTCAACGAAGGCTTCGTGAGACTGAATCTCGCTACGAAAGCCTGAAAATAGAGGCCAGAACAATCCAAGAAGATAACAAGAGTCTCGTAACTGCCTTAAGGTTACTAAACAAAGAAATCTCCGAAGAAAACAGAATCACAAACCGGCAAAAAGGTGTCAGCGAAAGAAATTTGCATCGTGTATAGGACGGGGGTGTGATTGAACCAAACACCCAAGACAAAGTAAACAAAAGCGACCAACCAGAGTCCTTAACTGGGACAAACAGCAAGCCAACGAAATCGAAATCTAAGAAAAAGGCAAAGGATAAACCTTCTGCTCCTCAAAAAATCCCGATTGCCCGTCAAGAACCTCTGGCTGAATCGCTCACTCAAGCCCAACCGAGGCCAAGTAAGAACTTCACAAGAAAACCGGTAACCGTGATATGCAGGGATTCGATCATCCAACATATCCGCGGTTGGAGTCTCTCTCAAACCGACAAAGTAGTTGTCAAATCTTTTCCAGGTGCAACCTCTGAGGACATGGAAGACTACTTAAAGCCTATCTTGAGAAAGGAACCAGAGAATATTATCTTACATGTTGGCACAAACGACTTGAAATCCATAGGAGCCAAAAGAACAGCGGAAAGCATCGTCAACCTTGCGCTACAAATAGAAGATGACTCGCCAAATACTAGTGTATCTATATCTGTATGGAGGGGGATTCTGGACAAAAATGCAATTTGATCGTTCATGGTATCATAATTCTCAGTGTGCAATGCCATTAGATCGTACTCCAATGCCATTAGATCGTACTCCAATGCCATTAGATCGTACTCCAATGCCATTAGATCGTACTCCAATGCCATTAGATCGTACTACAATGCCATTAGATCGTACTCCAATGCCATTAGATCGTACTCCAATGCCATTAGATCGTACTCCAATGCCATTAGATCGTACTCCAATGCCATTAGATCGTACTCCAATGCCATTAGATCGTACTACAATGCCATTAGATCGTACTACAATGCCATTAGATCGTACTCCAATGTCATTAGATCGTACTCCAATACCATTAGATCGTACTCCAATGCCATTAGATCGTACTCCAATGCCATTAGATCGTACTCCAATGCCATTAGATCGTACTACAATGCCATTAGATCGTACTACAATGCCATTAGATCGTACTCCAATGCCATTAGATCGTACTCCAATACCATTAGATCGTACTCCAATACCATTAGATCGTACTACAATGCCATTAGATCGTACTACAATGCCATTAGATCGTACTCCAATGCCATTAGATCGTACTCCAATGCCATTAGATCGTACTCCAATGCCATTAGATCGTACTCCAATGCCATTAGATCGTACTCCAATGCCATTAGATCGTACTCCAATGCCATTAGATCGTACTCCAATGCCATTAGATCGTACTCCAATGCCATTAGATCGTACTCCAATGCCATTAGATCGTACTACAATGCCATTAGATCGTACTCCAATGCCATTAGATCGTACTCCAATGCCATTAGATCGTACTCCAATGCCATTAGATCGTACTCCAATGCCATACTACCTACTCTTAGGAAACAGCATTTGATCGTACTTGTTATTCGATCGTACTCGCGATTTGATCGTACTTTCGATCGGCAGGCTCAATTTGAGTCAGCGCCGATTTGTGTGAATCCTTCACTGCACTCCATGCATAAACCTAAGTTGTATCCTTTTCGTTCTTCTTGAGACCGCAAATCACGAGTGACAAAGAACAGTTGTTAAGAGCTACAGCTGTCATTAAAAAGGCTCTAGAGCAGATTGAAAAAGAAGTCGCCGATCCTTCACTTAGGGGAATTTCAGGAGGAACTACTTCTAGTTCAGCCACGCCGCTGCCAGCTTCAACTTCAAGTTCAAGTTCAACTTCAAGTGAAGTGTTATCAGCAACGCACGTGCTTCTGAATCTTCTGCTGAGTTTAGGTAAGACTACCCTGGATACCAGAGGCTCGAAATCGTCGGGGCGAGCGAAGCGAGACCAGCTGAAATCAAGATTTCAGCACGAGGCGCGAAGCGACGAGCTCAACAGTCGTCACGCAAAACAAAACTTCTTCGGGGAATCAAAACTCTTTCGATCGCGGCACATTACAGTATATTCGTACCTGAGCCCCTCTGGAACCAGGGTAAGGTAAGACTTGTTTGGTTTTAGAAAAATAATATTTTGTATACACAATAACCAATAACACAGCTCTAAGAGCTCTTTTTACTCATTTTACTTACGGTCAGTAAACGTGTTCGTGATCTTTTGAAGTTCTTCTGGCGGAAACTTTTCAGGTTTTCTTGTCTCTTCATTGCACCGAGAACATTCTTAAAGAGTTTTAGATCTTATTTTGCTTCTTTTCCCCCGGATTCTCATTTTCTTTTCACTCATTCAAGCCGTTTACATCGCCCCATGTGATTTTCCCGGACCGCCCGCCGTCTTTGACTTTGTTATTGAAGAACCTGTTAGCGTGATGTCCAAATGTTTTAGTTCCCGCTACAACACCCCTGAAATTTCAATAATATTGAAAGTAGTTGAATAATGATTGTGTCAGATGTGAGTAACACACCCACTCTTGTTCTTTATAACATCTGTTTATGCTTCAAGTATTATTTAAAACAAACATGGGTGAACATAGAGACCCATTCTGATTGGTCCCTTTTCAGTTACTGAGCCATCCCATCGTACTCTTAAAAGCCACCAGAAGTGACTTTTTGGTCTTTGATTTACCAAGTGGAAGCACCGCTGGCAAGACCCCCCAATATCTCTAACCTTGGTCCTCTGAGATGCCACAAGAAGTACTCCCTGGATTTTTTCAGTGAACTTATCACTCGAAGACACCATTTTATTGGCTAGAAGAAAAAATTGGTCACAGAAAAAAATTGAGCACCTGAAAAAAGCTAAATTTGAAGGGACCATTTACTACTTTTTACCTCACATCTGTACTGCACAAAAGAACGCTGGAGTTTTATTATATGGATGGATATAGCCTATAGGGGTGTTGTAGCGGGAACTAAAACATTTGGACATCACGCTAACAGGTTCTTCAATAACAAAGTCAAAGACGCCCTTAGACGGCGGGCGGTCCGGGAAAATCACATGGGGCGATGTAAACGGCTTGAATGAGTGAAAAGAAAATGAGAATCCGGGGGAAAAGAAGCAAAATTAGATCTAAAACTCTTTAAGAATGTTCTCGGTGCAATGAAGAGACAAGAAAACCTGAAAAGTTTCCGCCAGAAGAACTTCAAAAGATCACGAACACGTTTACTGACTGTAAGTAAAATGAGTAAATAGAGCTCTTAGAGCTGTGTTATTGGTTATTGTGTATACAAAATATTATTTTTCTAAAACCAAACAAGTCTTACCTAAACTCAGCAGAAGATTCAGAAGCACGTGCGTTGCTGATAACACTTCACTTGAAGTTGAACTTGAACTTGAAGTTGAAGCTGGCAGCGGCGTGGCTGAACTAGAAGTAGTTCCTCCTGAAATTCCCCTAAGTGAAGGATCGGCGACTTCTTTTTCAATCTGCTCTAGAGCCTTTTTAATGACAGCTGTAGCTCTTAACAACTGTTCTTTGTCACTCATGATTTGCGGTCTCAAGAAGAACGAAAAGGAGACAACTTAGTTTTATGCATGGAGTGCAGTGAAGGAATACTTCGCGCCAATTCACACAAATAGCCGCTGACTCAAATTGAGCCTGCCGATCGAAAGTACGATCAAATCGCGAGTACGATCGAATGACAAGTACGATCAAATGCTGTTTCCTAAGAGTAGGTTGTATGGCATTGGAGTACGATTTAATGGCATTGGAGTACGATCTAATGGCATTGGAGTACGATCTAATGGCATTGGAGTACGATCTAATGGCATTGGAGTACGATCTAATGGCATTGGAGTACGATCTAATGGCATTGTAGTACGATCTAATGGCATTGGAGTACGATCTAATGGCATTGGAGTACGATCTAATGGCATTGGAGTACGATCTAATGGCATTGGAGTACGATCTAATGGCATTGCACACTGAGAATTATGATACCATGAACGATCAAATTGCATTGGAGTACGATCTAATGGCATTGGAGTACGATCTAATGGCATTGGAGTACGATCTAATGGCATTGGAGTACGATCTAATGGCATTGGAGTACGATCTAATGGCATTGGAGTACGATCTAATGGCATTGGAGTACGATCTAATGGCATTGGAGTACGATCTAATGGCATTGGAGTACGATCTAATGGCATTGGAGTACGATCTAATGGCATTGGAGTACGATCTAATGGCATTGGAGTACGATCTAATGGCATTGGAGTACGATCTAATGGCATTGGAGTACGATCTAATGGCATTGTAATACGATCTAATGGCATTGCTGTACGACCTAATGGCACTGAGGTCTACTGAGAATTATGATACCATGAACGATCAAATTGCATTTTTGTCCAGAATCCCCCTCCATATATCTGGCTTACTCGCAAGAGCAGATGACGAAGACCGTAATATTACCAGTGTCAACAAGCACCTGAAGCAGTCCTGCCGGCAACGTCACTGGAACTTTATTGAAAACAACAATATAACCAAAGAACATCTAAATCGCGGTGGCTTACATCTGTCAAAAGCCGGCACTACTCTTCTAGCTGAAAATTATACCACACATATCAGGGGGGATTAGGGTTTTGCCGCCTGGGAGTCCGACAGACACGTTAGGTCAAAACCTGATATTACCTATAAACCTACGCACAATGGTGAGTCAGTAAGTCCTGTAAATATCAACTTTGGCCGTGGATTTGTTATGGCATGCCTAAATATTAACAGCTCACTTGCCCACATAGATGAACTTAGAGTCTTCATGAGTAATTCCAAAAGAATCGACATTTTAGCAATTAATGAAACAAAATTAGACCAAACCATCCGGGATGAGGAGGTTTATTTACCCGACTTTGAAATAATTCGGAAAGACCGGAATATCAATGGCAGAAATGGTGTTTGTTTTTACATACGAAATAATATCAATTTCCAAAATCGTGAAGACCTAACCTCAGATAAGCTTGAATGCCTAACTGTAGAGATCACAAAACCTCACTCCAAGCCATTTCTAATTAGTACTTGGTATCGACCTCCGCAGTCCTACCGGATCTATTTAGCTCTTTTGAGCAACTTATTGACAAAATTGATGGGGAAAACTTAGAGCTATATTTATTAGGAGATCTAAATTGTAATTTGCTACCAGA
This sequence comes from Actinernus sp. WN-2022, assembly GCA_030867875.1. Classification (NCBI taxonomy): domain Eukaryota; kingdom Metazoa; phylum Cnidaria; class Anthozoa; order Actiniaria; family Actinernidae; genus Actinernus; species Actinernus sp. WN-2022. The sequence goes on from JAOWCC010001210.1 coordinate 59,522,614, forward strand.
TGCTACTGATTGTAACTCCTCTCATCTTTTGAATATCATGGATATTTACGGATTGAGTCAGATGATCACTGAGCCAACAAGAATAACCGAAACCTCGAGAACTCTAATAGACCTATGTTTAACAAACTTCCCGGAAAAGGTCTCAAATTCGGGTGTTCTCCAACTTGGTATCAGCGATCACTCCCTCATCTATCTAACTCGTAAAATCAGTTATGTACGCTCTGGTGTCCATAAGACTATTCAGGCGAGGCAGCGTAAGCATTTTAACAAAGATAATTTTCTTCTCGATCTAAAGCAAAAAGAATGGTCTATCGTTTCTACTTACAATAACCCAAATGAAATGTGGCGTGTATGGAAACACGCTCTAATGAGTGTCATTGATAAACATGCGCCACTTAGGACAAAAAGAATCCGAAACAAAAATCCCCGTGAATTACAAATGAATTAATAAGCAAAATGCACAAAAGGGACTTTTTAAAAAGAAACCTAGCGTCAACAAACGACCATACGATTTGGGAACAGTATAAAGTAGCTCGAATTGCCTCAACAACTCCATTAAGCAAGAAAAACGCAAATATTTCACTAACAATCTTGAAGCCAATAAAAATGGCCCAAGAAAAACTTGGAAATTAATTAATGACCTGCAAAGTCGACAAAGCAAATCAACCAATGTCTCTGAAATCAAAATAGGAGACCAAACTCTCAGTTCTTCTGCTGACATTGCTGAGGTTTTTAACCGGCATTTCACCCACATTGGCGAGGAGCTAGCGCGCGAGATCCCTGGAATAGACGTTGACCCTCTTACCTATCTAAAAACCACTGATTGGTCATTCTCCTTCCATCAAATCGAACTTCACAAACTCCGCAAACTATTAAACAAAATAAACGGTAGGAAAGCAACGGGTCTGGATAAAATTCCATGTAAACTTCTAAAAATCGCTGCTGACATTGTCGCACCGTCTTTGACGTGTATTTTTAATGAATCGATAGTATCTGGAATCTTTCCTACTGACTGGAAGCTGGCTAGGGTGTCACTAGCCTGATTTTCAGACGGTACGAGGTCGTCCGCTCACTTTCTCCCCCTCCCCGCCTGATGGACTTCATAGACTTTCGTGTTCCTGACGTCATCAACCTTTGTTTTTACAATAAGCCAATACGAACACGCGTAAGAATTGAAGCGTGAAGTGTAGAACAGTCGTGCAGTAGCGGCTTTTACTAGTTGGATCTATCAGCTTTCATGCACTGAAAATAACATTCTACAGCTTCAAACTTCTGTCGATTTCTCAGAATGGTATCCTGTTTGAGCTGCTGTGGTTCTTTGGAGAGCAGAAACTTTTTAAACGGACGTTTGCGTGCAGTATTTGCAGGACAAGTGTATGAGAATGCATACAAGAAATATCTGCCTCGATTCCATGCCGTAAAGTTTGTTACTCATAACTTAGAACTTTTATTTTTAAAACGTTTTGAAGCTTGATATGTATGCCGATTAGTTACACAATACCCTAAAGTTGTCCTAGTATAGGTTTTTTGGTATCAGAGATTGTTTTAACCGGACTTTTTGTGCAGTTTAGATGCCATTGCCATACGTGAGCTTACGGAAGTGTGTTCATAATTCTGAAAACAAAAATATTCATCCAAGTGCCATGAAACTTTTTCCATAACATACTCAGTATGTGTGTTCACTCCTGCAGAAAAATCATAATATTTCATGAAATATTTGGTCTTCTAAAAGCCAAAAACCTAGGAGAATGTTTAAGATCTATTAAATGCATGACATTTATAAGCGGAGGAAGATTAGTGATTTACCAAAGCCCGTACATAGATTCACAAACACATCGTTCCGATGAATGAATGATTCCAATGCTTTCTTCTGCTCTGGATATAGCTTGGAAATCCTGAAAACTTTACAATTTCGGTCGAGCTCAAGTTCTTCCCCAACGCCATTCAGAAAAATATGCGAGCACATTCCTTAAATTCCAGACTTTACCAAAAGTGTAAAGTTCGCTCTGATTGGTTGACATTATGACGTCAGGAACACGAAAGTCTATGAAGTCCATCAGACGGGGAGGGCGAGGAAGTGAGCGGACGACCTCGTACCGTCTGAAAATCAGGCTAGCTCACCCCAGGTTACCTTCAGGATCTCTTTACAACTCGTAATACTAACTATTATCTAAGAGATTCTGAAAGTAAATTATTTATACCTAAACCGAGGACTAACTACCTAAAACGTAGCTTCAGCTACAGTGGGGCATTCTTATGGAATAATCTCCCACATGACCTAAGAGTGTCTAAACATATAAAGCACTTCAAAAGGGAAATTGATACCCTGTATGCTAAATCGGACTCCCACACGGCAAACATGTAAAACAGTTTTAATGCATTATTACATTTTTAATTGTTAATGTACATATTTTACTATTGCAATGGTACACCTTTCGTGTACAACTGATGTTTTTAAACCGTGGATAAATAAAGATTGTCTGTCTGTCTGTCTGTCCATACAAGCGGATGCTTCCTTTCTTAAAATAATTAAGCTCGCATAAAGATAAATACAGGATCGAAAAAATCTCTAAACTTCAAAGAAAACTCCGATGGAGACAATGTTTTGTCTGGAACTCGATATTGAAGAACTCGTGTGTACTTTGCACTCGTAGTTTGTTTGTCCAAGGTAAATGTTGTGATCGTCTTTCTCTGACAACTCGAAGTCCATCTTAGTGAATGTTTGCCGAATGAAATGGATGACCGTTGCATAAATGTATTGAGGCGGATTTCTGATTATTTCCTAGTTCAACGGCCGTGAAGTCAATAGCCGGATTGCATCTCTGCAATTTGGTCGACAACAATACTTTTCAGTGGCGAATTAAATCACGGTTCGTTGTCAAGTTCTCTTTACTGTAAATATCATACTCTTTCCAAACCTGTCGAAAGCACAGCCAGAACGGCAGGTTTAAAGTACAGGTCACAATTCTCAGGTCAGGTTGTTAAATCCTAAGACAAAACAAAGGCTCTGTATACTAGCTTCCTCCTGCTCTGTTTTCAAAGTACCTTTACCCAGCCGCGGAGAAAGAAGCTAGCGAGTAGCTGTGTTCTCTCTAGAAAACCTCTGAAACCAGGGTTAAGGCGAAGGAGATAACTTTGAAAACAGAGCAGGAGGAAGCTATATACAGAGCCTGATATTTACGGTTTACGAACTTGCGAAAAGAGAACTCGACAACAAACCTCTCGCAGTTTGCCGATCGCCGCCTTCGCGGCTCTTTCTCCGTGGCCAGCTGTTCTCTCTAGAAAACCTCTGCAACCAGGGTACTTCACCTTAGTCTTCAAAAAAGACAAAGCCTTTTGTATTATTTGTCTTATTTATTTCTGATTTTACCGATTAACTTACACAGTAGATCTCTGTTTATATCTACTTAAACTCAACGAGCTTATTGAGAACGACCGCCATTACATTCTCTCTTATCAAGTCTACGTTCTATAATTATAATCGACAACTGTCAATCAAGTAAACCGGAAGTATATTGACATCTCCCCCTTTTCATTGAGGTTGCTTTCAAAGCAATGTCTGTGACACAATATAGCTTTAACCTTAACTCAATGTAAAATGTTCACAGTTCAGTATTCCTCGATATAGCGCTTTGGCTTTCTCACAAGTCTGCCACTCGAGGTTCTCAGTTCTTCGTTCTCAGTCAATCCTTGCTCCGGTGGATCTTGTATCTCTGGATAGTTTAGAACATGGTCTTCAGGAGTTGGACTCTCAGGTTCGTTACCATCAGGAAATTCACAAGGGATCGTATCGTCTGACTCCGTCCCCCTTTTCTCTGATGTAGGACGCAAGTGACGCCTATTTCTCCGAAGTCTTGTGTAAGGTGTCTGTATGACATATGACCGTGACTTTGGATCCCTTGTGACTACTTGGGCCTCTGTTTCCCATCCCTTTTCTCCGTCTAGCTTCACTTTCACGTGGTCTCCTACTTGTAGGGGTGGCAATTTTCTCACTCCATGTCTCCTATCAAAGGATTTCTTGTAAACTACTTTTGTCTTCTCATCAGCCGATTTTACTGCCTCTTGGTTAGGCCACTCAGGCTCTAGATTTATTTCCAAGGTAGGAACAGTGGTACGTATCTGGCGTCCTATCATGAGTTGACACGGGCTAACCTTGGTAGCTTGTATAGGTGTGGCTCGGTAACTCATCAAGGCCAAGAATGGGTCTTCTTGCTTGAGGATTCGTTTTGCTATGCGTACACCACTTTCTGCCTCACCATTTCCTTGTGGGTTATGTGGACTAGAGGTTGTACACTTGAACTTATACGTTGTGCTGAATGAGAGGAATTCCTCCGAGGTAAATTGAGGTCCATTGTCACTGACGAATTCTTCAGGAATTCCCCAGCGTGCAAACATGTTTTTAAATTTCCCTATCACTTGTTTGCTTGTTGTGTCTGGCATGTGTGCAATCTCGATAAACCTTGAATAGTAGTCCGTGACTATAAGGTATTTCTGACCATCCAGCTCACAAAGATCAGCTGCGATCCTTTGTCAGGGTCTTTCAGGCAACAGGGTTGTGATCAGAGGTTCCTTTCTCTGTGACGGCTGGTTGCTTTGGCAAGATCTTTACAGTTAATCAGTGGTACCAATGGCTTGTGGTCTGTTAGAAGCTTAAAGGACTCTAGGCCAATAAGATAGCGCGAAAACCTTTCGCAGTCCCACACTGAAGCTAAGCATAGACTAAGCATTCTTTCTCTATTTGAGAATACCTTGTCTCAGCTGGCGTTAGCGTACGTGAACAGAATGCCACTGGTCGAGACTGACCATCGTTGTCTTGAAGCAGAACTCCCCCAATCCCATAGCTACTAGCATCAGCACTTACGGTTGTTGGTTTGCTAGCGTCATAAAATGTTAGTACCGGTGTTGTTGACAACATCTCTTTGACTTTATCAAAGGCTCTCTGCTGTTCACAGTCCCACCTCCAGGCTGTATCCGACTTCAGCAAGTCAGTTATAGGGGTTAGAACTATTGATAGGTTAGGCAGCAACTTTGATAGTTTATCATGCCAAGTACTTGCCGTAATTCTGGGACATTATTTGGTGCTGACATGGCTTTAATGGCTCTAACCTTGTCTGGATCTGGACTGATTCCTTTCTCGTTAATGACGTGACCAAAGTAGGTGAGTGCCGTCTTCCGGATTTCACACTTTGCTTTGTTAAGCTTGAGTCCAGACTCTTCGATGATCTTTAGCGTTTCTTCTAATCTCCTGTCGTGTTCTTCTAGGGACTTGCCATGAACTATAATGTCATCCATTATTGCTTCAGCTCCCTCCTGATCCTTTAACAATTCAGTCATACACCGTTGGAAAATCTCGGGAGTTGAGGTTATCCCAAACGGCAATCGACGAAAGAAGAACCGACCTTGAGGTGTGATAAATGTTGTGAGCTTTGCACTCTCGTTGTCGAGGGGTATCTGCCAAAACCCACTGGAAGCGTCAAGCTTGGAGAATAGCTTTGCTCCGACCATCTTGGGTGCCATATCTTCCAGCGTTGGTAACACGTATCTCTCTCTCTTTACTGACTCGTTTAGCCTCCTCAGGTCAACGCAGATCCTCACTTTTCCATTACTCTTTGTGACTGGGACCATGGGCGCACACCAATCTGTGGGATCTGTTATTTCTTCTGTAATCCCTTCTCTCTTCATTCTTTCTAGCTCTTCCTCTACTTTTGGCAGGAGTGGGAAGGGTATTTTCCTTGTTGTACTGATACAATAGGGCTGTGCACCTTCTTTGAGCTTTATGTTGACCGGTTCGCACTTCAGAAGACCAATATCTCCAAATACGTCAAAACTTACTTCTCCGACTCTCTGGATTAATTCCATCTTACATGCAGTATCACGGCCTAACAAGTTATTAGTATGTTGTCCGGCAATGACGAATATCTTGACTGAGTAGAATTTCTCTCTTAGCTTGACCTGAGTTGTAAACTCTCCTTTACAGTCCAATCTCCCTCCAGGACTTGACAGTTGTGCACCCGTTGGCTTTAACTTTGGAGGGTTTGGCAAAGAATTATATGAGAATTCTGTCATCACCGTTATGTCAGCTCCAGTATCTACTTTGAAGTTGACTACTTTCTGGCTGATTGTCAAATCGACTCTCCACGGCTCTTCATACTTTTCATTCGACACAATAGCTCCCATGAAAAAGCTTTGGTGTTTTTTTTGAGGTTGTGACCTCCCGGCACCCTTAACTGAACGGCAAACTGCGGCAAAATGTCCTGTCTTGTTACACTTTCTGCACTGTTTACCTTTTGCGGGGCAGTTTTCGTCTCGTCTGTGTTTTCTATCACATCTACCACAGGTACTAGGGTACTGGCCTTGGCTTCTGTTTGGCTCTTTTGTTCCTCTGTTTGGCCTTTGGCGCTTATTTGTGTACGTTTTGTGACGGATTTCTTCTAGTGCTTTGTTTGGGTTTTGATCTGAGACTTGGATCTTAATTAACTCCGACTGGCGCGTCATGTGTATGGCAGTATCGAGATTCAGGTCCGTCCTGAGTTGTAATTTCCTTGATAATTCTCTATCTCAGTAGTGTCCCGATAACAATTCTATCTCTTATCTGTTCGTCTTTCTGTTCCCCGAATTCACAATACTCTGCGAACTCGTACAAACTTCTGATAAATGCTTCTGCCGACTTGGCTTTTTTGTTGGTTTCTCTGGTGGAATTTAGCTCGCTCGTGAATTACATTGCGCTTAGGAATAAAATGTTCATCAAACTTCTGGATTACCTTATCAAAACGTTTCTTGTGTCCTTCTTCAGTGAAGTTAAAGGCTTTGAAGATATGCTCAGCTTCATTTCCCATCGTGTAAATCAGTGTACTAACTTGGACGTCGCCCTCCTCCTTGTTGAGTCGAGTAGCGATCCAGTAGCGCGATCCAGTAGAACTTTTGCTTCCATTCGAGCCATTGCAGGGGCTTCGTGAAGTCAAAATTCTCCGGTGGATTCAGCAATCGAACCGCTGCCGTCATGTCTTATTTATTTCTGATTTTACCGATTAACTTACACAGTAGATCTCTGTTTATATCTACTTAAACTCAACGAGCTTATTGAGAACGACCGCCATTACATTCCCTCTTATCAAGTCTACGTTCTATAATTATAATCGACAACTGTCAAACAAGTTAACCGGAAGTATCTTGACATTATTCGCCATATTTTATCAACGCCATATTTTATCAACGCCATATTTTATTTAACAGCTTGCAAGCTCACTACACAACTCTTATTTTAGTTACGCCGCTTCGCAGGCTACACTTATTCCTTTCAGTTCTTGCTTTCAACACTTGCCGCGATAAACTTTGATTGACACCGTTTCAGCCAATCATATACCCCGTCCGCTGGAGCCTGGAGCCACATTCTACTTCCACTTTTGTTCGCACGATGGAAAAGTGTATTAACATGCCTATCTATGAAACTGGCATAAAATGCTCCTGATAAGTGTCGTATGGCTCGCACAGAATAACTCCTTCATTGTAACTAATTGCTTTCCTTCTTTACGTCCTTTGGCTGTACAGCCATAAGATAGTCCTTCAGAGCGCCTCCTCCAAATCCGTCCTTTAGGAGCTCTAGCGTCTTGAAAAGGATTGGTCTGGAATGCAATGGCTGTGCAGCCACTCGCTTTGTCCACACATGTGCATCATAATTGTTCTTCATCTCGCGAGCAAATTGTAAACGGCGCCGCAAATAAAAATAGCCCTGCCTCTGTAGATGGCGGAGAACTGTTCTCTCTGAGACGTCACGACAGCTTATACCACTCTCCTGCATTAGATCTCTAACAGTAAAACGTGGATTATGCTCCCTCAAATGTCGCAGGTTTCAGATCAGCAATCGTCCTTGTTTAGCACTCAATTTCCTTGGCTTGCCTCTGTTTAGTACTCCTGCTCTTATCATAGATTCCAACCATATTATTACGCTTTTCTCCTTTTAGAATTCTTAGAACAGACGAGGGACACTCATGTTACTGTTTTTGCGTAATTGAAAAACATTAGCTCTGTCACTGGGAGAAATAGGCTTTATAAAAACCATTCTTGGCATATGCTTTAAGTTCCAGGCTTACTACTTCATTTACAAACCTCTCACATCAATTTTATACTTTTTTCAAACACATTTGTCACTGAACGTGACTTCATTTTGATTTACGTTGTTCTTCATTTACCGTGCCCTTTGGCCCACGTATTATCACGCACTTCCCACAAAACGACGCTAATTGTTTTATCTTAGGTAATCTGTCATCACCTGTAGTCAATTCTCGAGGCATCTAGATAATCTCAGCCAATATTCGTTGGAACACTGACCCCTTTCCCCGGCCCAATGTTGAGTCCAAAACGGTTCTCAAACGTTTCATGGCTCACTCGCGATCGGCTCCAACTGCAACATTGAGGGAGGGAAGCATAGCCCTACAGTGTTCCAAGATTATGTCAGTAATCGTAGATTCGTCTGAACCAGCCACAGTGCCCAATTCAGAGAAAACATACGAATCCCCATTCCCTAATATTTATTTGTCTTCTATGAACTCCTCAACCAAAAAACTACTCTCCCCGCTACGAAAAAGAAGAACACGCCGACGTTTGGAACTCAAGAATTACTTGGATGATGATGCCAAAGAAAGTGTTGGACCTTATCTAAAAGCCGATCGGATCAATTCGGAAGCCTTATTCCTACAAGTATTAACATTGTATTAGAGCTGGAGACAACAGTTAGCGTTGGGTGGAGTGGATTTGGGGCTAAATTTGTATTGTAAATCTTATCGCTTATCATGGTTTGAATCAATAAAATCTTGTTCCGAGTAGTTTGTTTTGTTGATTATGGTAATTATAGTTCAGTTTTAGAGAAGAATTTGTATCTCAAGAGTTTTCCTCAAAACAATTGGCCCTTCAGTTGTCGCTAATCCCTAAGAACAATAGCAGAATTGATCTAATGAACCATACCGGATTTTGTATACAATTATCTTATGAGTTATTAACTGTAAAGGAAAATAATAAAGACAGTTTAGAGCCTATCACGAGTAGTTTGTTCTTACTATTTACGCTACAAAGGGGTTTAGATATTGCGAGATATTTATTACTTTTTTCATTCAACTTCGAATGTATTCAGGGCCGATCGCTCCTGATTTTATAGACGACCACAAACAATCGGCTTTGCCCAAACATGCCCGAATAGATCGATGACCTCATTCACAGAAACAATAATTTTATTGATCTAGTACGCCGCAATTCTGATCAGGTACGCCGGAATTCCGGCGTACGCAGCGGAATAATAATGAGCTGCAGCGCATTCCTTAATTAATTCAATGGACAATAGGACTGTGACGTCAACCGAATTCATGCATACGCCGCAGGTACGCCGCAATTCTGGACCAGGCCTTTCTGGACCAGACCGTTTCCGCATATCGATTCGATTTCTTGGTTTGCCGTTGGGATCCTCTCGGTTTCTCCATAGTTGCTAAGGATGTCGACAGTGCTACAGCTGTACTAGCTGTTGCCGCTGGCTGTGTGCTGTTTAGCAGTCCCTGTACTGGGGTTGCCCTCGGTATCTGTGGATTGTACCACGATCACATCAGTGTTGGAGTTGTCCTCGGTGTCCGTGGATTTTGTTGCGGCTACATCAGTGTCAGAGTTGTCCTCGCCGTCCGGAGGCTGTGTTGTAATCACATCGGCAGCAGGGCTGTCGTTACTGACTGCGGGTCCTGGTTGCGTTTCTGTGGGTTGAGCAGGTTTACTCTGCAGGAATATGAGCTCCTCCTCCAGTTCTTCTTCGTTGTTCTGCTCTTCCACTTCATGCTGTATTACTCTTTGTCTGCCTTGCGCCTTACTCTTATTCTGCCTCTGTCCTCCCGGCATTTTGTTAGAATGTATTATAACTGCGTCATCCAGATGGTACGGGAGTAGGAAATTCCGATGCAATACTCTCTCGTGTCCTCCAACCTCCGGCAAACAGTGCATACTGGGAGTTCTTGTGACTTCTTGACCACTAAGCACGTTCGTTCTTCCCATCTGTCTTTAAGCTTGTTCTTTCCTCTTGTTGTTAGATTCCGAACGAGGACGTGATCGCCCTGCTGTAGCGTGCCCTGATGTGGTATTGTCGCTTGTTGGTGTTCGGAGCTGGCGGCCAAACATTAGGAAGAACGGTAACCTGTAGTCGAATGTTTGGCACAGTTGTAAGCATACGTGATCAGGCCAGTTCTGTTTCCTTTCCGCATCGTGCTAGTGTACAGAGCATGTTCAGAAGGGTCCGGTTCAATCTCTCTGTTTGCCCATTCCCCTGAGGGTGGTAAGGGGTTGTTCTGGTTTTCTCGATGTTTGCCAGCTTACATAAGGCTTTGATGACGTTGGACTCAAAGTATTTTCCTTGGTCCGAGTAAACGTAGCGGGTAGCCATAGTTCTTGAATATATTTTCCCACAGAAGCTTAGCAACTGTCGTGGCTCTTTGGTTTCTGGTTGGGAACGCCCATAAAAACGTCGTAAATGCATCACACACCACCAAGACGTTCTCGTAGCCACCCCTCCCCCTCTATAAAGAAAGGAAGTCCATGGTAAGCAGTTCCATAGGCGTAGTGGCAATTATCGGAACCATAGGTGCTCTAGCTGGGTCTGGTGCCTTTCGCTTAACGCAGTGTCCACATGTACTGACATTGGTCATCACATCACTAGTTATTCTGGGCCAGAAAAATCGTTCTTGTATTAGTTCAAGTGTCTTTTCAGTCCCAAAATATCCAAACTCGAATGCAGGCTGTGCAAAATCTCCCTTCGAAGCTCTAGTGGCAGGACAAGTTGCTGAAACTCTTGCCCGTTAACTTTACGAAGTCGGAATAAACATTCTCTCCCTAGGCAGTTTCGATACTTCACTCCCACACTTGTTCGGCAGTGGCTGTCGACCACTTATGGATCAGCTCCATTACTTTACTAATTACTGGGTCTTCTCTTTGTGACGTAAATTACTTTAGACAAGAAGCTGGTTGTGATTCGCCTTGGGCCAGGGTTGCTAACAAATCAACCACCTGTGTTCTCATACTGATAGATCCTATGGCTGGGTTTTCAAATTCCTCAGATGAGTAGGGTAACTCCACCATGTGATCTTCGCAGATCGCATGAAAGTCCTTCTTTGCATGAGCGAAAAATTGACAGTGGCTTTAGCCTAGATAGAAACAGTCTGATATATTCCTCATCAAGGGCTTCTGTTGACTCTGTGTTACGTTCCATGAAGGGTAACCGCGACAGAGCATCAGCATCGCCTGCGTACGCTCCTGGACGGTACCTAATAGTGAAGTCAAACTAGCCAGCCACCTATGGTCTGTTGCACTGAGCTTCGCTGAGGTCAGCAGATATGTCAAAGGGTTGCTATCTGTAATCACGTGCAGTTTCCTTCCATACAAGTACGACCGGTACTTCTCGGTTATTGCCCATTTTATGGCCAAGAACTCGCGTCGATATGTGGTTAACTTCCGACTAGCATAAGCTATTACTCGGGGTTTGTCGTCCTGCACCTGGTATAAGGCAGCACCGATTCCAAAGTCGGAAGCATTAGTGTGAAGGACGAACGGCTTACTAAAATCTGGGAAAGCGAGAACTGGTGGCGACGTTAATTTGTCAATGAGTTCTTCAAATGCAGTCTGACAGGCAGGTGACCACACAAACTCTTCTTGTACGGGCTTGTTCCTAGTCTTTGACTTTGCAGGCTTTCTTATCAACTGGTATAACGGTTCCGCGACTGCTCCAAAGTTGTTTACAAAATACCTGTCATAACCAGCAATATCGAGGAATGTATGACGCTGCTTCACGTTCTGCGGTGGGTCCTTTAGCCATTCCCTGATGGCTGCTACCTTGTCTGGATCTGCACTTACACCTTCTCTTGGTACATGTCCAAGGTACTTCAGCTCTGTTTGAAATTAATAGACTGCATTTCGATGGTTTTAGCTTTAATCCGTAGTCACTTAGCCGAACAAACACTTGGTCAAGACGGTCCAGAATTTCATCGAAATTTCTTGCAAACACGATGACGTCATCAAGATACGCCAGGCATATCCTGTGGTTCAGTCCTGTAAGACAACGTTCATTAACCTTTGAAAAGTCGCTGGACTGCTTTTTTAAACCAAATGGCATTCGATTAAACTCAAAAAGACCGAACGGCGTTGTCATGGCCGTCTTCTCTTGCCTCCCTCTTCTACTTCAACATGTAAGTACGCACTCTGGAGATGGCATAAACGCAACGTTTTGCACCTTGAAGCAACTCGAGGGTTTTCGTGATGCGCGGGAGTGGGTAGGAATCTCAGATTGTCTTCGCAATGATTTTACGAAAATCAACACACGCTCTAATGCTACCATCCTTCTTCCGTACTAGTTACACCAACATGGCCGCCGCATTCTAATTACACTAAAATTTTCGAATATTATTTGTCCAACAGCTTGGTTACGAATTACTCTATAGCTCCACAATTTCGGTCATTCATATATTTTTACCTGCTCTAATTTCAAATATTTTACTATTATAATTGTTTTCTTGAGGCAAATTGTTCTGTGACGTCAGTGAAAGAGATCTATAGATCTGATACAGACTTCCTGAACTCCTCCAGCTGCCTGGCGGCACTCTTCTATACGGCCCTCGCACTGATCGGTCATCTGTTAACTTAGGTCCTTATCATTTTGCGCGAACGCGTTAGACCTTCGTACTAACAGTTCCTCTACTTTGTTCATCTGCTCTGCAGTGAGTGGAGTTTTATCCAAATTAAACATAGTTCCATTGATTTTGTTAGTTTTGCTACGCGCGGGATCGTCAATACCAGTAAGGAGTAGAGTCTCAGTCGCGCTCCATTCGGTTGCTACGACGACCTTAGGTGGTATGATAACCGGTGAGGACGAATTATTAGTTATTTAGATAGGGACGCGACAAGTAGAAACTTGCGGTGAGAAGGTAAGTACTGCTGGAGTTACTTCAATGGCCGAAGCCTTCTGTTTCACACTACGCGCGGTTTCAATTACCATCTTAGTGTCAACTGTTGGGACTCCGTGCAAAACGCCCTCCACAACTACTGTCTGATACGCTCCGATTACCACAGGATGCTGCGCTGCCAACTTTACAGTAGTTTGCTCTCTATCCAGAAATCTATCGCGCGTTTGCAATGATTGATATACCCTGCGCCACGCAGATGACATTTGTGCCTTCTGTAAGAAAAGCGTTCCATACACCTACTGACAGTTTATTTTGCATTGGTTTGCAATGTTCATCCTTACTACTAAGGGAAATCGCTGATAACACTCATTGTCAGGTACTACTAATACGTAAGTACTAGATGAACTGTATATTCCCACTTCATCAATAGGAATGTCAATTTATACTTCAATATAGCCCAGGTACGGAAATTCCTGTTCCCCAGCGCTAACTACCATTAATAATGAGGAAACGGCTTCCAATGGGCAGTTAATAAGTGTCATAAAAATTCTTGGAAACGGAAGTTACTTGACTGCCGGTGTCCAGCAATGCTCTAGACGGGTGCCCATTTACTAAGCAACTGCATTCATTCGCTTCTCCCACTAGTTCTGCCACCGGCTCCTCCCATCTCGATTGAGGCGTTTGTGCACTGTTTATTAAGACCTATGGTTGCCCTTGTCCGGAGGCCCCTGCCCGTTTGCCTGCCATCTACGTTGTGGTCTATTCCTACACCCGACTGCGTTGTGGTCGAATTGTCCGCACCGATACCATTTCACATCGTAATCATCTTCAGAAATAATATGCTGAACGGGCTGGCGATAATAATAATAATAATAATAATTAACAGTTATTCACCAAAGTGGAGGTGAATAGTGGTGAATAGTGGTAAATACTAAAACCTCGTTGGTGTTAGTATATACCAACGAGGTAACCTAAAAAGTAAAGAAATAAAGCGACAACTAGAATAATATTTTCGACCGGAAGTTTTATTTTATCGCAAAGCACCAGTGCACGCGCACCAAAACGAGCTGCTAGTTAATTTACATAACAACACGTGCTTTCGCAGCTCTACAATTTCTGTCAGTGCGTGAACAATATTCAATCCGGAAAGTTTTGCTGTCATTTTCAGTTTCCTCGATAAATGTTTTACTCCTCACTCTACTAAAGCTTGTAAAGTTAGTTCAAGGGTTAGGATGACTCAAGTTGAAATCGAAGGTGCAATTTACAAAGAACCACCAGAAATCATTGCTGGAGTAAAACTCTGTGACTGGAACGAAAGCGTTTGATTCATATTTTCTTGAACCTGGATGGCAGCGTTTGGGGATCCGTTTACATGGCCAGAACTGGGGGGCAATGATAGCTGTTGAGGTGCAGTAGATGGTTGAGGAAGGCTCTGAACACTCGCTGTAGCTCGAGGAACTATTTGGCGATCGGCGGAGTTAACGAAATCGGTCTGACATTTCTGCGAACTGCTCGAAGGTCGGGCGGTCGTTGTACGACCCGAGGCTTGTGTCACCTTTGTGCCCTGTGACAGCACGGATATGGCAGTTCTTTAATTAAGTTCGTCGCAGACAAAACACTCACTATGGTTGATCTGACAGAGTGGTTTCTATAGGCAGGGTTGATTTCAGCTCGGAGACACATGTTTTCCATCTTATCGAGCATGTTGTGGCCGAGAGGGACAGAGCTGTACCAAACTTCAGTTTGCGAAGGGCTAAACTTCGAGCCTGTCAAAGGTTTCTGGAACAGTGCTGGACATTTATGATTCAGAATAATGTGAGAGAAACTTCTTCAGGACAGCCACTGGACAGCGAAGGGAGCCTTTGTTTGCAAACATTTTCTCATTCGACGGGTCGTCGGTACTGTCTAAACCACCCAGGCCTGGTGATTTTTGGTTGCGAGGACGCCTCCAGGACTATTACGGTTGATTTCGAAATATTCATGACCTGACCTGAATCTGGAGTTAAATTAAGCTTGAACGATGAAGGACTCAGCTGTCTCTGGTTTTCTCGTCCACGGTAGCCAAAATAAAATGTAACCACGCTGTTTGTTGTAGCTTCGCCGGATCAATGGACGTGCGTTGTACGGACGGAGTAATAAGCAGGGTGCAGGGCGCGCAGGGCATGCAGGACATGCAGGGCGCGCAGGGTACGCAGGGTGTTCAAAGTAAAAAAGATAAAGTTACATAATTTAGTGCCTTTGGAAGCCATTCTCGCCTATACGTGACGTATATTTTACTGATTTCCCATGGAGCGTACACACACATTTTAATCGTTGAATTCGTAACTAATTGCAATGCTGTCACGCATATGGCATTTTAAGACATAACATGCAGAACATACACAGCGGGACCCGCCGCTTTTACGGAAATTAACAAAAGCAGATAAAAAATTGTTGGCAGACACAATTTATTTAGTTGACACCAACTTAGAAAAGCTCCCGCCTAAAATTTTACGGAACAAAACAAGACGCCAGAGTATCAGGTGATATACAATATTCTCGTGTTTTTTGTGTCTTTTCATGTCAGGATTTCCTCGAAGATATAAAAGTTGTGTCTTTTATTGCGTTCGCCTTGTCACTAATCGTGTTGTTTGACGAAATCAGTCCCGCCATCCATCTTGGACTGGCTCACACTAGCCTCGATAGTGATCTGCCGGCTACCCTGCGTACCCTGCGTACCCTGCGCGCCCTGCGTACCCTGTGTACCCTGTGTACCCTGCCTACCCTGCATGCCCTGGGTGCCCTGCACCCTGCGTATTACTCCGTCCGTGCGTTGTACAACTTTGTTATCGCTTCCTTCGTCAATGGTGGCTTGTGTTGCGTAGGACGAATTTGTTCAGACGTGGGCATAAATGACCCCAAAATCGCCAGGGTTGGTTTATTTGTCTATATCTTCAAGACTTTCAACAGTACAATAATGATTTTTTTTTATGGAGAGGTTTAGAGCGCTAAACAAAATAAAATGTTGTGTTTTGTGTTAACGCGAACATCTTAATGACGTCACAATGACGTCATTTATCCATTTATAATAGGTTTCTCCATATTTTCAAGTAGCCGTAAGATTCTAAAATGTTAAATTTTTCAATTCTCCTCTTGTTGGGAACAAAGTAATCGAAAACCCTATTTCGATTGTTTAAGAGGGAGAAAAGTTATTTAATTTTGAATTTTCGTAATTTTCCCGCCAAATTTTGGCGGGAAATAAACACCATAAAACCATTTATGAAACATATTTCTTCAAATAACTTTTGGAGTCTTAAATATTATTACATGACAATCTAGAAACGTTAAGAAGACCTTAGTACCTAAAATCGTATGTTTTTTGAATTGTAATTTTTAATGGATAAATGCTTTCAAGGTTACATTGAAAAAACGTAAACGTCACTATGACGTCATGAGTATTTGGAAACGCACTCTAAATATAGGCGAGTGAGCATTGTATATGTATTTTCCGCTGGTATGCAAATGAATTCATAGCAGCTTAATGAGATACTTGTGACGCATACCACATGCTTCTTAAGGGGGTGCCATTTATCTCGCCCTGTGATTGGATATTGGTTATATTTAAAGAACTACTGAAAAAGGCTTCGTTCTCTCTCACGCATCTCCATTCATACGGGATTACTATACAGATCAGACCATGTCCGATGACCGTCAACCCCCTTCGAGAGACGATCGAACTACATCAAGCCCGTCCGCTGGTCCCAGCGCTTCCATTCCAGAACAAAATCCGCAGACCATAGAACAGGTCTTCGGTTTATTCAAGGACTACCTGAACACACAAATCGAGGTGAAAGGCAAGGAAATTGAAACGAAGTCCAAGATTGACAAAGACGCAGCGGAATTAAAATACAAGGGAAATAGAAAGCAGTTATTGTCTATACTCCGTGCCAACAATAACTCATTTATGCTCTAAACCTTTATCTCCGTATAAAACACAGAACGCCTGTATGTTAACCATAATACTTTATTATTATTGGTAGGATAGGATATGTGCAGTGCTAGGATGCGAAACTGAAAAAGCATAGTTACAATTACTTTGAGAATACTTTACAGTCCAATATTCTTAGGCACTATTAGCCGTGCCTCGATTTTGTCACACACGTAGCCGTCCTTAGCAGACTCAGATTTCCACCTACCGTGGATTTTAAATAATCTGTCTGGTATACGTATATTTAGATTCGCTGCTGCGGTAGCCCCTCCAGACCTAAAACTGTGGTTACTAAAACCAGAAGAATTTACTCCAACAGATACCAGATTTGCTTTAAGTATCTCTCTAGATCTGTTGGCGCTAAGAACTTTTGTAGAAAGAACGTTTCTTTTGGCTTTTTTGTCATATCTTACTGATCTAAATATGAAACCTTGTGAATTGTTAGGTATCTCTGCAGCACTCAAGTATTTAAGGAGAAAGGTATATGGGCATGTATCATTGCCCGTTTTGGCAATATAAACCCAAGAGCCTTCTCTGTATTTGTCTGTTTTGCTAACTTCTACGAGGATCTTGTGATACTCGTCTTGGGTTACAATATTATTCCTCCTAATATTCAATAATTCAGAAATGCGGAAAAAACCCGCGTAAGAAAGTAAACAAATACATATGAATCTAATGTCAACTAAGTTACTACTATCCCCATAACGCTTACAAAGTATCCTTAGAACCTCAGGGGTTATTGGTTCAGCTTTCTTAACAGCTTTACAATTAATACGGTTTGAAGCCTCTACAACTGATTTTACAAGGAACTTATTACAAGGATTTCTATCCTCGAATCCTGCCAACTTATGTATCTAATTTATTGCATAATACATGTTGTGTATGGTTGCCTTAGCCTTATTTTCTTCAAACATTGATTTAAGATACATAGCAACTGTAGTAGGTGTAGCGGGAAGGAAAGAATTTCTCATATTACTGAGTTTACACCAATATTTGAATTTACAAAAGTTTCTACAGTAAGACAAAACAGTATTATCTGCTCTAGAATTTAAGGCAAGGAACCACAACTTCTGATCCGTCTGACCGTTTCCTTCCTGGTATACAGCTGAAGTAATATCTGATCAAAATATAATAATAAGAATATATTAATCATAAATATACCTTTAACCATACCTAAAGGGATATATAAACGAAAACAATGTAATTGTATAGAGATTATATCGGTTGTCGATGTACTCTATCTTTCGTTTCGAACAAAAGGCGGCCCAAACAGGTGTCGCCAATAGCAAACTAGATAACAGATATAAATCTGAGAACCCAAGTGGGATTTTTGTTGTTGTTGTGTTTGTTTTTGTTGTTGTTATTGAACTTCAATCTTGATTACAACCCAAGTGGGACTTTACAGATAAAACAATAATGACCAGGTGATCCCAGTAAATGCATACAAATAATATAATTAATTAATTACGGAAACTAAGTAGTTTCTTCGACATACTCAACAAACTAGGATCCAGGTGAATCCGATATGACTTGTGTCAACTAACACCAAGTGGTTAACATGCCAGGTAGCTCAGGTTCAAAATATCAAATGATCTCGCTAAGTCGTACATGTATAAGTACCAAAGTAGTAATATTTACATATTTCAGTCAGGTTCCAAGTGGACCCTAGTTAATGCGTATCAATATAACGTAGATAACGTCCAGGTGGGCGCTTGATCTGAAACATCCAACTAAATACCGCAAACCATGATCATGCAACTTTATGCAAGATAATTGTCCTCCGATGCTCGTCAATCAGTTCTACTATGAAACCTTAGGAAAAGGACACCGGAGCGAAATTCAGGTGAACCAAACAAAGATTTCTTGTTATGGCCAAATTCAAACACCTCAGTACCACACGGGATTTCACATATATCAGTAAATATGCACGATAACCCTCTATCTGTGTACACCATAGGCCAGAATACGGCAGAAGGCCATTTTGGTACCATAAGGGTACCTCTACACCCTGTGGCAACGATGTAATTAATAACTCTAGGGATGAGGAAAATAGGTGGGACTACCCAATTATTTTCATTCGCCCAAGAAACCGAAAACGAGTCTACTACTTCGGTGCCCGGGCACCAAAACCTGCTGTTAAAACGAGGTAATTGTGTATTTTCATGATTAGCGAATCTATCCACAGAATGTGGACCCCACCTGTCCTCAATCACACAGAAGTATCTCGATCTAACTCGCCAATCGTCGTAGTCTACGATTTTGCTCAAAAAATCTGCTCTTTCATTAAGTGATCTAGGGATCCATTCCACCTGGAGTCGGATATTATGTTGTACACATATCTTGAAAATACGAAGAGCGATGCATTGCAAGTCTTCCTTCATGCTACCTACTTCGACTATTCTCGAAACGCTTTGATTGTCGGTATACCATATAATCGTTTGACCTTTCAACATATTAATGAAGGACTCCATACCGAGGGAGATGGCATAAAGTTCTCTGTAAGAAGAGCTACGTTGAGCTTCCATGTCGCTCCACATCTTATGAGCAATTGCGTTATGAAATTCTAAGATGTAGCTTGCACAACCGGTAGAGCTCGCGTCAGCATAACATATTCTAGAATAAACAAATTGCTGCTTAAGCATGCGTTTACTGTTCAACAACAATAGATTGTTTTTCCAGAAAGTTAACTCTATTAGAGTAGAGCTCGATAATTCAATCCTCGTATCCCACGAAAATCTTCTCAAAATATCGAAATGAGAATATCTGGTCATAATACGAGTAATATTACCAAGTACAAAACCCATGGAAATAACTTTTCCAACGAATTGTGCCACTTTTCTGGCTGTACTGAAAGAATGCAAAAGAATATTATCAATAATCTGCTGAGTACTGTGAATTCTATCTGTGGGAATAGCAATAACGTGAGTAGACAAATCTATCATGTATCCCAACCACTCTAATTTGGTTGTAGGCTGCCAGACCGACTTCTTATCATTAGGCAGAAAACCCGACAACTTCAGAACCTTCTCTACAAAATTAGACGACCTCTCGCAACTTGCCCAATCTCTAGCTGAACCGAGACCATCATCGAGATACACTGTAATTCTGACAAAATGCTTTCTCCAATATTTAACTAATTCACGGACCACTTTCGTGAAAATAAATGGAGCAGACGAAAGACCAAATGGAAGAACCGTAAAAACAAAGAATTTACATACTCCATTGAAACACCAAGAAAATCCAAGAAAAGATTGATGTTCTAACATTATATCGATATGATGGTAGCCGGACTTAAGATCAAATTTAAACATGAAATTATCATACGGAAGATAATTATTGGCTACTCTGATATCTTCAAACTTGATCTTTTGCTTCCATATGTGGAAGTTAACATGTCTTAGATCGAGGATCAACCTTTTCTTGCCCGACGTTTGTACCGATACAGATAATGGGTTTATCACGATCGGAGGGATTACGACTTCTATAACACAGCCTGATTGAACAAGTTCTATTATAGATTCAGTTACAAATTCAGAATGCTTGTTTGCCGAATTATTGTTCTTAAATCTAGCAGGTTGTGGCGTGTTAATGAACGGAATAACATAACCTTTATCAATAGTATTGATAATGAAGTTACTAGCTGTAAGCGTATCCTTCCAAAACTTGATATGTTTTCTGAGCCTGCCTTTAACTGTTAAGGCAGTAAGGCCTGTAGGATTAGTATCCAAACTGCCCTCAAATTCGAAATCTCTCCCATTAACGTACTGAAAATACTGGTTACCTTCAATGATTTCTCTTACTACTTTATTCTGGGCGATGAATTTAGTGCTGCCCACTTGTACCGCTGGTCTTGTTCGTATAATCCCTGTAGTTACTGTACGTGTAGGACGGTCCTGGTGAGAAGTAAGCACTGGAGTTTGGGCAGTTGTTCCTCCAATGACCTGTCTTGCCACAGGCGAAACAGACGTCGTTCTGGCTTTTACCAAAAACTTTTCTCGTTGTTGACGGACGAAAATTATTGAAATTTCCCGGTGAAATAGAAGAGACAGCAGTAAAACCAGTAGGGGGCGTTTGTCTTCTTACAATCTATGGAAATTAAGGAACAAATTAACTGTCGTTTTGATCCGTTACACTGAACTGTCCTAAGAGTATAAAACTTGATTGCGACATGACTTATATCTGTTTGAATAACAAAAGCGTATAAACAAGTGTGGAATGTACTCTTACGTAATCTAGTTGCACTGCAATAACAGTCCCGAGCATAAATACATTTATTGTCTATACTCCGTGCCAACAATAACTCATTTATGCTCTAAACCTTTATCTCCGTATAAAACACAGAACGCCTGTATGTTAACCATAATACTTTATTATTATTGGTAGGATAGGATATGTGCAGTGCTAGGATGCGAAACTGAAAAAGCATAGTTAAGAATATAAAGAACGGGCCGTAGAAAATAGCGCGAAAACACTGAAAATGTCAATCAAAGACGAACGGACACACTAATACTTAACTTCTGTCCCGCTTGCTGTTTACGGGAGTTTCTTTTCTTTTTTATTGCCCTTTGTTCCGCCGCACGGATTTTCTTCTCGTCTTCAGAGCCAGAGGCGACTTCGTCGGACAGATACTCGTCGACTACAGCCCAACCCGCTTCCGACTTATCGGCGATTCTGATGAGCTTGTTCCGTCGATCTACCGACTTTGTAGTAAATTTAAGAGATTCGTCGAGTTTGATAATCAGCGCTGTAACCTCCTGGTTGTCTGGGTCCTCAAGGTCGACGAGGTGTTTCAAGGAGTTTACAAGATCCGAACTATGAGAAATTTGGTCCAAAGTTTGCGTGTTAAAATCAAATTGTTTCTTGTTACCGTTGAACTTGAAGTTCACACTACTTTCGGATTTAAGCTTCTTTGCTAGCGAGGAAGAGGACTTTATCTGGTCCTGTGATAGTTCACGCTTCAATGACAAAAACTTTGAATCGAAGTATGATTTCAGTTGCAAAACTGTCTTGTCAGTTTGATCTCGGGAAGCATGTGGAATAGAATCTTCTTCTTCGCCTCTATCTGACATGATATTAAGGAACAAATTAACTGTCGTTTTGATCCGTTACACTGAACTGTCCTAAGAGTATAAAACTTGATTGCGACATGACTTATATCTGTTTGAATAACAAAAGCGTATAAACAAGTGTGGAAT
The DNA here is from genome assembly GCA_030867875.1 of Actinernus sp. WN-2022. Classification (NCBI taxonomy): domain Eukaryota; kingdom Metazoa; phylum Cnidaria; class Anthozoa; order Actiniaria; family Actinernidae; genus Actinernus; species Actinernus sp. WN-2022. The sequence goes on from JAOWCC010001210.1 coordinate 59,544,696, forward strand.
GTACTCTTACGTAATCTAGTTGCACTGCAATAACAGTCCCGAGCATAAATACATTTCAAGTTAAACGCTCAGCTAGAAGACGTTCTCGACCGGATTCAGAAGTATCGAGACGATTCCACCAAGGTTACGGAGTTGGTTTTAGAAGGGAAAGACCTAATTAAGAAGAGACAAAACCTCATTCGAATAGCAGATAGACATAAAGAAGGGTGGAAGATCGTCGAGGAATACGAGTCAGACGAATTAGCCTCGGATTCCGAAGATGAAAAGAAGCTTAGAAAAGCAAAGGCCGCCGTGGAAAGAAAACGCAAAGACCAAAGAAAGCCGGGCGGTGAATCAAAGGTTTGGTTACGATAATCAGCTTTTTCGTGGTGAGTTACTTTCTTTCACACATTACTTTGTGATGACTCAGGATTGGTTGGAATGCCTGAGTACCCAACCATATAAACGCGTTGTTTATCTTGAATTTACAGCATTTAAGGGGTAAAATATTTTACGTTCGTTTGAACGAAGTGAATTAGAACGTAAATGTATTTTTCCGCTGGTATGCAAGTGAATTCATAGCAGCTTAATGAGATACTTGTGACGCATACCACATGCTTCTTAAGGGAGTACCATTTATCTCGCCCTGTGATTGGATATTGGTTATATTTAAAGAACTACTGAAAAAGGCTTCGTTCTCTCTCACGCATCTCCATTCATACGGGATTACTATACAGATCCCACCCACCCGCCCTGGTCAGATCTCTGATATAACTTGTGTATTTGATAGCCCCGATACTGTATATATATTTCAGGCCGTTCAGACTCTGCTTCACCCAGCAACCACTGCTACAGATGCTTCCGAGTGGGACACTGGGCCAAGGATTGCACATCCAATTCCTCAAGTTTTCAACAGCCCCCAAACCGCACCGGTTTCCCTTATTCGAGCGGAAGATTCTATGCTAGGACCGGAATGGGAGGTATCAGTGACTCAGCTTCAGGATCCAAGTGAGAACACACAGGAACTGATAGAGGTAGTTAACAATCAGTATGAGTACGAAAAACATGCTATTATACCGCAAGTTAAAGGAAATCTTAAAAGGAATGTACAATTTTGGCTTACTATCGGAGCACCAGAGTACATACGAAATGTGATTAGTGACGGGTATACGCTACCTTTTGTCGAATTGCCACCGAATAATATCAGTAACAACAATAAGTCTGTTTTATTGCACCCCGAATTTGTAGAACAAGCAATCCTAGAACTTTTAGAATCGGGGCGTGTCACTGAAGTTGACCATACTCCATGGGTGGTCAACCCCCTGTCAGTTTCTACACAATCGAACGGGAAGATGAGGCTCATATTAGATCTCAGACATATCAATAAATACTTACACAAAGACAAAGTCAAGTATGAAGATGCTAAAGTAGCTATTACATACTTCCAAAAAGGGGTCTATATGATATCATTTGATCTTAAAAGCGGTTACCACCATATAGACATTGCAACTAAACATCAAACATTCCTGGGATTTTCTTGGGAAGGAATCCAAGATTCACACAAGAGGTATTATCTTTTTACAGTACTGCCTTTTGGCCTGTCAACCGCACCGTATATATTCACAAAGTGTTTGAAACCGCTTGAAAAATATTGGAGGTTGCAAGGAATAAAAATGGCCTTATTTCTCGATGACGGTTTGATAATAGAACACAATCAAGAAGACTGTTAAGTAGCGGATGTCATTAGATCAGATCTACGTAAGGCTGGCTTTATTGCGAATGACGATAAGTCGATTTGGGAGCCTACTCAGCTTATAGTATGGTTGGGCATGTATTGGAATTCTATAGAGGGAACAATACACATCACAGAACAGCGTCTGAACAATATGAAAAAATTAATGGAAAATTAGCTTTAGTATCCGCAAGGGAATTGGCCTCACTCACCGGGAAAATTATTTCAATGGGAATAATAATTGGGAATATATCCAGGATAATGACTAGACATTGCACTATGGCTGTAAACGCTGCCCAAGATTGGGATTCTAAATTCACCCTAGACGAATACTGCATTAGAGAAATACAATTCTGGAAAGATAATTTGATTATAGCGAATTCCAAGGATCTAGCCTGCGCTCCCATTGTTTCGAACTATGCGGTATATTCGGATGCCAGCGCCACTGGGTGCGGTGCTCATATAAACCTGAACGGTGAGCGAGTGTGTCATAAACAATGGGAGAAACACGAAAGCGTGAAGAGTTCTACATGGAGAGAACTTGCTGCTATAGAGTTCGCATTGCAGGCCTTCTTGCCGTTAATTAAAGGGTCGTACGTGAAATGGTTCACGGACAGCCAAGCGGCATGCAAAATCGCACAAGTAGGCAGTATGAAAAAGGATTTGCATATCATCGCTATAAGTATTTTTCATTTATGCGTTAGTAATAACATAGAATTAGATATGCAATGGATCCCACGCACGGATCTGGAAAGAGCCGATTATATTAGTCGCATAATAGACACAGACGACTGGCAAATAACAAGTAACTGTTTTGATTATCTAGAATCCATTCGGGGAAGACATACTATTGAGTGTTTCGCTAACTACTATAATAGGAAAACCACCAGGTTTTACTTCCTGGCACTGGAACCCAGGTTGCACGGGAGTGGATTTTTTCGTACAAGATATAGCTGGAGAAAACTGTCTGGTGGTGCCACCAGTTAGTTTGATAGCAAGGGCAATACGTTATCTCTACAACCACAAGGCTACCGCCACACTCGTAGTTCCATTTTGGCCGTCGGCTTATTCTCTAGAGACTTTTCTAAGTCAATAGTTGAGTTTAAAGTGTTCAGAGGGCAAGATGTGTTACAACACGGTAGGAATACCAACTCGCTGTTTGGTTCTGACATGTTTACTGGAAACGTCTTAGCACTTAGAATGAAGTTCGAGTGAGTTCATCGAGACACTGGAGTTTATATATACAGAAGAGGCACTGGCCTACTTAGAGCATAGCTAAGTATTACGTATAAGGTATGTTTCTGGGTATAATCGATGGATCACTTGAGAAGGGCGCAGGCCAAGAACTAACGCGTGAGTCGTTCAGTTTACAGAAGAAGGGCAGTAGCCCACGCTTCAGCGAGTTAACGTTTAAACCGCTTATCAGTTGTGAAGGGCACTGGCCCAAGTGATACAATCAAAGACCTCTCGACGTCTTTTGTTACAGTACATTATATACTCGTTTTTTTTTTTTTTTATCATTACAGATATTCAATTCCAGCAAGAAGTGGAGACTGTTACCAGAACATATTAAACCGGACACGGAAAGGCTGGTCGCCCTTCTCATCAGATCCAAAGCAGACTCAACGGCTAAAAGATATTTAGCGGAGATAAGAAAATTTACAAAATGGTGTAGTACCAATAATATTCTAATAGAATTACCGCTCCCAGTATCTATAATTACGGTATATCTAACGTATATATTTCAAAATTCGAATTCTTTCGCATCTTTATCTATGACACATGCCGCGCTTAAGTGGTTACATGCGTTTATACCCGAAAACATACCAAATCCATTGGATGCCGCTATTTGCCACAATTTGTTAGAAGCTGCCAAACGTTCCAAGAACGTTCCTATTAAAAAGAAATTGCCTCTATCTCCAAACATCATACGAGATATAATAGATAAACATGCAAGCCCAGAAGTAGATGTCCCACTATGGCGATTTCTCACACTCATTATTAGGAGCCAAATCAGCAAAAAATCAGCAAAAATCAGCGCAAATAACGGTATTTGAGTCGATTTTATGCTATTTTATGCTATTTATGGTCAAAAATTGATGAAATTGGCTGGAATCTCGATTCTTCTTCATGTATTTGGAATCTTGGTGGAATCTTGTTGTACTCTCTTTCTGTTCGTTTATGAATTTTTGGGGAGATACACTCTATCCCATCGAATGGCCTGTTATCCGCTATTGCCATATTTTGACTTCTGTGAGTTTCTTTATGCAATGGATGCTGGTGCATTTATAGAGATTTTATATCTAATATAGTAGTATATGATGAACTGCAATTCAGAAATCCATGATGAATTTAAGAATATGGGAGATTTCGAATGTCCTTTCTGTAATGAGCGATTGATAGATTACGTACGCGAGAAAGAGAGTGAGTCGTGTTGTGGCAATACAGAGATAATTAATGATAATGGTATGTATGTTTGCCAAAGCTGTGGTGTAGTTCATTCATATCGTTTGGTGAATGGATATATCGATTACTACGAAAATAGGTATCGAATGAGACGTAAGTCTATCTACCATAGGAAATACCATATTGACAATATATTCATTATGAGATTCGATTTACGATATAGTGAGTGCGTTGATATTCGTAGACTATTTAATGAATTTGAGAATGCTATCGATGTTATCTTGAAGGGGAAACGATATCCAATACTCGATTTCGTATTCTATAAGTTGTTCGAAATGAAGTTTCACGAATCTGGAATCAATAACTATCACATTCATATGCAAAGGTGTACTAGGTATATATCGAAGAGTACTGTTAAACGATATAAGATCTTATGGAGGAGAGTTTGCAAAATGAATAATTGGCGTCGTATAAAGACTAATAATGATGTTTTCGCAAAAAGAGTTGACGGGAAGGTTTGAGAAGGAACTCGAGAAAGATATCGTTATAGTTTAGGTAATCGTATACTTGTTATCGTATTTAGCTTTGAAGCAATCAACTAGTGGACATAGGTCTGATACTTGATCATCCAACCAGTTCAACTCTAATGTGAATTTTTCGATGTCTAGTTCTTCTCCACGTAGATATGCCCTTATTTTATTTAGAATCTTTTGATATGAAGTGTAAGCGAATTTACTCATTTCTGTCTTCCTATTGTAGTTTTTCGATTTTAGTATTCCTTGGAGCACCAATCCAGCACCTGAAATAGTGCCAAGAACGATTGGATTTAGCGTTACGGATCCAACGATTACGCCAGTGCTAGTGAGTCCAATTGATGTTGCATGCAGAATTGTATTGACCTTTTTGAATCGTTTGTATGCTTGCTTGTGACAGAAGCATTTTTTGTGGTAGTGTGCATATAGCTTTTTTAGCATTTCGACCTCGACTTCGCTTATGCTACTGTCTATATGATTGAAGTTGAAGATCGTAATCTTCGTTATTGCCATTGCTATATTGATACGTTACATAAATTGTTGGTGTATCTGTTTGTATTCGCCATTATTGATCAAACCATCGTTAGAAAGCTTATCGAGTATCTCAACGGCTTCATTCGAAAGCTCTTTACTATTGTTCCCTGCATTTTGGCTAGCTATTATTAGTTCTAGTCTTTCGCATAGCTCATTCGGGTTGTTGTAGTACTTTATTCGACTTTTGTTACAACCACCTGATTTTTTCATTCCTAAACCGATCTTACCACTTTTAGACGTATATGGAGAGATTCCCGAGAGCTTAATCAGCTTGTTGAATATCCTTTGAGCATCATCAGTGTACAGTCTTCTAGGATTGTAGCGTTTCGTTAGCAACTCCATAAATGAATTATCGACCTTATGGTTTAGTATCTTCTTACCACTACCATTGTAAGCCTCTAATCTCATCTCTAATAATTTAGCTGGATCGATATACAAATTTCCAAACGTATAATCGGACCCTATTTTTAGACCTGTGCCAGTCGTTTTCTTAGATGACTTTGGCGTTTCTATGACGTCCTCATCTGGTACGAATACGACTTCCTTCTCTGGTGTCTTTAGTTTTCGCACTTCCTTCAAGTACTTGCTTGCTGCTAATTTTTGATTGCCTAGTATCTTTATTGTCGTGGGTGATTTAGATGATTTGATTTGCTTGTTCAGTATCGTTATGGCATTCTGTATTAAGTATTCTGAAGGTATGTCTTTTAAGCTTGGATCGAACCCTAGTTTTTCTAGTCGTTTAGATTCTTGTGCTCCAAAAATTGGTTTTGTACCATCAATGGCTCCTTTGTCGTTCTCTTCGTCTTCATCTTCGTCTTCCTCGTAATGCGATGGCAGTTTACCAATCCACGATTCTAAGCCTTTAGTAGATCCTTGTGTTGAGATGGCTTCACTAAGTGTATCGATTGCTCCAGTGATGTTCTCTTGGTTTTCTTGTAGCTGTTCAATCATCTCATCTTGTTTCTTATCAGCCGATTTCTGCGCCTTTTCGACTGAAGCTGTTACGGGTTGGTATAGCTTTTCGCCAGCTTCTCGTAATGATTGATCACCTAGCTTTTTATTGAGTAATCGTTTCTTTAAGATTTGCCTATTTTTCAAGAATTCGTTAATTAAGCTTGCTCTTTCTTCTACTGTCTTAATAGTTCTGAACGACATACGTATACATATTAGTTACATAATTCGTTACTCTAAGTTAGCGTAACTTTTTGAAATCGTATGTAAATCACACGAAAACCCTCGAATTCTCATTCTCTAACTACGTATTATGCACGTATAAACCGTCGAAGTTCTTTCGATACATCTCGGGAATATGCTTAGAAGTCTTATCCAACACCATGAAATCGAATGGTTCTATCGTAGCTTCTCGATATATGTCTTCGAATTGTTTCCGACTGATGTTTTTACAGTTATCATCAGCAATGTGTCTGATGTCCTTGTTATCTAATCCGCCAAATAGAACGAAGCACTTAGTATTGCGTCGAATGTATTTTGGCACATCGTAATAGCTTTGACACAAGTAAATGCAGTTACAGTTCTTATTTCTAGATAGCGAAAAGTATTCCTTAACGTTGTTCATATTTTTATTGTCAATCTTAATATCATCGAATACGATAACCTTATTAGCGTCATCATCTAAATCTTCAACTGGTATGATGTCTTCTGGATTGCATAATTCGACATTACACGCATCGTCGTCGTCATCTAATTCCTCGTTAATGATATCATGGAATTCTTTTATTAGACTGTACTTATCCTGATGAGGATTTAGAGTATGTATCTTACAAGAATCGTACTTCATCCATTTTAAAAGCATATTGGTAAGCAGATTCGTTTTACCTTGACCCGTACTACCAACTAGCATAAAATGGCAATCAGGAAGCAAGAAGTGATGTTTTGGTTTCTGACTTATTTTTTCAGTATCGTCAAAGTTGATTATATTCATCTACTATAATGTACGTATACAATATAGATGAGTTTTACAAAATTTGGAACGATTCGAACTGGAAGCCGCAATGAGTGCATGCATGAGCAAACACCAGTAAGAATAGTTAGTATTAATGCGAAAGAGATTTCACTCTTATGGCTTCAACGCGATACAGATTGGATGGATATACCCAATTACGAAATACAGCTAACACCAAAAGGTACGAATATGATGAGACTATCATGCCGCCTATACATCTCAAACAACACTGGAGGAGGTAATTTCTGGTTCCGATGGGTCCTATTAACGCCAACGCCAGTTCCAGGGCACCATTTACAAACGATTATTGGTGTAAGTAATTTACCAGATGCAGCAATTGGCTTGAGAACCAGATGTGCATTTGCGGCACAACCGCCAAGAGATCCAGAGACAGTCGTTTGTATTTCAGACGTCTCTTTTCATGAGAATTTCGGTAACGGCATCCTACACACGTATAAGCTGCAGTGTAAGATCACTGATACAGGAACGATGGTATTGAATAGACTGTATAATGGCGCTAATGCGGCATGGAATGGATACGTGAAATCATCAATAATGGTTGAGGAAATCACAGGGATTACTAAAAAAGTCGCTCAAAATGGGATCAACGAATACGCATCAAACTAATGTAATCATATAATATAAGAGATGAGTTACTCAATATTTGGAACGCTTTACAATGGTACGATAGAGCAAAAGAAAGGTAAGCGTGGACCAAAAGGCGATCAAGGAAGCCAAGGAAGCCAAGGGATTCGAGGAATGAAGGGCGATCAAGGAAGCCAAGGAATGAAAGGCGATCAAGGAGGCCAAGGGATTCGAGGAATGAAAGGCGATCAAGGAAGCCAAGGAATGAAAGGCGATCAAGGAGGCCAAGGGATTCGAGGAATGAAAGGCGATCAAGGAAGCCAAGGAATGAAAGGCGATCAAGGAGGCCAAGGGATTCGAGGAATGAAAGGCGATCAAGGAAGCCAAGGAATGAAAGGCGATCGAGGAAGCCAAGGGATTCGAGGGTCTGGGCCTGGGTCAAGTGTTATGCATAGTAGTCTAACATTCAATTGTGGCAATTTCCTTATGAAGTCTGGTAATTGGGCATCATCGAGCAGTGTAAGCTCATTTATGGTTGTATATGACGCATACTCTATGAATAACATCACTCCAGAACATCGAGGTTTTAGGATCCTAGAGACTTTTAAACCGAACTCAACAGAAACGTTGACTATGACTATACCAAAAAATGATAATACGACTTTAGGGTTAAAAGGCAACAGCACATACACAGTTCGGGTCGAAGCTTATGCAAACAACATTGGATCCATAATAATAAGCTCTTTATCAATCGAAGAGAATTTGACTTTCATATCAAACACGATAAAAAGTGGAAGGATAGGATCTACAAACACTGCTTTCCAAGAGCTAAGCATAACAACATCTGCCAATAGCACAGGTAAACTATCATTTACTTTGAGTCATAATCAGTCAACCAATCAGCTAATAACTATCTATGTTGCAATCATTGCTGGAGCATTAGATGCAAATACTTTTGTGAATCCTACTGTCTTCGATGATAATGAGTACATTATTGAACAAAGAGTGCAAGAAGTGGTTCCTATTAGGACAGTCGCTTATATAGCAAAGGAAATTTCGAATTTATGGAGTCATGCAGACATGGAGTGGGGAGACATACCACATTTCTCCATCACGATATCTCCCAAGGAAGCAACGAATTTAATTCGATTATCGTGTACGATTTACCTTGGATGTGACGCTGGAGGAGCTAATGTGTGGTTTCGATGGGTCGTAACTACAGGTCAAGGATTACTGGCTTATGTCAGTACGAATTCATTACCAAATAATATCCTTCAAACCCGTAACAGAGCTAGCTTTGGCTCGCAATTAGCCATCAATCCAGAAACTCTTGCCTGCGTGTCCCATACTGGGTTCCACGTCCCATTTAATAAAACCCCACATACATATAAATTACAGATAAAAGTGAAAGACACAGGAACCGTTACAATCAATAGAATATACAACAATGGAAACGCTAAGTGGAATAGTTACGTTACCTCAAGTATGATTTTAGAAGAAGTCTCAGGGATCGCGAGGAGTTTCGCTAGTAATGGGGATGTGATATGTTCATCAGAATAATCTAACCAAACTGTATAATGCAAACTACGTTATTCTTTGATAGTAAGAAAGGATCTGGTTCATCTGAAAACTTCACGACATACTTCAATCCTCCATTGGAGCTAGATATTACGAAAAACTATCAAATCTCGTTAATCAATGCATCTATGTGGTACTCTTGGTACAACATAACGAGTGCAAATAACAAGTTCAAATACTACAATGGTACAGCTTGGAAGACGATAACATTATCGCCAGGAGCATACAACGTAATCGACATAAATGACACTATGAAGCACCATATGAAGCAAAATAGCGATTGGGATGCTGCTAACAGTAAGTATTATGTCGATATTAAACCTAATTACAATACGTTGAAGTCTATGATTGAGATACGAAATGGTTATAAAGTAGATTTCACTATTGATGAAAGTTTTAGAACGATACTTGGTTTCGAATCTAAGATAGTTCAAGGCAACGGCTTTCACGATAGCGATAAGATCGTGCAAATCACGGAGGTTGATACGATTCAAGTACACTGCGATCTAGTGACTGATTCTTACATAAATGGCAGTACAAGTTCGGTCATCTACTCATTCGTTCCATCAGTTCCGCCAGGTTACTTGATCAACATCCATCCTAACCAACGATTTGATATGAACATATCGAAAAGATCGATCAACAGTATATCATTCTCGCTTAGAGATCAAAGTGGTAATTCGATAAAAATGAATAATGAACGAGTGACGTATTACATCCATCTTAGTGAGATTGTGTAACCAATATGTATATGCTATTAACAAGAGAACGATATACCAAAAGAAAAGTCATTGGTGGAAACCTCATTGGGAACGTATTCGACAAAGCAAAGAGTACGCTTTCGACAGCTAGCAAGATAATAACGAGACCCATTACTGCCTTAAAAAATAGATTGCTAAAACCTGTCATTACTAAGGCTCTTCCATACGTTAAACAGAAAGCCATTGATGTTGGCACTAAAGCGATCCTTCAAAAGGTAAAGCAGGGCGTTAGAGACGTTTCATCGAATCCAGAGGTTCGGAAAGTCTTGAATGACCGGTCGAGAGCTATCTTATCGAATCTTATTGCTGGAAGTGGCATGAAACGATTGTAGTGACTTTTGTATAATCATATAATATATGACTGAAGTAATTAGCCAATATTTTCAATTCGATGAATCGAACATTATCGATAACTCAACTACGAAATTCGAATATATCGAATACCTTCCAAGAGACTCTAATAACATGGATAAAGATGGCCAAAGGATCATCGAGACTCGAGATGAAGACGTATACCTGCTCCCACATAAGGCTATGTTGGAGGTGCGTGGTAAGCTGCAAACAGCTGCTAATGCTGATTATAATGCGACAGATATTGTATCGCTTGTGAATAATGCGTGGAGTCTATTTTCAAGTGCTCAATATCAGATTAACAACCAAATAGTAGAAAGTGTGAATGACTACCTACCAGAAGCAAGCACAATTCTAAACAGAGTCATGTTTTCTGATGACTATAGCCGTAGTACTGCTAGTAATATGCTTTGGTTTAGAGATACATCAACGGGTACACCAACTTTAAAGCACACAACTGCAATTGCTGCAGTCGATGATGCTGCTAATGCAGCTGCCGTTCGAACAGGAACGCAAGCCTTAGTTGTTGCATACACACAAGACCAAACAGCTAATCTAGGTTTCACTGCTCGACAGGCTATCACGACAGGAGCTAAACAAGTATCCCTGCTTCTACCACTATCGCAAGTTTTCGGATTCTGTAAGGATGTAGATACTGTGTTTCGGAGTGTCAAACATACCCTTATCCTAAACAGAGCAACAGCAAACCAGTATATCATGAAAGATAATGCTGCAGGCGTTGGTAAATTTAAGATTACTCACCTATCACTATGGATGCCTAAAGTCGTTCCTTCACTAGAAATTCAATCATACATTGATGCCAAACTAGTAAGTGGTTACATAAAGGACCTATACTTCGAGCAGGTACGTGTATACAGAACGATGTTCCAAGCCGTTGAAACGAACCCAACATGGAGAATTACAACACAGCCAGGTAGCGAACTTCCAAGACATGTCTTCATTGCATTACAGTCTAGTGATCGTCATCCAACAGCTAATGCACAGAATGTCAATAATATGATCTTCGATAATGGGAACCTAACAAGAATCAGTATTCGAATCAATAGTGTACAACATCCAGAAAGAGAAGTAGAATGTAACTTCACTCCAGCTAATAGGAACTATAATAGATCGTACATGATGTTCATGGATGCCGTTAACAAATACCAAGATACCGATACTGGTAGTCAGCTTAGTGTTGAGGATTGGGCATCATTGTATCCAATACATCATTTTGACGTTAGTAAGCATTCAGAGCAGCTGAAAACAAGCATGGCTGATATTGAAGTCCGATTTACCCTAGGTGGGAACTTCAGAAACATAGCTAACAATGCTGATATACCTTATTATGTTTATGCCGTAATCCTATCCGATAGGCACTTACAACTACAAGGCTTGTCTGGTAGAATGAATGTAATCGTGTAAATTTTATCTAATTATACTACATATACGAAATGAGCTATATTAGAACAGGATTGAGTCTAAGCGAATCTCAAAAAGAATCAATTAAGAATGCTTACATCAATAAGAAAACAGTTAGCTTGAGATTGAACAACAATCAACTAACAGGAAGCGACTTTCTAGGACTGACTAAAGCGCAACGTAAGAAGGTGGTTGAAGCTAAAAGAGGAATGTCTGGAGTCCAACTAAAACTTAGTAAGACGCAAGTCTCAAAACAAGGCGGATTTCTAGGCGGATTGGGTAATTTAGTGAAAATGATTGCTCCTATGTTTTTGAAGAAGATCTTACAGCTCTTGGAATGGCCGCTGCTACTGGAGCAATCAGTGGAAGCGTAAGCAAGAAGGTTCAAGGTAAAGGCATTAAGAAAAAGAGAGGTAGACCAAAAAAGGAGGGCAAAGGCTTGATACTAGGACCAAATTCGCCTTTTAAGGGCATACCATTACTCGGAGCAATTCTCTAATCGTATTCGAATTATTGTCTAACGATATCATATATAGAATGCCAACGAATTATGTAGAAACGTCATTAAAGCTATCTAAGGCACAGAAACGTAAGATAGCTTCAGCTGTTCAAAACAAGAAATCAACTACCATTAGACTATCGTCTAGCGACTATCATGGTAATGATAAAATCAAATTGACTAAGCAGCAAATCAATAAAATCAAAAATGCTAAGTCGAAAAACGTTGGAATAGATATTAAACTCAGTAAGACGCAGTTAAGTAAGCAAGGCGGATTCATTGGGGCTTTGCTTGGTGGCTTAGCGGCAAGCCTGCTTCCCAATCTCTTAGGCGGTATCTTCGGTAAGGGAATCGCTCTACCGGGTACTAATCCAAAGTCGAGTGGAAGAGGCTTTAATCTTTCAGCCCTACGACCACCACCATTTATTGGATCTTGGAATTCTGATGGTACGATCGGTTATGGAGTAAAAAAAAAGATCTCAAGAAAGAAAACAGCCAAAGGCCTCGTACTTCCAGGGACAATCCTAAAACGTCCATATTACGGAACGCGCTAAGACCATTGAGCAACATCGATATCGATAGCATTATGAAAAAACTAAAGATCGCCAACTACATTGGTGCTTACAGTAAAGATATGCTACCAGATAGGATCAATAATGACGGATGTGTAGTAATCAATATTCAAGACTATTTTAAAGGCGATGGTACTCACTGGATTGCTGTATATAACAATCATGACAATAACTACGTCGAACACTTCGATTCATTCGGCCTATTGCCAGCAGAAGAGGTAGTAGAGCTTATGGAAACGAGCAACAAACAAATAGAATACAATAGCTCACAGATTCAAGATATGGATAGCATTATGTGTGGATATTACTGTATCTTCTACATTTTAGAACGATCAAAAGGTAGAAAACCTATCGACATCTTATTAGACTTTCAGTTCAAACCATCCTTGTTCAATGAGTTGGTTATACAGCACTTCGCTTACGATATTATGTAACGATATTGTATACGAAATGACTATGATGTATTGTCTAAGACAAAAGAAACAAACTGAGACGAAAGACGAGCATATCGTAAAAACTAAGAATGGAAGAACTCGCTTGGTAGGCGTCTGCGTAGAATGCGGAAGTCAAAAGTCGAAATTCGTGAAATCTACACAAGGCGGTAGCATGTTGCCTGGAGCATTAGCCATTTCAGCTGGAATACCACTTCTTGCTGGAGCTGCAGCATTATCAATGGTTCCAGGTAGTGGAAAGCTATTTTCGACACTTGCTAAGGGCGCTACACAGGCAATAGGTAAAAAGATAAGAAGCAAAGCTGCTGATTTCATCCAAAAAGAAGGTCGAACATTATTGAATCTAACATCTAAGAAGGTTCGTGGTGGCCAGATACAACATCCAATGAGCATGTATACTGACGTCACGGATCCAGCATCCGAATTCTATTCCGACTATATGAAAAAGAATGGAGGTAAGTTGGACATTCATAAAGCAATACTAAAGGTTGCACCAAAAAAGGGATTCACGCTACCAGGCCATCATTATACTGGACCAGGTAATCCCTTAGAAAATCAATTGACTTATGATAAGACAGGTCAAATATTGGAGATTTACGACAAGCCAACAGGTAAGACTGATGCTGTATCTATGCAACATGATGTCGATTATACAATTTGCAAAGACGATGTCAAATGCAAGAACAAGGCTGATCGAAAAATGGTTAAATCATTAGACGAAATTCCATGGAAGGATCGCCAATGGGGTCATGCATTAGCAAGGAATGCTATCGCGACTAAAGCAAAGCTTGGAATGGGTGCTAAGAAGACAAAAAACGTAAGAAGCCGTCAAGTGAAGAAGCAAATTGGCAAGTAAAACTAGCAAATGAATTGCATAGACCAATAAGACGCAAATTCACTCGGCGGCGCGTTATAGCCAATCACATCGACGAAATCTGGTGTTCTGATCTCGTTGAGATGCAACAGTTTAGTAAGTGGAATAAAGGCTATCGATACCTTCTCATGGTTCTAGACGTCTTTAGCAAATATGGATGGATCTTACCATTGAAAGATAAGAAGGGCGAATCCGTCATGAACGCTTTCCAAATTATCTTCGAGGAAGGAAGAATACCAAAATATCTATGGGTTGACAAGGGTAAAGAGTACTATAATAAGAATGTGAAGGGGCTATTGGACAAGCATAGTATACGAATGTATTCAACTGAGAATGAAGAAAAGTCTTCTGTTTGCGAGAGATGGAACCGTACGATAAAGATGAACATGTGGAAACAATTTACTGTCCAAGGTAATACGCAGTATTTAGATATGCTGCCTAGAATATTGAAACAGTACAATAGTATGAAACATTCAAGCATCGAAATGACTCCTATTGAAGCATCTAAGAAGAAGAACGAAGGAACTGTGTACTTTAATCTATATGGCAATATGGAGTCATTACAATCGAAACCAAAATTTAAGGTTAGCGATAAGGTTCGAATAAGCAAGTACAAGCGCAAGGTATTCGACAAAGGTTATACTCCGAATTGGACTGAAGAAGTGTTTACGATTGATAAAATCCAGTATACGAACCCTATTACTTACAAATTGAAGGACTTGAATGGTGAAGAAATACAAGGTTCTTTCTACGAACCTGAACTATCGAAAGCGGTTCAAGAAATCTTCAGAATCGACAGAGTCATCAGAAGGAACTACAAAAAGAAGCAAGCTCTAGTATCGTGGAAAGGGTACAGCGACGAATTCAATAGTTGGGTGCCATTCAAGAATCTAGATGCGATATGAAAATAGTATAACGTAATTGCATAACATGAACGTAAATAAGATCGTAAACACCATTGATAAAATCGTTAGTATTATAGCGAAGTTGGTAAATGCATTGAAAATGGCATTGAAGAAGAAGATTACTAGAACAACAACGATGTCCAATTCGAATGAATAATTGCATTTCAAGTGATTTTCGTCGATTTAGACTGCATTCGAGAGGCCTCCAAACACGATGTCCATGCTATTTGAGAGCACCAACTCGACAGTATTATCGATGGAATGACGGCAATCGAATGTGCTCAATGAAATACAATCCTAAGACCTGACCTGAATATTGCCATAGGCTTAAGGAAATGATAACAATATATAGTAATGATTGGAGAAACGCAAAACTGCAAATTTGTCCCATCTGCGTCTATATGCGATTCGTTTTTATCTAATGATATAGTAATGGAGAAACGCGAGACTATAGTAATGCCCAAATCCAGATCCAAATTAATGACACGTGACATAGCCAGAATCAATAAGCTGACAAGCAATGTAAGTACAAAGGAAATGAGTAAAATGAGCAACGTGCTGAGGAACGAGCTCAAACGCATAGCCATTCGAAATGCAACAAGACGACGGTACATGAAGGAATGGAAGACAAACCAACGATACAATTGCGACATATGCGATACCACTATAAGTCTTGCGCACAGGGCACGTCATGAGAGGACGAAAAAGCACATGAATAAATTACGTGAAATTGCAAATGCAAAGCTTATAGAACATGACGTAGAAACATACCCTTCAATCGACGTGTCATTGAGGGAAATGAAATCGTACATGGCCAAGAAACTGGGTCGCGATGGAACGAGGTCATTCATCTACCTATATGAGAGCTGGCTGAAGTCAATCGAGAACAAGGTGAGATCATCAATGACGATTGACGTAACGATCAGTGTGAGTGACTCTAGCAAACATGAATACCAACCTGAAATGCCCAAGAATGGATTGGACGAATACGACATGAAATACAAGAAGACAATCGATGAGTCGATAGTGCACAATGATGTGAAGAAACGATATGGACCATTCAAAATTGAAATTCCACGGTATATTGACATTGAGGAGACGTACCGATTTACGATGTATACGTTACTGACCAACAAGTTCACGATAATTTCGGGAGAGATCGTCACGCAATTGGGTTGCACAATCATAAAGTACATCGAGAAGAAATTTATAGACCAAAAGATGGGTCACCTCAAACTCGATTGCTATTTCTTGTCCAATGAAAAAGTGAAATCATACAGCAAGGATTCGTGCGTGTTGGACTACGTGTGGAATGAAGCGAAAGGGAGGCAAGGCTTCAGGACGTACGACTACGCCAGGTTACAAGATGAGCTATATAGCCACGTGAAGAACGCTCCAAATGTCAGTACAAATGAACTATTGAGCTGGGCTAGAACTAGATCAAATGTGTCAATTCACGCATTCGATGCACAGTACAAGAAATTCGTCACATACAGCAATGGTTGTTCAAACGTCAATCTCACATACCTGGTGAAAGACAATCACTGTTTTCCGATAGTAAACGCTGAATTGAAGAGGATCGCTTCGAAAGGGAATCCGCGTTGCCGTAATTTGTTGAAGCATATGGAGAGCATAAAATGGAACAAGAAGCATGACAAGATCCTGCAGTTAAAATCAATTGACGAAATCGAATTCACAAATGTAGAGAATAGTGTGGTAGTGATACCAATTGATACCAAAATGACGGAAGCAATCACGAAATACGTCAAATCAGCGAAATTCTACATTGAATACCTCCATTGGAGTAATAATGGTATTCTAGATAGCTTTATTGACCACAACAAGAATTTGTACGTAATGAACGAGAACTACAAAGAACGACAATCGATTGTCAAATCGCTATATGAAAAATACAAAACTGAGGATTTCGTATGGAGCAATCAATCAATGACTGAAATATCGCTATCGTTGTTCAAACAGCTTGTTGGGTATGTGGATCAATCATGTTATAATGTTGCTACTCGAAAAGCACTTGATGACTACCATCCAAGAGCAATACAATGGTGTACAGACAAAGACCTTTCAAATTTGACGAACATCGTGAATATCGACATATGCAAATCGTATCCTGCGATTCTTATCAACAACAACATGCCAATTCCAGTGTATTCCATACACGATACGATTGAAGAATTCAAATTTGATGACGAGTTAGAAAATGGTGAGTTCTACATAGATGAATTCACAGTTGATCGATACACTGAGCCAATGAAAATCGAATGCGGGTTCTACTCAAAAAATCTCGTATCGTATTTGATGCAATTAGGCATGCCAAAATCGAATATCAAGTTGAAAATCGTATCGAAACGAGCATTAGCGCCTACAACCTTCAAGTCATTCATGGAGCACCTGTTTGATAATTTCAAGGAGTCAGAAGCGAAACTAATGGCAAACAGCTTCATTGGAAGCCTCGGTAGGAAGCACAACGTAAAGAACGATGGATTCACATGCCAGAACTACGAAACCGCAATGTGTTGTTGGTCAAATGCAATACTAGAGGGTAGGGACATATCAATAGACAAGTACGAAGATATATTCGTGATACGTGAAAAAACGACTTCTAGAATTGACCACGACAACACATCAGTGAATCGGTTTGTTATTTCCGAGGCAATTTTACGATGCTTGCAATTGATAGAGAAGGTCTACGATCCAGATACCAGTATCCTTCATTCATACAATACAGATGGATGCCATGTCACGAATCCAACATACGACTTCAAGAACAGGAGGAGTGTAGTTTTCAACACGCGAAGGATAGGGAAGGCGTACATCAAAGAAGACTCCCAATTAGTGTATTTTGAGCGACATTATAGAGACAACCTCGAAATGGCTGACTACGTGCAAAGCATTGGGTGTGGCAGGCTCATAATGGGACGACCTGGAAGTGGCAAGACTCGAATGCTCTGCCAAGACGTGATAGACTCCAGTGATCCCCTCGTTCTGTCATACACAAACAAATCCATCCAAAACGTCAAAAACACGCTAATTGAAATGGGATATACTGGCGATGCGAATACTATATGCCGTACATTCGATTCGTACTTTTGCGAATGGAGCAATAACGACACAGAAAAATTACGTAGCAAGGACATACTCATTGATGAATTCTCAATGGTTCCCAACAAATGGATTACAAAAGTGTACCAAATCTACGCGAAATTCGATATCAAGGTGTCCATATATGGCGATCCAAATCAATGCTCACCAGTAGAACAAAATAGCCAGATTCACCACGACTATGAGAAATCGAAAACAATCATGAGCATGTGCCCTCATGTAGAGACGTTAGACTACATCGAAAAGTCATGTCGATATGACAAGGCAACAAATGAGATGCTAACACGATTCCTACACTATGGTAGAGTGCAAGCAAATTTCAACAAACGAGTACAATGCTATCGAAACATATGTTATCTTAATTCAACGAGAGTGATTGTCAATAGAGAGTGTTGCGATAGATTCATTAACGAACAAAAAGAGGACTCTATAAAGATCGACTTCAAATACATGAGCAAGATAGAGACATACAACACGTGCAAATCAATGCCCGTTATGGCAACCACCAATTTGAAGAAACATGGAATATACAACACGATGGAATTCACAATCGACAATATAGAGATAGAAATGGGTAATGCAAAATTCATGATCAATGACGAATGGTTCGACGAAACGGTATTTTCCGAGTCATTCATTCCAATGTTTTGTGTGACCGTGTACAAATATCAAGGTTGTTCAATAAATGAAAACTTCTCTATCTACGACACTAAACGAATGTCAAAACGCGAATTATACACTGCAATGTCACGCACAACAAAATTCAAATATATACACTTGAACAACGACGAATTGAATAGCAAATACTCGAATCGAGAAATGCCAACATTAGAAATCACCAATGCGAAATTGAATAGCTTGTACTCAAATGGGCGAATATACAAGATCACTTTCGACGATGGTAGTGTGTATGTAGGTTCAACATGCGACGATTTATCTAAGCGACTGAAATCACACCTTACGAACAAGAAGAGCCAAGTGTACAAACGTAGAAAAAACAATCCTCAAATAGAGCTACTGGTACTAGTCTCATGCAACGATAAAAAATCGCTAGAACTCGTCGAAAATGGGTACATACGCGAATATTCAACAAAGTTTGAAAGTAAATTGATAAACGTGAAATCCGTTCCCAAGGCAAAAAAGCTGGCAACGTACAAGGTGAGCCTCGAAAACGAACAACAACTAGAGGATCGGATAACCATGCTAAATAACAAGATACAAATTAAGGACAATGAAGAAATGAAAATGTACTACTACGACGCTAAGGTCAATGGCAAACGATTCAAGACAATGGCTCGGTACGGAAGGACATCAAAGGATGACGCACTGACAAACATAGAAAAGAAAAAACAGGACATAATAGACAAGCTGACGATATACTTCAAATAGAGGTATTAATTGTAAAATTCGATGGGATAGAGTGTATCTCCCCAAAAATTCATAAACGAACAGAAAGAGAGTACAACAAGATTCCACCAAGATTCCAAATACATGAAGAAGAATCGAGATTCCAGCCAATTTCATCAATTTTTGACCATAAATAGCATAAAATAGCATAAAATCGACTCAAATACCGTTATTTGCGCTGATTTTTGCTGATTTTTTGCTGATTTGGCTCCTAATAATGAGTGTGAGAAATCGCCATAGTGGGACATCTACTCCCAGATGCAGATCTAAAAGACCTCAGAATATGAACTATATGCTCTATAGGTTTTGTAGGATTCTTTAGTTTCGACGAACTGTCCAATATACTTACTAAACACATTGAATTTTGTGATGGTTATATTAAGATCGTTGTTCCACGCTCAAAGAAAACGAGCTTCATACGGTTCTGAAAATATGGCACCCTACCGATGTTGGTCGATTCACCCGACGAACATCAGCAGGGGAGCTGACATAGCTCAAATACTTTACTTTAGGCGGGTGTCAGCTCTAAAGCTTTAAATTGTCACCTTTTGGTTTTTATGTGCTACAAGGTGACAAATTAATCTGTCGAGAGAGACTTCATCTAAAGCTCAAAATTCGATGTCGGTTTACTTTAGTACAATGTAGCTCAGACAGAAATTACGGTTCATTACGGAGTCCTTCGTCGGTAATTACAACGTAAACAGTTACGTAAATGTTCTTTTGATCGAAACGAAATCGCTATGCAATCTTACACATAGCCAGTAAAATTAAATTAAAAGGGGATCGCAAGAGGAGTATTAATATGTGATTGTGTAATTTATTATTAAAACAAATGCAGTCATAAAATGTGTTCATGCAAATAAATTACATATATAACACTTGAAAACGGTTCTGCTTCCAGGAAGCCAATTAAACCTATTAAACCTAACCTTAACAAATCGAAAGCAATTCTCCTGAAATATTTTATTTCCCGAGGACGCACCAGGAGAAATCCGAGTATTTCTCACAGAGTAACAGCCTTACAGCCAAGTTGCTCCGCTGCTTCCAGGAAGCCAATCAAACCTATTAAACATAACCTTAACAAATCGAAAACAATTCTCCTGAAATATATTTTATTTCCCGAGGACGCACCAGGAGAAATCCGAGTATTTCTCACAGAGTAACAGCCTTACAGCCTTGTTGCTCCGCTGCTTCCAGGAAGCCAATCAAACCTATTAAACCTAACCTTAACAAATCGAAAACAATTCTCCTGAAATATATTTCCCGAGGATGCACCAGGAGAAATCCGATTATTTCTCACAGAGTAACAGCCTTACAGCCAAGTTGCTCCGCTGCTTCCAGGAAGCCAATCAAACCTATTAAACCTAACCTTAACAAATCGAAAACAATTCTCCTGAAATATATTTTATTTCCCGAGGACGCACCAGGAGAAATCCGAGTATTTCTCACAGAGTAACAGCCTTACAGCCAAGTTGCTCCGCTGCTTCCAGGAAGCCAATCAAACCTATTAAACATAACCTTAACAAATCGAAAACAATTCTCCTGAAATATATTTTATTTCCCGAGGACGCACCAGGAGAAATCCGAGTATTTCTCACAGAGTAACAGCCTTACAGCCAAGTTGCTCCGCTGCTTCCAGGAAGCCAATCAAACCTATTAAACCTAACCTTAACAAATCGAAAACAATTCTCCTGAAATATATCTTATTTCCCGAGGACGCACCAGGAGAAATCCGATTATTTCTCACAGAGTAACAGCCTTACAGCCAAGTTGCTCCGCTGCTTCCAGGAATCCAATCAAACCTATTAAACCTAACCTTAACAAATCGAAAACAATTCTCCTGAAATATATTTTATTTCCCGAGGACGCACCAGGAGAAATCCGATTATTTCTCACAGAGTAACAGCTTTACAGCCAAGTTGCTCCGCTGCTTCCAGGAAGCCAATTAAACCTATTTAACCTAACAAACAATTCTCCTGAAATATATTCAGTAATTTCCCGAGGACGCACCAGGAGAAATTCGAGTATTCCTCACAGGGTAATTATAACAGCCTTATATACAGCTTAAAGTTGCTCTGCTGCTTCCAGGAAGCCAATAAAACCTGCTAAAACTAACCATGACAAATTGAAACAATTCTTATATATATCCATCTATTTAGCCCCGCTATTTAAGGCTACGTACAAACAGGTTTGGCACTTAACAGTTATTATTAAACCCCTTGTACAAAGGCGCTACATATCCAATATTGCGTCTATAAAGTCACAGTAATTGACGTTATAACTATACCGGCGCCGTTATTTATATAATTTCGAGGCCAAAATGTGGTCTCAAGCTCTTCTATTGAACCAAACTAGCATCCCACATCTAGAATGATAGACCTGCTTTGGCTGCAAATTGCTATGGAGAAAACTTTGATTGATTTTTAATGCTTTGGATCAGTCTCTGAAATGAATGGCATGCTTTAATATTCTCGGAAATTGGCGCCAATTTTTTTAGATTCCCATCAACTGATCATGAGCTGAATTCAGAATAGCCACATCTGCTAGAAGCAATAAAGGTCTCTTCGTGTAAAGTGTGTTTGTTCATCTGAAATCTCTTTCTGAAAATGTGAAACAACATTCGGATAAAACTGAGGTCTTACTTGTCGAGCGAAACCACGCGGGAATTTTACCGACTTGTCCTCCGTTTGTGTTGATCAGTCAAATGTCCAATTGTTGAAAACCTTGATCATTTATCGAAAATAAAAACATTTAGCAGCATCACTTACCCCTTATTTCCTGCACAGCCAGTCGGCTAGAACCTACATATACATACCATATCTTAGAAGGTCGGAATAACGAATTCAAAGGAAGAGAATGTTGCTCCAGCGCTGCTTCTGGTATGACCTTTGGCTCGTGATATAATATAACTCGGTTTCATATTAACTATTCCTAATCTTAGCGGGCTCATGCTTTTTCTCGAAGTTTACAGTGACAAGAAGCAACACATTCAAAACCCGCAAAGTACTAAGCGATGATCGATCGTGTAATGTAATTAACTCATTGCTATGCCAACCCCGAAATTTAGCCCACGCCCCGCTGTGAGATTCAGAGACCCATGAAGCTCGTCATGAGAGAAGGCAAATATGTATATATAAAACAACTAGAGAACAAGTATTGCCCAGTCGTACTCTTAAAGAAGTACATCAAAAAAGCTGGTATAGAACTTAACAGTAGTTTACCTTTGTTTAGAACATTACGTTTTTTCAGCTCTACCAATAGTTATAAGTTACAAGATAAAAGAATTTCTTATACAAGGTGTAGAGAAATATTTAAGGAATGTCTGACCGATCTAGGTTATGATGCCAAACTGTATGGTTTACACAGTTTACGCTCCGGCGGAGCAACGGCCGCTGTCAGTAATAATCCAAACATATCGGAGAGAATGCTTAAGTTGCACGGACGGTGGAAAACCGACGTGGCTAAGGATATGTACATTCAAGAAGACATTTCAAAACGCCTAGAAGTAACTAACCGTTTAGGTCTATAAATAAGTTTAAACCGCTCGTCTTACACGGCGCCGTTAGTATTATGATTATTGTTAACATTTATACACCTGTAACAACAATTTAACAACATAATAACAATTGAGTGTATTAAAATCACGTTAGTTGAAATGCCTGAGTACCCAACCATATAAACGCGTTGTTTATCTTGAATTTACAGCATTTAAGAGGTAAAATATTTTACGTTCGTTTGAACGAAGTGAATTAGAACGTAACTATATTTTTTTACCAATGCACTTCTAACGCACTAAGTATTTGTAATATCGAGTTTTTGTTTTTCTTTTACAGTGGAAAGCCCCATTTATGTAAAACACATTACGTCACAGATATGACGTCATGAAAATATTAAATCCTTAATAACTTCGGGAATATTTATCCAAATAAAAACGCATCGCCATATCTTCATTATAGCGTACTTTACTTTAAACGACTATTTAAAAAGGAATTTGACCAAAAAAGGAGCTTACTTTTATGACGTCACAATAATGTCATTATCTAAAACTAATTTAACCAGAACCTTAAATTTTACTTGCATAGTAAACTGTGAAAATGTTATTGAACTTCATAGAGAATTTAGGAAATAGTGCCATTTTATCTAATTTTGGTCACGCTCAACCCTGGCGATTTCGGGGTCATTTATGCCCACCGTGTCTTAAGTTCTTCAAGAAGGAATTCAAGGCTTTATTCGATTCTGTAAATTCTGGGCTGCTGATAAATCGAGAACGGCTTACTGTTGTCATTTCGGATAAAGCGCTCAATGGCCGCCCGTATCGAGGTAAGCGTTGCCTTGTTATAATAACTATGGTCCTTCTTTCTCGCCGAGAAGTAAAACTTTCTCAGACATTTGTTCACCTCGTCTACTTCCATGTCTACAATACTTGTTGAAAACTCATCTTGCTGTGAAACCACTCTAATAATACAAAATTATTTGTGTGAAAAGTGCAAAAAACAGTTGCAACTTCAGACAAAACAAGTCTGTCTTCGCAAGCCTTTATTTTTTGTGTCGAGATTTTGCACCGTCAACCAATCAGATTGCACCTTCTTTGAAGTTCTTTTCTCTACCGTACCAATCAGATTGCACTGTGCTGGTCACGTAAACAATGGACAACACAGTGCTTTCAAGGTGGCGATATGAGCAGAGTTTTGACTTAGCAAAACCTTTAAACTTGCTATTATTTTGAGTAAACCAAAGGTTTCTTCAAGTGAAATGCGAATATTTTTTTTTTCTAAAGCTGAGGAGTTTCGCGGGTTTTGGACGGGAAATTATCACATATCCAGATCCACTCGTGGCAGTCAAATACCGTGATAGATGGCTAAGATGTGATCAACACTAATAGGACTAAGAGTGAGACAACAGTTTGTAAATGTAAGTAGCTAAACTGAACATGATAACTTTTATACCAATTGACTGTGGTTGTGTTGTTATTCATTGTTATTTTCCTTTCGGAAAGTATAGTAGAAATGACCCGATTTCTCAGTTCTCGGCGATCTGACAGGGACCTTTTAAAATATTATATGCACATGTTTATATAAATTCGGGAACGAAAACCTAGCAGGATATGGCGTGAACTCTACCCTGGGTACCAGAGGTTCTCACTTCGCAAAAGTTAGGCACGAATTAAGCTCTTCCACCGAGGAGCGAAGCGACTGCTTCGCGTCACGCAGTATTTTGTTTGCCGATGATTGATACGAACGGGCTTCAAACTCCGGCTTTGACTCCTTATTATTTTGCTGAACTACACAGAAGACCTTGAAATTACCGTTAAATAAATCTACCTTATTTATCCTAAAGAAAGCTTTGATTTTATATACCCTCGAAGAAGGAATTTATTTTACTTTCTTCACTTCCCCTTCTCTTTCCGTTAACAATAGGAAATGGACAACTTGAAATCTACAATGAACCTACAATGTTTACCGTCTCGTTTTTCTCGGCCAATGGAAATCGAGATATCGTGGCGCTGTAATCGTTTCGGCAGCAGGGTTTCTCGGCGGCAGGAAAGCGAGGAAAGGCAAAGAGATGAGAAACCTCTGCTCACAGGGTAGGAGGGCCACACATTTCACTGTGTATACTAGTTAGTGTTACCCTAACTTAAATAGTTATTTTCCAAGTGGTGTACATGCATGAAATCAACACGCAATATTTTATTAAACATTAGCAGGAGCCCATTACCAGGAGCGTCCATCTTCCCCACTGTGTCTGTACCCCAGCACAGAGGTAGATGAGACTATTTTTAGCATTGCGTTTCGCGCGAAAAAGAACAAAGGTAGGCTATTCTTAGCCAATCAGATAGCTAACGTCACTTCTCATTATCATTCTTCTCACTTTCAACGCGGGAATTCGAATTGCTGGTTTTCACTCAATCCCCAGAGATTCAAATGTTGGTGTCCCAACAAAAGAAGCTAACGAGGAATCTATTGTTTAACGGCACCAACATGGCGGCAACCTCTTTTCGCGGGAATTTCGAATCTAAAAATAGCCTCATCTACTCCTGTGCTGGGGACCGAACCCATAACAGAGGAACGCTCCTGGTAATGGGCTCCTGACATTAGGGACTAGTCAAAAAATTAGCAGGGGAGATGCAGGGGATTGGGGGGGGGGGGGGGGGGGGGGGTCTTGCCAGTAAGCAAAAAAAAGCCTCACAAACTCTGTTAAATTAAGCTAAATTATTAAGTTTTCAAAAAAATGCCATTTCTTCAGTTTTAAAGATATGAACCTAAAACTTGGGCTTTTTTTAATGATAAAGTGTCCGAAGACTACTGTAATGCTGATCAAATACAACGCTTGTCGAGGTTTATACGATATTTCGGCTGGCCAGTACCATCATCACGTCTATTCATTCCGAGTGTTTCGAGGGTTTTAGCTTTATAGATGAGATATGATTCACGTGCTTTTCTCACGGAATCGCGTTTAGAATAGATGACCTCTAAAGGAATAAGGAGCATGTCAGTACTAGAATGGTTAGGGCTGAGAAAATGTTCAGAAACTGCTAGCTGTATAGGTTTAGATTTGATATCAGATTTATCTACAGGTCGTCTGTGTTCGTTAAAACGGTCTTTGAGGCATCGTTTTGTTTCTCCGATGTATTGTGAATTACAGTAGTGACATTGAACCATGTAAACTACGTGTAATGTGAGATTTGATATGGTGAGTTTCGCCAGTGGAGGAAAAAGTGTATTGATTGAGGCCATGTTCGATGTAAGGGCAGGTAATGCAGTTTTTACCGCAGCGATAAGAGCCGGGTGGCAGTGGAGAGGTGTTAGTAGTGTTAGGTAACTGAGCTCTTACTAAAATGTCACTTATGTTATTACAGCGGCGGTGGGCTACTATGGGAAGATTTTTGAAAATTATTTCGGAACGTTTAGATGAATAGAGAATGTTAGAGTGTTTATTAATTATCGATGAGATGTTAGGTGGTGCTGGATTATATGTAATGATAAGGAATGCGGTCTGCATCTGGCTTGGGTTTGTTTTGTAAAACATCAGTGCGAGAAATGTTAGATGCACGTTGTATTTGTGTCTTAAGGAAAGTAAGATTATAGCCGAGTTTGTTAAGATATGTCATTAATTCATTAGTGCGTTAATTTTGGCTTGCTCTTTCCATTTCTGGCATTCATGTTGTTCTAGCGCCATTTTCTTTAGATTGACAGGCTAAAATGATCACGTGACCAGTTCTTGCAAAGGGCCTATTATCTGTAAAACTTTGTAATTGGAAACTACCGCAAGGGACCGTGACCACCTTTGGGGGTTGTGAATTGGAAGAAGGTGGAAAATCATTTTGTTAATAACACTACCGATGTCATACAAGTGCCTTTAAATATATGAATTAAGATTTGTTTGCCATCTAGTACAACCATGTGATTGCATTCCTGCAAAAGGTCCATTCCATTATTTATAAATTATCATGAGCATCAGTAGTGAATCAATTATCTGGCTCCCCTAGCACAACCCATGTATGACACAAACACAGCCTAGTCCCTAGGCCTTCTCGCTGGTATTTTGTCTGAGTGGGTTAATGGGATCCCTGTGGTTTGTAATGGATTGTGACATCACCAACACAGCAGTGACGTCACAAGCCATTACAAACCACAGGGATCCCATTACCCCACTCAGACAAAATACCAAGCGAGAAGGCCTAGCGACTAGGCTGACACAAACATATGCTAGAACTCCATGAACTACATGTATTTACCTATTCCTAGGTGGCCCGAGTTAAGGCCACTGAGGACCTCTTGTTATCTTTTAAGTCGTGTTTTTCGTGGCCTATAATGTTTTCTTACTTTGAAACACCTTCAACCCGTATTTAGTAGCTTTTTTTGTGTTATCCTGTACTGCTTGTTTTTCAATTTCTCGAATATCTTCCTCTGAAATTATCGCAAAACGTTTTCAGCGGCCATTCTGTTGCTGGATGAATAGCCCATGTTTCGGAGGTAGCTATTGTTTAATATCTACTGTTTGCGAACCAATGAAATTGCGCGTTCTTAGGAGGTTGATGAGTTGGTATATACTAATTAGTATTATTACTGGACTGACCTTCATGTTGATTTAGTGCATGTTGCTGACCTTGTTTATAAGAATACGGAACCTGGCCATCATGTTGACCTTGAGCGCGAGACTGGCCTTGATTATTAAAATTCGGAGCCCGCCCTGGACGATTCTGAGGTCTTTGCTGTTCCCGGACAGGTTGTTTTTCCTGGCGCTTAAGTTCTTCTTCCATAACCTCTTTAAGAATCCACCCAATCTGGCTTCTGGGATACCTGTGCATTCGATCGCGCGACGCATCTCGGGCCTGGTTGGAGGAATTGGCAGCAATGTTTTATTTCTGGCCATACAGTACCAACCAGGACTTACCTCCAGTTAAATGTTCGCTCGGGTTCGCTTTATCGAACGCAAAGTGAACGCAGGGTTCGCTTGAAGCGAGCCCTAATAGGATTCGCTAGCGTTCGCTCAAGCGAACCATGAAAACTCTAAGCGAACCCTGAAAACTTGAGCGCGTACCAGCGAATTCTGAGCGAATGTATATGTTAGTTCTTGTTTATTACTCATTAATGCTATATGCTTTACACTGAGATAGTGAACACGAAACCTAGCGAATTAATAATACAGCTAATCTTAGGAATAATTTGGAAAGGCTGAATAGAAAAGAGATATGGGCATGTTTAGATGAGAAAGCAAAATTATTACCCACAGAAACGGCCGGTAATATTGTTCGCTTCATTCAGGCCGTTCGAGAATTAGCCCAAAGTGGCCGTTCGATATCGATATACAATTAAGCAACCTTGTTCCCAGGGTCTTCTCGGTCAGATCCAAGATGGCAGCTACTCCGAGAGAACGTTGAACTGTCACGTATTCTGATTGGCTCTTAGATTATGACAATGACTATGACAATGCGTTTCGTTTCGTTTCGTTTCGTTTCGTTTCGCTTCGTTTCATTTCATTTCATTTTAGTCTGGAGAGATGAACTTGATTATATTGTGTATTCGATTGCTCAAATTTTACCAATAAAACGATTTTAAATTACCTTAAACACGTTGTGTAGGTAGAGCAATAGGTGAAGTGCATTACTGGGTAGTTTTCTGGTACGTTTCATCAGTGGGAAAGCCAGAAGAAGCCGTTAAATCTGAACATGTATGTGATATCGATGCTTCGCTTCAACGCTAACGGAAAATAAACGGCGTTTTAGGATTCTCTTCTACCTTAGATACATCCTGGTAGTATTGTAATACCTTTCTTTATCCAAGCAAACTCCATTTCGAGCCGTTTAGTAGACGTGTTTTCACTGCATCGTTCGCCGCGTTGAAATACCGCGTTAATTACATCTCGCTCACTCCGGGTTGGTATACCTATGGTTTGTACACGTCATGAAATATTTCCATATTTAGCTTGGCCGTAAATTATTTGGGTTTCACTGTATAAAACAATAATAAAACCGTTCCAAATCGTATAAGAGGTGCTTCGAGGTGTCAAAAGGTAAGATGGGAAGGAAAAGATGTCGAAAGAAAGGCGAAAGTTTGCAAAGTCTTTGTTTTAATTTGCCATTTATTTTAATGTTTTCAGCACGTGCTTGCGTAATTGGGTGCATAACTGCGTTTGCGAGCAGAACTCCAAACATTTTCGTAAAGTAATGCGTTTTTCTAAACATTTTGAGCAAAATTTTAAAAATAACCTAGAAAATATCTTAGTCCACTAGTCCTTGTTAACACAAGTTTTACCTCTCGTGATTCGTGTCTTTGGCTACATCAAATTAAACTTCACTCACAGTTCGCCCGAGGGTTCTCTTTGAGGGTTCGCTCGAGTTTGCTTTGTTCACGGGGTTCACTCTAAACGAACGCAAGTAAACATTGAGCAAACCCTTGAGCGCACCCTGGGTTTGCAGGAAAGCGAACCCGCACCCGGACGCATTGGAGGTTAGTTCTGGTCGCCGGTACTGTTCTTGGCAGCTCCAATCAAATCAGCGAAACTTTTCATCGCCCAGAATCAATGGACATATCCAGTTCTGAATATAATTAAGTCCCCGTAAGTACTTGAACGATTGCCCAGTTAATGAGGAGCGGGAGATTCAAATACAAAGAAAATGGCGAGAACGCTTCCACTAGCTTACGTTTGAAGCGCTCTCGCAGCTTCATTTTTGAGAGAAAAAATCATTTTCAATCGGCTTTTTAAAGCTAAAGGTCACATAAATCAGTAGAGCTATTGACCTCAGTTGTATCTTTCAAAAACCCATGTACCTTAGCCTTCTGAATCTAAGCGAGTTTTGACCGAATTTTGTATGGAAAACTGCTCAGTCCAATATTCAGGTCTCGATTTCTACTGAAATATAAGACGCACAAGTCATTTTCAATCGGCTTCTTGTAGACCCTAAAATAAGCTTTAAAATGATTCTTCAAGCTTCCCAAACGGTTAGAAAAAACCCTGTACCTTGGATAAAAAACTGTAAAAAGTTAAACTAAAACGGCATTTCGTGCCACTTATGATAATGTTGTAGACGCGGATTTATCTATTGACAATTATCAAGTAGCGTGGTGTTGAGTCCCATGGGAGGTGATTAAGATCCTGAAAGCGAAGCGGGAACTTTAAAGCAAGCTAAATATATCAACTGCATTTTAGTTGCTTGGATACCAGTTTTATTAGCAAAAGAAAAGAGAAGCTCAACATTATTAACATTCTGATTCTAAAAGTCTATCATGGCTGATAATGATATCGCAGCTCCGTTTCAAGATTGCACTTTTCCCGAGCCTGTTCATCGCCATTGCTTTAAAGATATAAGTTCCTGCAGCTCTTTAAACGAACGAGGGAAATACACAAAACTGCGCAGTTATGACGTAGATAAATCCATAGTTCAGCAGTTAGCACATGAGTAAATTTTAAGCAAACGATTTTCGTACTTCTTGAGCAAAGGGATTTGGAATCCCAGTCTTTAAGGGAATTGTTTGTGTTATAAAACACCGATGTTTGAGAATTGGAGCGGAATTATCCCCAATTTATCGAGCCTATACTATACTCAGTTCAGTTTCATTGGGTGATTTTGTTTGCCTTCTAGGACAGGAATAAGCTTGAATAACATCTCATTTTAAAGCTACATCTTCCAAGAATCTGTATTCAGACTTATTTGCGACGCGATTTGAAAACGACTGGGAGAAAATTGAGAACGGCTTGGAACACTGCTAGCCGTTTTGCCGACCGGCTTTTTCACCGCTTCGGCAACTAGCTCAGTTAAACTTTCTTTGTGGGTGATTTTGTGGATCCGATTTTGTTTGACTTCTAGGATACGGATAAGCTTGAATAACATCTCACTATAAAGCTACATCTTCCAAAAATATGTATTCAGACTTATTTGCGATGCGATTTCAACACGATTGGTAGAAAATTGAGAAAGAGTTGGAACACTGTTTGCTCATCTTTGCAACTGATTTGTTCGGTTTCTCAGAATCACTGACAAGAAAATTAGAAAGCAAGAGCCTTATTCTTGCCTTGGATCGAAATGCACCAATGCAAATCACGGAACGACAATAGTGATCTATTATTTTATTATGTATCCGCCAATTATAAGAACGTTGCCTACACAACCATAAACAAGCTTTGTATGTCTTCTAACAACAAAAGTAAAACTTAAAATACTTTTAGTGCAGTTTTCAAACAAACCTGAACTTGAATCGTGAGACAGTGAGTAGTAATTTTTTTTTAAACAGCTACTCCAAACTTTTCTGAGAAAACTAAAAGTCAGGCTTTAAACTATATAGTGATTCTGCGTGTGTTACCTTTGGATTCTGCGTGTGCCTACCTAATCCAACAGCCAGTTTCTGTTACTTAAAAAAACCGCGGACTTTAATCGCCATTGCTTTAAAGATATGATACGTTCCTTCAACTCTTTAAACGAACGAGGGAAATACACAAAATTGCGCATTATGACGTAGATAAATGATCTATCTAAGCACGCGCATGACTTTGTTAAAACGCTGCATTCGTTACTCGGTTCAGTTTCATTGGGTGATTTTGTTTGACTTCTAGGACAGGAATAAGCTTGAATAACATCCCATTTCCAAGAATCTGTATTCAGACTTATTTGTGACGCGATTTGAAAACGACTGGGAGAAAATTGGAAACGGCTTGGAACACTGTTAGCCGTTTTGCCAACCGGCTTTTTTACCGCTTCGGCAACTAGCTCAGTTAACTTTCTTTGTGGGTGATTTTGTGGATCCGATTTTGTTTGACTTTTAGGATACGGATAAGCTTGAAAAATATCTCATTATAAAGCTACATCTTCCAAAAATCTGTATTCAGACTTATTTGCGATGCGGTTTGAACACGATTGGGAGAAAATTGAGAAAGAGTTTGAACACTGTTTGTCGTTTTGCCGACGGGCTTTTTCCCCGTTTCGACGTGAGTCATGCATGAACACAGCTTGCTCAGTTTCTTTGTGGGTCATTTTGTGAATCCGTTTTTGTTTGACTTCTAGGGCACGGATAAGCTTGAATAACATCTCATTTTAAAGCTACAATGTCCTAGAATCTGTATTTAGACTTATTTGCGATGCGATGTGAACACGCTGTGAAAAAAATGAGAGCATGAGGTTTAAGCCGAAGGGCTTTGTCGTTTTGTGGATAAACTATTGGTTGGCTCTTTCATTCCATTACCTGGTTTTACGAACTTCTATTGAATTGACTTTCACACTTGAGAGATCGGCTTGGGACTAGCAGTTCCCAAAGCTCGTTCCATTTGAGATCGGCTAGGGACAAGCAACTCCCAAAGCTCATTTATTTAAGCCAATCGTAGGGCAATCCTCTAACTCATTAATATTATAATTAGTTGACCTTAATGTATTCCAAAATCTCAAAGTGTCCCTCGAACAAAGGCCATTCTGCGCGATGTGCAGGTTTCCTTCTTGTGCCGGGACTTGTCTTTGAGTTCCTGCCTTATTTCGGCCCAGAAGAGGATCCTCAGGTGTTTCTCCACAGCCTCCACGTCAGAAATGAGTTAACAATGCCTGCATTTCGCTGCCAAACGAATCTGGTAGTCCAGTCTCGAAGCGAATGCCGTGACTGTCTCCCCTTCCCGCTGACGAAGTTTGTACGATTTGACAAGCAGCTCGTTCCCCGTGGCAGAATTCATGTCCCATAGAACTTATCCAGCATTGTCAGAAGTGCTTCAAAGCTTGCATCCGCATCGAACCCGATGACTTTGGTTTTCGCTTCCCCTTGAAGCGATTTTCTAACCTACTCGATAATTACTTCATCGCTGTACAGCTTACCGTTCAAGGCAGCCTGTACTTCATACCTTCATACACGACATGTAGACCCCTTTTCGGTCGATTTACCACCCCCTTCTATTTGTGACGTATTATATATGTGCCGCTTGGGTGGGTCAGAGGTTTGAGCTCAGTTTCGGCAGGTAGGGTCAGGGTTTTGACCTGATTTGGGCAGATCAGGCTCAGGATTTGAGTTTAATTTGGGTGCATTAAAAGTATTTTAATATTATTTTATAATTTGTTCTTAATTCCTTTTCAGGCGAACAATCTATTTCACAGGGCCTATTTATTTTTATTTAAAGAAGGGGCAATCAGGGTTTTGGAGGTCGGATTTTGGGTCAAAGAGGATCAGTCAGGGTTTGAGCCTCTTGGCCTCACACACATGCCCATTTTTATGTAAGTACCCCCCCCCCCCCCCCCCCCCCCCCCTCCCGGGCCAAACCCATGGAAGGTAGGAAACTGTAACTGTGGTCTAGAAAGCAATGGTGTAACTGGTTGGCATGGGTGCTGTCGTTGGCGTCTTTTTGAAGAAAGCTCTTCCTCCGGTGACCACAACGCTGCAGCCATACTTTAGAAACGACAACAGGTTAGTGAACTCTGTTTTAACGTATTGAATTGCAAGGGACAGCCCTTCGACTTCGCTCTTCAGTAATGCTTCCAGCCTTTTCCGCTCACTAGTCAATTCCATCACAACTTCTTTGTCCCGTCGGGGTGCCAAATGTAAACGTGGGGGTACAAGTTGAACTGATCAAACGACAACAATACCTCTTGTATAACAATAAGTGCTTCTTCTCAAAACTTTATGAAAAAACGAATTACAATCACGAATGTACAACAGTTAGAAAACAATAATAGGCTTCCTCGCGCTGTCCAACGAACTAAACTAAGCTAGGCCAGCGCGAGCTAGGACAAAAATAACTAAACTATTTACAATCATGACTCTCTACACATGCATGCATGCATGAATTAATACCCCTGAGTTTTAACTCTAAAATTGATTTTCCTTGATCTTACACCAGAAGATAGGTGTATCAAAAGCAATCGATGTAAGTTCACTACCTTTGCTCCTGGAATGCTTCTCAAAAAGATTGTCAAGAAAGGATCTGAAATCACATTTCACAGTCTCACTTGAAGCAATCACAGTCAAAGACGAGAAATATTGGTGAGCTTTTTCAAAATCGAAATCTAACTCATATTGAAAACTTGTTTGATCTCCTTGAATTTGATTAAAATACCCAGTTGATGAAACACAACTAACTATTTCATTTATTTTCCCTGCTAGAAACCACTCATTTCTTGCTTCGTACAATGGCTTAATGAAATCAAAAATCTCCTGCATCAAAGGGGAAGGGGAATTGAAGCTAGGAAGACACCAGATTATCCCAAACATGCCGTCTGGAGCCAACACACGCCTGATCTCGTCAAAACTCTTGGGATTGTCAACAAACCAGTGTAAGGCGTTTGCAGCTACTACGACATCCACACTTGCATCTGGCAGTTCTTATTGAAGGCAAAGGAAAGTATAAGCAGAAAATAAATAAAAACAAATCGACGAATGTGTGATATTTTTAACAGTGGCGATGATGAAACTTTAATCATCAAGAGACACAATTTTTATACTTTATAATATACTTACGAATATTATCCGCTGCAAATTGCAGCATCTCAACATCTCCAATGCTGTTTCTGAACTGCTGGCACATGCTCTCCAGAGGATCACTTGCCACTATCTGTACATTAGTTCCCTTCAGGACGTCTTTCATGATTCGTGTGAATTTGCCCGTTCCTGCTCCCAGCTCAAGGACAGTTTTTCGCCGTTTTTCTTGTTTCTTTCCAGACTCACCTACCCCATAACAAACTCCACACTTCTCCAATAGCATTGTAACTGCTTCTCTCGAGTAACTGGTTCTACTCTTCTCGTATTTCTTTGAGTTGCAAAGTCCTTGAGCACAAAGAGAAGATATGGAAGCGCTTGCCATTACTATGGTGGAGCCCTAGAAATTATGAATGAATTAGCACCTAGAAACTACATCATTTGCCATGAATATGTAGACCTATATTTATATTTCTTCAAATAACATTGTCGTTCCGAGTGGGTTTGAGTCGACTACAGTACAGTGATACCGTGTCGTTACTGAGACCACATGTTATCCCGTGATTTTGTATTGTCTTTATCTTGAATAAAAATCATATTTCCCATTAAAAATACTTGAAATAATAGGGTAAGTAAGCTTTTTAGCTGTTACAACTGTTCTAACTCTTTCGCTTTATTAGCATTATAGGAAAATCACATGCCTGACTCGGTAATTCCACGTTAAATTGCTCGAGAAAACCGATATCGCTCGAGTCGCTTCGACGAGGCCGATATCAGTTTTTCGAGTGCAATTTAACGTGGAATTACCGAGTCAGGCATGTGATTTTCCTTGAATCGCATAGTCCGATGAATTACTTGAAGATGTAGTACTTTTGTTGATATTTTGCTAAGTTATAAATAGTGCGCGTAGTCTACAGTGGTGATTCCAGTCTGAATCACCACTCCGTCTCAGCCGATCAGTATCTGATTTCGCAAATGCACCGTGCGATTCTATAGGAAATAACTATTTTTCAAAGAAAACCCTAAAAAAACGGGACATTTCCCTAATGCTTGTCTAAAACTTCAAATCACACCTTTACAAGAAGCACAGGCCATAACACAGTTTGTTTAAGCCGCGTGGCAAAGGATTTTCATATTTTCGAAATTAAAGAAAGTCTTGTTGTTCTCCAACTGGTCTGAAATGAGATCTGGTTATTTTGCAAAACCCAAATCACAAAGTTTCATGTTTAATAACTTTTTAAATACTGAACAAAGGCAACTGCTTTTACTATATTATGGTTAATAGTGTTTTCTTTTACGGTCTATGAAATATCTGGCCTTAGAAATGACTAGTATTCGAATTATTGTAGTTTTCCCAAAAGTGGCCCAGACGGGCGCGCCAAACAGGAATTGTGCCGCCTTTACCTTTTTCACTTTTTTGTCTCACATGGAGTCCGTTTTTAATTAATCTTGAAAATATTGAATACATATTGAATAAATTATGAATGACAAGTGGACAGAAGATTTTGAGGTTTAAGTGATTTTTTGTGAATTTAGTGGGATTTCCGTGCTTCGTGCGCGGAACAATCCCAGTCTCTTTATATTTAACATCAGATACTTTACTAAAATCAAACATTTGGAATAAAGCGAAAACTTAGGGTTGAGTAGATATTGACAAGACTCGTCACTTCTGATTAATATTTTTGAGACATGGGGGTATCGATATGCGGATATTCCTGGTAAAAGCCATATATACTCGTATGGTGGTAGCTCATATTTATTTATCCACGCTGGGGAAACATTGAGGTTCATGTATTGTAGGCTATATATTGTCTAGTTAAGTTTGAATAACCAGTGGCCTTTTGAATTTGAATATTCTGCATAAATTTTCGGTCGGTTGACCTCACTAATACATGAGTAGCGAATCTTGTACAAACGTTGCAAATGAATCCGCCTTAACATTTAATTTATTGTTACCAAGAAATTGAATGGTGTGTGATGTGTTTCGCATTTCATTAGGATGCCGGTCTGACCTTAAATCGGGCTGTATAATATATGTCGCCACGTTTTCAATTATTTGATTACGTAGACTAAATTTCCACTTCCTATCAAACAAAAGTGCTGAACGTCGGCCAGTTTATAAGCACACTAATGTTTTAAAGTCAATTGTGAGCTTCCCTGAATTCGATGTTCTGTATTCGGAATTCTCGAAAGAGAAAATGAACTGAAAAAATGTAATATATTCACATAGGTTCCTTGCTATGTGTTGTCTTCCAGCCAGTTGAATTCCGTGTCACACACTGTATACATTTGATAAAACGTTTGATTTACATTTGGCTAGTGTTAGATTCCTAAAAACTTAATTCTGCGCCGATTTGGAACGGATAAAAACATTCGTTTTAACCTCTTCGATATGCGATTTCAAAGTTCAGCGGGGCATTTTGAAATAAGATAGGTGTTTCGCGATCAATTTGATTTAGCTACACACTAAATAATATACCGCAATTGACACTTTGTGACAAAATGCTTGTTAGTAGACCATTGGAAGGTTCAAGAACATATGTGATTCAACAGAAATTTGTTAATCAATTAAAGCTTTTGCACCCTACGCTTCCAAAATGTGCATGCATGCCGCATGCATGCTGCATGTATATGGCATGCATGTACCCAAATTAGCATGTATGTACGCATACATCCACTCATTTGCATGCATGCTTTACATGTATTGTGCATGCATGCACATGCATGTACCCTGCATACATGCAATCACAAAGTGCATGCATGCATCACATGTGCATGCATTCACTTTTACAGTACATGCATGCGGCTAACCAATGTATGCATGCAGCCTTCATTCCTAAGTTCTCACAATCCGAGAGGCTTAAATTAATTACAATCATTATATTACTTAGTATACTGTAAATGCTATATTAACTGCCCAGCACCTAATAAGCGCCTCTTCTCTGCTAAGTAATGATCCGACTGAATAGGAAATAGGCAAGGAACATTATAGCTAGGCTAACTAACTTTGATATACACTGTGAAAACTGACTGGTTGGAATAACCAATTTAAATGGTTATAACCATTTCATTTTGGTCATACCAACCAATTAAAAATAGTAGAAAATGTAATCATTGAAATTGGTAGAAATGACAATATAGAACCTGGTTGTAGCAACCAACTAAAATGGTTATATCCATAACCTACCAATTATAAAATGGCCGAGAAAATGTTATCATTAAAAATGGTTAAAATTACATTTTAGTTTTTGATTAAATTTACCTTTACATTGGTTGTGTGAAACTACCATTTCAATATTAGATTAGTACATACACTGTTATTTTCACTCCACTAAGGGTGTTAAAATAACTCTAGAGAGTGGAATAACTTTTGTGGAGCCCATTTTGTTCGTTTAACGCCCAAATGCATGTATAAAATTGATTAAGCATTAATAAATCAAAAATAATACTATAGTACAAAATACTGAAAAGATCAATCGATCTATTCCGCAGTTCTCCTGATACACGAGTAGAGACTGGTAACTACAGTACTTGTAAATCGGTCAGCGGCAACGTTATGACGCATGCTCATGAGTGCATGTAGATCTGGTTTCGGCGGTTGAACCAATCTCGTACCCAGACCCCATTTGTTTCTTACTGCGCATGCTCGACGAAAAAGATAGGGCTCTGGAAGAATCCGATTCCGGAAGTCCGCGAATCACGGACTTCCGTTGAATCTGCACATGCTTATCATTACGTCACCCTCGATTCTCTCTCAGCGCCTCAGGCCTCGGTTTTGCTTTGGATTTGGACGTTCACCCGGTATCTTGAGAGTGATCTTTTGCTTGCTAGTGTCAGGGCAAGCCTTGGGGAGTCTCTTTCATCTTCTGCCGTTTGTAGTTTGCATTTTAAGGCTTTATTTTCATGCATCCGGATCGTATTTCTTTATCGTGTGATGGACATCACAGATTCCTGAGTAAACAAGAGGATTCATGGGGATCGAAAACTCGCTGAAATCGCCTTACCTGAGCTAGATGACCACACAAACAGCAACTGAATACACGGTAGAAGGAAGTCAAGGCATTTTTACTTACGATTCTCTCGTATTTTTATAGCTCCTTGAAAGCTGGAGTTCGTTACATTCCCATACAAACGCTTATATTTAAGCGATCAGCTCCTGTTCACAACTTTACGAAATCGGAAAACGCCAATTCTGTATATAGAGCACTTACGAACATTGTTGTTAATATGGGAATGTAGAGTATTGCCTATCTGTTACGGTAAATACCGCGGCTACATGTATATCCAGTTGAGTTCGATTTTCGAATTCTGAGAATATTCATGTACTGTGTGCGATGTATGTTGACGATGAAGTGATACGAACTCCCGAGTGGATACAAGCAAATATCTAAGAATCCCTGAAGATTTTTAGCAGCATCCATTTAGGTAAAATCCAACGGTTTTTAGCGTTTAAATAACCCTCCGATGCCTTTGTCCAAATAAATCAACCCTCCAGAAATGCTTTATGTTTGACTTCCGGTGAAATTTCATTGTTCAGAACAGCCAATCAGAATACACAAAAATCGGATTCTTCCAGAGCCTTATTTTTTTGTCGAGCATGCGCAGTAAGAAACAAATGGGGTCTGGGTACGATATTGCGGTTGAACGAACTTCAAGTTCAACGGTTCCCCGGCGAAGCAGTTTCTGAGCGGTCTTAATTTCCTACAGCTTCAATGGATTTACAGCAGGTTAGCTTAAGGTTAGGTTTAAGAGTTTTGGAACCTGAAGCTAAGAACTCATCAAGACGTCTTTTGGACCCTAAATGGCTATTTCCTGGCTGGTATATTTGGAGGAAAACGAAACACTAAACACAGTTCGAAGATGACGGTATAAGCCTTACACAGTTTAAAGTAATGGTTCAAAGTAATTCCTAATTTACCTTCAAGTAGATATGTTGATCAGAAATAACTATGCAAAAACAATGTATACGCACGTGGTCCAGGTTCTAACCTCGACCGAGCAGAGTGAAAACTTGAAGTCTCATTACAAATTAAATACACATCAGCGATTCGAATTAACCATCCAGTTACAATCTTATGATATTGCGTTGTGTTTGTTCATTGAAGAAGTTAATTCTATAAAATATCTTGGTGTCCAAAACTGTTGGTATCAATATCTCAGATCAGATATTATGTTGCCACTGATATCCTTATTATGCTCTATTATTCTCTAATTTATTCTTTCATTATTTATGGTGTGCAAATCTGGGGTCTATCTTACCCTAGTTATCTCAATCCAATCTCTATACTCCAAAAAAAAGCTGTACGTATTATAACCTTTTCCGAACAAAGATCGCATTCTGAACCAATAGACCAATCCAATGTATAAATGTCCACCATCTTGTAGGGGGTGCAAACATGGCGCGAAATACAGTGTTTGTATGGGAATCGGATGCCAAATAATTTCTGTAAAATCGAATTTATGAAATATTGTTCAGATACAAACTTAAGATTAACTGATCGAAATTTGAGGGATGTAGCTGTGTTGGTAAGCGTGCAATCGTGTTTTTAGTTTCCAATACATTTGCCTGTAACAACGCCGAAAACTTCACAGACAAAGGTATGGAAAACAGGAAACACAATTGCTCGTTTCCCAGCATAGCTACATCCCTCAAATTTCGATCAGTTAATCTTTTACCTTGTATCTGAAGAAGATTTCATAAATTCGATTTTACGGAAATTATTTGGCATCGGATTCCCACACAAACACTGTATTTCGCACCATCGGTTTGCACCCCCTACAAGATGGTGGAAATTACCGTGGATTCGGGTCTATTTTCAAACATCTTAATTTATTAAAACTTTCTGACGTAATTAATCTCCAACTACTTACTTTGGTGTTTCAATAGTTTCACACGGTGATCCATCCCAACTGACTTCCTTGATTATTTTGAACTTGCCTCTGATAAACATCAATACTCAGGATAATCATATTTACTTAAAACAAGTCAAAACTACTCAGTATGGAATACGTTCTATTAAATTTACTGGTGCAACTCTCTGGAATTCTTTACCAAAACCAGCTCAAACACTCCCTCCTCTTTCCTCTTTTCGCAAAGATCTAATAATCAATACATTAAAAGATTACTCACAGTAATATTATTAAGAGTACACTAGTTCTAACTTCTAACTTATACCTTCTAATATTTACTTCATCTTGGTTTTTTTACTTAGAAGAAATGTACTTTTATATTTACGTATTTAATTCGATTAGTTCTAGGCTATTAGGATGTCCCGTACTCTTTGTTTCTTATCTTAGTTTAGTCTCTCAAATAAAAGGTGGACCTTCGAGACTTTGCGAAGTTGTGTCCACGACTACGTCGCGCGCTGCTAAGCAAATGGCCACAAGGAAAATATAGCTCTCAACAAACTCTATTTCAAGAAACGGGGCAAAAGCAAGATAGTAGTTGTTCTGCAAGGCGACCAGGACATACCAGCATTACTGAAGGAATACCCACTAACGTGGGAAAGTGGGAAGAAGCAGAGAAACTCTGAGTTTGTGATAGCGGTCGACTGGTCTTATCACTATCAGCCAGACGGTGAGTTGACAGAGTTGTTTGATTGAACATTTCACTTGCTCTGCAGTTTTGCCTATAGTGTGCTTGTATTTAAATAGTAATTGCTTTCTTTTATTGCCTTTGCAGATTTCGTTTCGTCGCCCGCCAGATCTGGGGATCTGGAAGATGTAAATAAGTTTACGCCACGACGATCTCCTCGCATAGCCGAAAACAACCGGCGAAAACGAGCTACAGATAAACTTATTGACATTGATGTGTTTGTATTTGAAGCTTTGAAAACGGGAAGAAACGAAATGAAGCTGTCTAAAATGTCAGTGGTTCTGCACGATACCACGAATAACTACACTCTCACCAAGCTGAAGGAGCGTTTGAAGACGATGGACAGTTCATCAGTATTTGTTCCATCGAACGGCCTCTTCTGGC
Source organism: Actinernus sp. WN-2022 (assembly GCA_030867875.1). Taxonomy (NCBI): domain Eukaryota; kingdom Metazoa; phylum Cnidaria; class Anthozoa; order Actiniaria; family Actinernidae; genus Actinernus; species Actinernus sp. WN-2022. The sequence goes on from JAOWCC010001210.1 coordinate 59,586,230, forward strand.
TTCGAAAGGGTAATAAGCAAATGGTAGCCCTGAAGACACAGGACGATTGGGAGTGCTATAAATACGACTACAGAGACGCAAAGGGAACTGTCAGTTCAGTATGGATCGCATGTGCTACCCTCGAAGCTCCTACAGGTAAATATGCTGCGAAACCAAGGTGTTTTTTTTACAAAATGATTGGCTCTCTCGATTTTGGCTTCTCAGTATTTATGTAACTAAACTTATCCAGTATCAGGTGTAGGATATTTACCTTCCACGAACAATTTTTGAAGAAAAAAAAAGCCCTACAGAAACCTATGCTTGAACAAAGCATCATGCACGAAATATTGGAACACAAATCCTCCTAAAGGAATTACAAAATGGAATGACCTACTTTACACAATCATGCATATAAAACGTAGAAAGCATTGTTTTGGAGGGTATTGTTTCAAACCAGAAAGAATCCTATCATCCCTGGTTTGGGAAGGGAGGGGTGGCGGCAATTGAAAGCAAAATGTGCAAGGAAAAACATAAGGAAAATCCAGCATAAGTCTATTTTTGAAAAAAAAAACACCATGAAGTAGATGATATATACAATGTATGCTCCATGGAAAAAAAACTGTGGATCCAAATAATTCCGTTATGTTCAGAGATTGAGAGGCTTCAAGCAATGACTTCCAGCCCTCAGTCAGCGCTGTCCGCCATGGTTTTCACTGGCGATGTTTTGGTGAAAATTTGAACATAGCTAATATTACACAGCCTTTTACGTACCGTCAAGAAGTCTTGCTTTACCGGGCCGCGGAACGTAATCTACCGAATACGTTGTATAGTAAAGGCGCCTAATCTTCTTCACGAATGTTTCGCTAACATTCAGAATCCGACTTATTTCATTTACGCTCAGTCCGTCTCGCTGCAATAAATAAACGACCCGCCAACGTAACGCAGTTGGATAGCTGGCCACCATCTTGTTTTGATTGTGAGGAAGTCCCGCCCATTCGGTTTGATTGACGGAACAGAATCGCCATTCAAGCCTGGAACATATTTTCGCGTGGGCGCGTAGCAATTGGATTGGTGGTAACAAGGTCGTTTCTAAGCGAGTAAATAACTATAAACCTTAGGCATAGACTACTACTAGTAGTGAACCTCGTGTCTCAGCTCTACCCAGAAGTCCTTGCAGGCACCAATATACTAATTATGTGATAACTGATAGAAGTCGATATTCTGGTAAGCTACTAAATAGACATGCTTAATATTGCCTGATTGCTACATTTGTCTATAGGTTGTTTGCCAGTAATTATTTATTTATTTAGAGTAAGATTTATCTTCAGGCCATTTCATGACTAAAAAACCAATGAACAAAATAACATTAGATACTTTCTTTTTTAGATATCATTTCTTTGTTATAGTGGGTGCTTCCAATTGGCACACAAACACCTTGAAAATCAAATACAATTTCATTATTTCCCAAAATAATGTAAATTAAGTAATAGAAAACTGCTAACAGTACTGTTGTACTCTTTCTTTTTCAGAATACGTGTATGCCAGAAAAGCAAAGATAGCACAGGAGTGTCAGGCATACGTGTATAGTATGCAACAAGTTTGCTGGTTGGCTGAGTACACATGGGATCATTAAAAAAGTAATTGTGCAGGTAACTGGAAGGTATAATTTTTTATAATAATATATGCTTTTTCTGGAATATTAATGCTAGGTATCTGTACAATGTATGAGCAGGGTGATTTTAAATAAATGCCAGGGACATTTATTTGAGACCCTACTTTTTATTGAAGACCTGGCCTGGAAGTGATTGTGTCAATACAATTGTACCAATTTAGAAGTACCTGGTATACTAGTTTAATTTATACTGCTTCCATTCTACCGATTTATCAGCACTTCGTCGCATTCTATCACCTAACTAGCTGTAGCATGGTTATAAGTGGCCCACTCTTGGATGTTTGCACAGGAATACGTGACCCCCCTATCTCTGAATTTATAGAAGTTGAGGTCTCATTCACTAGTTAGCCCCAGAATATTATGCCGCTAGAGATTTGTTTACGTCGTTAGTGGTTATTTTATGTTTGCATAACTGGACACATCAATACAAAAGCAATGTTTACTGAAAATCTGATTACCTGAAGAAGAAGGTATTTTTCTTAATTGGGGGCAAACTTGTGTCCTTTTGATTGTTTGATAAACTGACTTGCACAACTTTGTTACTCAGGAGGCCAAAGGCTTTGCACAAGTAATAACTACTCAAACAAGTTTCTTCTGTTCATGTTGTTTGATATTTGACTATATAACCCGGCTTTCACTCTGAATTTGCCCCCAGAGTCTATATTATTAACAACTAATCGCATGGGTCCTCGAAAACTTAATGATTAATTTCACTTGTGTCTTCAAAGTTGATAAAATTGCTCAAACACGTTCTGGTGTGAAGCCAAATCAAAGTCAGCAGTGTGGCAAGTGTTTTAACAGTAAGAATAGCACGTGATAGCTACAACTAGTCTTTCTTAATTTTAGCAACCTTTAGTAGAGACGTTTTCACTTGACTATCCTAAAACCAAACGAAAAGTAATCACATCAATTCTGCTTAGAATGTATGCAAGTTAAATGCAAAGTAATCGTCGATTGCTTTGGACAGTCAAGTGAAAACCGCTCTATAAATATTTATACATTTTTTTTATATCGTTCAAACATTTTGTATCCATTTTTTGTGTTTCATTTTCATAAAAACTGTGTTGATACATTCTCAAGCGATTTAAAATTACTCGAAATCTGTTAATTAAACTAGCTTCCAAAATAATTTGTAGTTAGTATTTGTTTGTGTATTAACTAGAATTTAATTAAACGTGTCTGTTATTGTAACCACTAAACAAGTGTGAGTTGGTTCCTACCTAAATTATTTTTCTTCAACCAATATTATGAACCGGACTCTTGTGATTAATGAATCTATTTTGTGCATTCATGCACCCTGCTGATGCATCAGTGCAGATGTGACACAATTCTCATGCATACACGAGGGCCAATTTTCGTGCACGCAACCTCCTGCATGTATGTACATGCATGACCTCCTGTATGCATGCAGCCAGTGCATGCATGATGTGCAATGCATGCACAGGGGCCAATTTCCATGCATGCATGCATACATGCATGCGACATGCATGTATGTATACATGTGCCGCATTCATGCACATTTTGGAAGGATATGTACTATTTACAGTAGATACAGATCCGAGCCGGATACCTCTCATATAACACGGCCGCGATTTTTTTAAATTTCTTCTAAAACTCAAACATAACTATTGAAACGCAATATAACCAAAATAAGTCAAAATTTACCTGAAAGAATGCCAAGTTAGGCATTCTATTGTTGAGTTGAAATTATTCCTAAGGGAATAAAATCACAAAAGCGTAGCAGCCATGTTGTTTGTATAACAAAAGTAGCTAATGAGGCATCTTTTGTTCCGCCAAGGTGCAACCCACCAATTGGCAATGAAAATAATCTAAAAATAGCCCAACTTGTAAAAACGCCGTAACGTATAGGAGATATGAACGCTCCTGGTTTTGATAACCCGTAATGCTCGCGTCGATCCATCTACTTTGAAAGAACTTTGCCGAATAAAGAAAGTGTTACCGACTCGCGTGCTTTGTTCTATTTTCAGTTGATAACCTTTAAAAGAAAACTTCGCAAATTTGTGTTGACTCACTCTGATAGTGATACAGTAGTACATACATGTAAATATTTCTACCAGTAACATAAATATAGTGACTATAATCTAACTAGTCGTATCAGAACAAAGTTACTAATAGGTGTCACGAATCATAACATATTTTTACGTTACATGTTTTTACTTGTATGATTGCACATTGCTAGTTTTAGCTCACTCATTACTGTTCTGAAACTGCGTCCTAGCATCTTATAAGTTTCCGCTACAATTCATTTTTCATCACTTGTACGTTTTCTAAGCTGGTCGCTGGTCAAATTTTGGACGATCCGGCGATCGCCAGCGATCGTCAGCCATCATATGAGAACCAGCCTTAAGCTAAGAGTTTGAGTCGGAGCACTTAGTTAGAGCAGAAGCGCTGTCTTCAAATAGAATTATGGAATAGTAATGACAAATTTCAATTACATCGAAAACACCAAAAAAGACAGAATATGGTATTTTCTCCTTGTAATGAACCTCCATTATATTTTTTTTAGCAAAACAGGATTTTGGACACAAAATATTGCTGAACTTGAATAAATACTATTTGATACGACAAGAAGATCATTTGAAAAAGCAGTTTTGACAAGCATACGACCAACTTACTGAAGTTTGTTGTTCCCACGCAGAAGAATCGACCTTGCAACTGAATAACTCAACAACTCAACTAGACCGTCGATAGGAGTGAAATTGTTTCGTTGGTCACGTAATAACACATACACTAAGTAGTGTATGGATATGCGATATATGCATGAATGGAAACGATATTCCATTTTCGAGCGCAAACAAAGGCTAAAAGAGTGCAAACATCAGAGCGTATTACACGGTTTATCGCGCGCACGCAAGCAGATAGTTGAAGTAACTAAGCTAGTGTGGTGAAAATAAACAACTTTGCTTTCGGTTGGAAGTCGTGAGATGTAGAATTACACATAAAATTTATTATCGGACCTATCTCTATATAAGTAACATAATTATTACTTCGGCTGTGCAGTTATACTTGTAAGTTTTATTTTTGTTCACGACGGAATGACTTGAAAAAGTTCACTGCAAACCCTGAGGGTCTGCAAAGACACTCGACAACACCCAAAGTTAGGTAAACAATAGAGTCAAAAATGATGTCTTTTGTTTGTATTTTCAAAACAAATTATATGAATTATAGTTTTCCGCTATAATTCATTTTGCATCGCGTGTACGTTTTCTAAGCTTAGAAATTGTGTCGGGTCACTTAGTTAGTTAGAGCAGAAGCGCTGTCTTCAAATGGAATTATGGAAAAGAAAAGACCATACATGCAAGACCGTAAGAAGGGACACGTAATTAACCTCCACTGTATATTGTTTTTAGCGCCCCACCTTGATCTCCTCACCTAGAAACTGTATGTGTAATTCGTCATTTCAGGACTTGCAACTGAAAGCAAAGTTGTTTATTTTCACCACACTAGCTTACTTCAACTATCTGCTTGCGTGCGCGCGATAAACCGTGTAATACGCTCTGGTATTTGAATCCTTTTAGCGTTTGTTTGAGCTCGAAAATAAAACGTCGTTTCCATTCATGCATATGCTCACCTAGAATGTATGCGGGTGACACCTGTATTAATGTCGCCGCAACCAACACAGGGTAACTCGAAATCCTTTTAGAGGATGTATTACATAACATCGATTTTTGACTGAGATCGAATAAATTCAGTCTTAACATCACTAAAACCGAATTTATGATCATTGGCTCTCGACAAAGAGTTGCGACGAAGATTAGTGATTCCATTCGCATACAAATCATTAAAAGAGTGTATTCTACTAAAATCTTAGGCGGTCTTAAACATGATAACGTAATAGGAGTTGATCGAGTTCGAAGGTGGCGATTTTCCATTTGGAAAAATGTTTTGAGTGAGGTACACGGTGGTGATGTTACGATGATGTGTGCCTTGCGTAAATAGTTTTATGTTTTAATAGCTTCCTCACAGTTCGACACTTCACTCATGGGATCATCCAAGATCAGGAGGTCGGGTTTGTGTTCACAAAGGTTGGAACGAGGGTATACGGATTTGAGGATTGAACCGTCGCTTCATGGTACTGGCTTGTGTGTTGCACTTTTCTATCATACGGGCTTTTTTATAGACGCAGAACTCCCTGCCAACCCTCTTTCAACAACAACAACAACAACAACAACAACAGCTTTATTTGTACCCTAGATTGTGTCATATAAATACAAACGATAGACTTGAAATATTGAGAGTACTGGGAGGCCTGAAATAGTGTGAGACTAATCGAGTCAGGCATCCCAGAAAATGTAGGTTTAAATATATTTTTTTGGGTCGAAGCAAAGCAAGGCAAAACACACGCTAATTATACGTTACAAACATTAATGCAAGCTATTAGTAGTAGGACAAGAAAATGACATTTGGAGGCCTGATTCTACTGGTATAAGTAAATACAGAGAAATTTTGAAATATATGTATTAGTAGAAGTTGATAGAAATTCGAATCTTAATATTCTGAAGAAAACTTTTGTTTCAGTTTTGATTTGAATGACGTTTTGGAGTTCAGATTTCTGAGGTCTTAACTAAGTGCATTCCAGATTATGACACCCTTGTATCTTAGACTGAATTTTCCAAAATTAGTTCGAATTTGTGGAATGAAAAGTGCAGACTTAGATTCTAATCTGGTATTATAATTATGGACCTTAGAAGTTTGAATAAAGAAAGTATCAAAAGCTGAAGGAAGATTATGGTTATGATAATGAAACATAAAGATGGCAATCTGAAGAGAGATTATATCAAGGAATTTGAGAATGTTTAGTTTCTTAAATAACAGGTTAGTATGAGCATCATAGTTAGAGAATGTAATGATCCGTAATGTTTTCTTTTGCATGACTATGAGATTTTTTAGTGTAGTAGGGTAGGTGTTTCCCCAGGATAAGATACCATATGTAAGATAAGGATATATTCTTGAATAGTAAATTTTAATTAAGATATCTATGTTAACATAGTGTCTAATCTTTGAAATGATTCCATTACCTTTAGAGATTTTTTTATAGATACTTCGTGGACTTGGTATTTCCAATTTAGATTAGCATCAATTAAGACCCCAAGATATTTAACATAAGGTTTATTAGATAAGTTTTGATTATTTATGGAGACCTTAATTGGAAATGCTTTTTTTTGTGATGGGTGAAAGATAACGAAATGTGATTTATCTACATTTAATGATAGTTTATTAGTGTTTAGCCAATCTTTGACTTTAATCAGTTCATTGTTTACAGTACGTTCAAGTTTGTTTAAATTTTTATCTGCAAGAAATAAATTTGAGTCATCAGCAAATAAGTGAAAATCAAATAAAGTAGAACAGGAAACAAAGTCATTGATGTAAATGAGAAACAATAAGGGGCCAAGTACAGAACTGTGTGGAACACCAAGGTATAAGCCTGACACCAGAGGATGAGCTACCAATAGAAACAAACTGTCTTCTATTGGATCGATAAGAACAAAACCATTTTTTAGGTAGCCCCCTTACCCCATAATAATCACGTTTTTGGATGAGAATTTGATGATTAACTGTATCGAAGGCTTTGCTGAAGTCTAAAAAGGCTCCGCATGCATAGCAACCCTGCTCAATAGCTTGTTGAATTTTATCAATTATCATTAATATGGCATGAATTGTATTGTGCTTAGAGCGAAATCCATACTGAGAATTTGTTAGCAGGTGATGCTTTTCTAGAAACTCTAGTAATCGTTTATACATTAGTTTTTCCAGTAATTTATTAAATATTGAGAGAAGGGCTATGGGACGATAGTTATTCATATGGGTTAGTAAACCTTTTTTAAAGACTGGAATTACACGTGCCATTTTGAAGCAGTCAGGTACTGATCCGTTCTTGAAAGAACAATTGAAAATAATTTTAAGGGGTTTGGATATAAGATATTTTAATAGTTTAATGATTTTTGCAGGTATACTAAAAGGACCAGATGCTTTGTTATTTGAAAGGTTATCAATTTCTAGTTGGATTTCATTAGTAGTGCATGGGAAAAGAAAGAAACTATTTGATAAAGGAGATTTCATGTAGTCCATTGGAGAATTATTAGTTGGATTTATAGACCTGGCTAAATTTTTTCCTATATTAGTAAAATAATTATTGAAAGAATTTGCTATAGCTGTGGGATCAGTGAGAATAGTATCATTCTGAAGTATAATTTTAGTAGGTATATTGATTTATTTGTGTTTAAAAGCTATAATCTGTTTAATACCTTTCCATATGTATTTTGTGTTGGTGTTGTATTTACTGAAATAGTCATTATAATATTTTTTCTTACTCAGAGCAATGAGATACTTTAACTTGTTTCTATATATCTTATATTTGCTGAAACAGTAGTGACTATTTGTTTTAATATATTTTTTAAATAATTTATTTATTAATGCTGGAGTTATCCAGGGTTTGCGAGATATCTTGATCTCTCTATGGGACAATTTTTTTAAGGGAACATGTTTATCAAAGATTTCATTAGTCTTTGAGAAAAATGTAGTGAACATATCATCAACATTATTGTTTGGAGACAGAAGATCCACAAAATTAATTGCTTGGAAGTCCTCGATTAGTTTAGTTTCATTTAGATTAGAAAAATCTCTTTTGTAAATTTTAGTTCTGGTGTTGGTAGCACATATTTGATTAATTATAACAAAGTTAGGGAAGTGATCAGAGAGGTCAGTTAAGATGTTACCACTTAATGTATAATGCTCCAGTGAATTAAAAAATATGTTGTCTATTAAAGTGGCTGAGTGGTGAGTTATTCTTGTGGGTTGAGTAATTAGTGGCTGGAATGAATAAGAATTAAGTGTATTAATATATTCTTCAGTAGTATGGTGTAAATCACAATTTATCAGGTTAATATTAAAATCTCCCATTATCACACACACTTTATTTTCTTTACTGACAATATCTAGAATTTTATAGAAGTCAGTTAGGAATGATTCTAGAGAGTTGTTTGGATGTCTATAAAAGACTGAACATAATATGTTTTTTTGTTTTGGAATGTCAATTTCGATCCAAATGGATTCATAATCATTTGTGTATGCACTTAGATCATCTCTCTGAATAAAAGTAAAATTGTTTTTTGATATACATACCAACACCACCAGAGAAATAATGACTTGATTGTGAAATAAATGAGTAACCAGGCAGTGCAATATTTGAAGTAATGTCTTTTCCTGTTTGAAATTTGATTTCAGATAAACCAATAATAGAAAAATTAAAGTTTAGATCAGCAAGCATGTTTGTGAGGCTGTCAAAATTAGCTTGAAGACTACGGATATTACAATGAATTGCAGATATTACAATGAATTTTCAGCACAGTTTATGATTTCTAAGTTATTATGGAATTCATGTAATGTGTAATAAACCAAATTGGTATACTGGGGAATGTGGGTGTCAAAGTCCAAGTCAGATAAGTTTGAAAAGTTCTCAATAGAAGATAATATAAATTCAAAACTGGATAAATAACTTAGTGTCGCGAGTGAAATATTATTAGTACATAAACAAGAGGAATTAGAATTAAAACATAACTCAAAAAGTTCCTTATCCGTTAAGGTATTAAAAGGAAAAATACTATCTCTACAACCAAGGCAAAGCCAGAGGTCCTGTGTGTTACAATAATATTTGTATGATTTGATTGACAATCTACTACACTTTCGATGAAACCAGTTACTGCAGTTATCACATTCAATAGCGTAACACTTTTCACTGACGTTTTTACTGCAACTAGGGCATCTACTCATCCTTCAATACATTTCTGTATGGTGGCTGCTTGAATTGATATTGCACATTCTTAAGTAGTTAAGAGTATTAAACTCGATTAGGTTGTGGTGAATTACCTCTGAGGAGATTTAAGTCTTGGAAGGAGGTGATGATTTTGGCGAGACTTTCATTGTTCTTACGTAGATACGTTTTACCCGAATTAGTCCATATATACTTGTAGCCCAGTTCAGCTTTGAGCAATAAACACTCTCTGAATATGTCCTTGTTTCTCTTTGTCAGGTTTTCGCTAATAAATATCTTGTTGTGGTTGACGGTAGTGAGGCCTAGATCTTCCGTGGTTTTTAATCTCAATTGACCTCTCCCTCGGTAAAACTCATCGCGTTTATCTCTCTTGACGAACTTTGCTATCACCGCTGGCGGGTATTGAGAGTGTGCCGATTTTGGTAGACGGTGAGCGATTGAGATATCATCTTCAGTAATTTCTACTCCCATCATTTGACCGACTCTGATAGTAATATCCCTAATGTCTTCAGATTGATGAGGGTGATCCGGAATGCCCCGGATCTCTATGCAATCTCTCCTTTGATACTGCTCTAGTTCGTTTAGGTTATCCTTCTGCTGATTAGCACTGTTGGAAAGACGAAGTACCTCCAATTTGAGCAATTTGTTCTCCGCGATGATGTCGTCATTTTTCTGGTTTAGTTCTTCAATCCTTCCTTTGAAAACTTCATACTGATTGTTTATGAAATTCATAGAGGTCTCTACCGAATCTGAAAACTCCTTAAATTGAGATTTGAATCCATCTTCTAGACTTTTCAGTTTAGTGTCAAGAATTTCTTCCAGAACCTCTTTCGTGACTGTATTCTTGTCCATAATACAGATAACACATACAAAAAACACATGAAATAAGCAAGAAATTTACGATACATTCAGGTTATGGCGGGAGCACAAATTTTACCCGCCATCTTGCTTGCCGACCGCTTTAAATGAGATCTTAATGAAAACTGAAGTAGCGGTTCGTGAGCAAAACCCTCTTTACCTCTTGAACAATACTGAGATCTGGGGAGGTGTCCATGGGCTCAGGTGGTAGTAACAAGTGTATGCATGATACTTCCACAGGCATGGTGTCCATGGGATTACAAATTGATGTGAGACGTTTGCACCGGCGTGGTGCCCATCGGCATTACTAATCCATTATATTCTCTAGCGCGAGTCACAGCGGTGCACCGTCTTCGCATCATGGCTTTATTAGGTTACCTTTTTTTATTATAACACACGGCATACGTTACGTTTACAGGTATTGCTTCGATACACTAGACCTTACATGACCATCTGCTTCTTCTTTCTCAAGTAAACGGCACACAAAATAACACACCCTTTTATCATTGACTTGAGGGTTTCGGGTGAAAGTCTTGAGGAAGGCTGGTAGGTCTTCATTTAAAGCAACACGAACATAAAGAACATATAAAGAATAATGTCCACAGACTTTAGACTTCATGTCTTGCAGCTGTTTTGAATTCAAAGCATTACGCCGGTATAGTAGCGATTTCGACTTTGCCGAATATTAAAGGATTAAGCGTGCTTTGTTCTGTTTTCAATTGATAACTTTTAAAAGAGAACTTCCTGAATAAACAAGCTAATAAATTCATAATATATTAAACCAAGCAAGTTGCATGGCACCTGAAAATAAACTAAAAATAGCCCAACTTGTAAAAACGCCGTAACAACTATATAGGAGATATGAACGCTCCTGGTAATGCTCGCGTCGATCCATCTACTTTGAAAGAACTTTGCCGAATAAAGGAAGTGTTACCGACTCGCCTGCTTTGTTCTATTTTCAGTTGATAACCTTTAAAAGAAAACTTCCCGAATAAACAAGCTAATAAATTCATAACATATTAAACCAAGCAAGTTGCATGGCACCTGACCCAACACACGCGTTCGATTGACCGTATTGCGGAATAAGAATACACAGAATTATCACTACAAATCGCTTATATCGGGAATTTTTAGTCACTGGAACACTAAATGTATCACATATCACATTTCAGCAAACGTTAGTAGCTTATAGTGCAAAATGAGCCTGAACCAGTGATTTCTAGAGATTATTCCATCTAGTCTTATTCCGGAATACGGTCAATCGAACGTGCCCTAACACGCATGCTCACATCTTATTACCCGTGGAGTGGCAGCCATGTACAGCTGTTTCGTCCTTGTTAGGCCTCATCAGCATGGCATAGCCCCCAAGACCATCAGCCTCACTAAAGATCCAGGTTACTACAAGGGCTAGCTAAAGAGGTGCTTTAAACCCCAGCCACCACGCTAACACGTGTGGGTGCTGGAGATGTGAGCAAAGTGCTATAGCAATGTGGATCTCTCCGAAGACAATCCGGTAGTGCAAAATGGAAATGGCACGGCCAAATCCGAAATTATAAACCAAGAAAGTTGCATGGCACTACCCAACACACGCTACGTGTTAGACGCTAGACTTTCTCAAAGTCCTTCTTAGCCCCCCGCACGAAGGACTTTAACCACTTGCAGCGCGCCAAATTTACCGGTTCATTTTTCAACCGGAGGCGTGGCTTATGACGTACTAAGATTTGCCCAATCACAAAGCGTCAATTCTTCAGGCATTGTATGTTGACGTGTCAAGTCAGTCGACCGTGGATGTGGTATTTACAATTTGATTGTACTCAGAAAGAGTTTGTCAAAGGCGCGAAATGTAAGCTCCGCGCCAAAACATAATCCCCCGATTCAATTTCCTGCAAGTGAAACAAGTCGAACTCGCCTCTCGCTTCGATTCTCGCGCTCGATTTTTCAGTGACGCAGTAATCGCTTACCCAGTGACTCAGCGAGTTCGACTTGGAGCAAGTCTAGTTAGACGCTAGCTACAGCTATGTGCCACCTTTATAATATGAGCTCACGGCAAATTTTCGAAATTCAAAACGTTACCAAAATCATAAAGATAGGGCAACTCGCGGATGGTTAGTGAGCTATTTTGGCATATATTAAAATTCACGTGATCGATCATTTATTTATCTACTTATTTAGCTACTCACTTACTCACTCATTTACTTATTCTTCTTTCTTTCTCCCTCTTCGTTAAGTTATCATACCTTTTTGTAATTTGTTAATTTTAAAGACTGGCCCGCCTATCATGTACATATTTTCCGAATGAACAATAATACAATGTGAAAACAATTTATTGGGTAGAAGAGAACCTCATCCAGTGACTGAATGAGTGAAGACTATGGTGAGTTTTGTTTCCCCGAGATCCTCGATATTCCCCGAGACGGACGAGTGGAAACAAAACTCACTGATTCCCGAGGGGACAGTCATTAAGTGATTTTTTATATAGACATAAGTTTTTCTAGAGGCAAAGGTGTGCATAAATACAGGACCTACCTGATACGAGCGAGGTTTGTCGTCTTCTCTTCGTGAAGCTGCTTTTCAACACAAAAAAACTGCCTGCATCGCTACGACATTTTTAGCATCGTTTTGTGTCTTTCGTGCATCCTTTTTTAGCTACCAATTTCTCACTCGCGCGCTTGATAAAGATGTAAATTGTTTCTTTGGAGCTGGTTCCATTTTGAACGCTTTCTTTCGACGAAAAATGGTCAGCTTTTGATGAAGATCTAGACATTTTGGTAAACAAATATTTCCCGCCTTTAGCTAGCCAGTGGCGCGCGCGACAATCACACCATCTTCTGTCACGATATGATCACGTGGCGGGCGCGGGAAACATTGAAATTTGATGACTGCCACGTGACTCTAAATCAGCCAATGAGAGCGTGCGTTGTGTCTGGAAAACCTATGGCTATGTAACTGTTTTTTAAAAGTACAAATAAATTGTTCCCGATTATTATTCAGTCAAATAAATACTGCACTCATCTGGAACTCAAGAAGCCTCGATAAATTTATAGAAATGTTCCTATTTTTCAGGTAAATTTCGACTTATTTTGGTTATATTGCGTTTCAATAGTTATGTTTGAGTTTTAGAAGAAATTTACAAAATGCGCGGCCGTGTTATATCGGAGATATCCGGCTCGGATCTGTATCTACTGTAAATAGTACATTAAGGCTGCAAGAGCTTTAATTTATTAACCTTCGCAAATTTGTGTTGACTCACTCTGATAGTGATACAGTCTAAGTAGTACATACATGTAAATATTTCTACCAGTAACATAAATATAGTGACTATAATCTAACTATTCGTATCAGAACAAAGTTATTAATAGGTGTCACGAATCATAACATATTTTTACGTTACATTTTTTTACTTGTATGATTGCACATTGCTAGTTTTAGCTCACTCATTACTGTTCTGAAACTGCGCCCTAGCATCTTATAAGTTTTCCGCTACAATTCATTTTGCATCACTTAGACGTTCTCATATGATCGCTGACGATCGCTAGCGATCGCCGGATCGTCCAAATCACTCAACCGAAGGATCGCTCGCGATCGCTCGCGATCGCTGCCATTTGTTCACATATAATCGCTGGCAAGTTAACGCGCCAGTGCGTGTGAGTTGGATGGGCCGAATTTCCAGATTTGAAACTGACGCTTTGTGCTCGATGTGCACAGCAAGCCAGTCTGCTAGATTCATAAACTGGACTGCATGGCATGGGAACAGAATCTATTCCTGAACCCAATGCCAATGGAATGTTCTTTCTCCGTTTAAGGTATCTTCCATACGCAGTCCTGATATGTTTTCCTCTACAGCAGCCGGTGTAATGTTGAACTTTTCACTGATTTTTGTCCACACATTCAACTTCTTGTACTTGTCTTTATATTCTCTGCTGTATTTGTTATGATGATCTAACTTTATTTAAACACGCTGGCCTCGTTCAACTTAAAAGCTGGTTTCCAAGAGAGGCGTGCATTATAATTATAAACATCTCATCTGATTATAATTACTAATACGTATCCTAAGCTAATATACATAATTGATAAAGTAATCTATGTGGTAATAAAAAAATAAAAATAAAAGAAAATAAAAAAATAAAAAAATGATATAATACACAATCATTTAAAACATATATATTTCTATGTACAATCACTAGTTTACTAACTTCTAAAAGTAAAGCCTGAGGAGGATAGTTTGCTACAAAACGATTCATATGAGCTAGAACCCCTTATGCCCTCTGGTACCTTATTCCATATTTGAGCTCCGCTATAGCTAAAGCTCTTTAAAAAAAAATCTGTTCTAGGTCTAGGAATAAAAAGCTTAGTTGAGGATCCCCTTAGATTGTAATCAGTTTTTGAGTTTAAATTTTGAAAAATATTACACAGTCTTTGGGGCGCTAATTCGTGAATCGTTTTGTACATGAGTCTGGCCTTCATCTGTGACCTACGCTCGTCTAAAGATGTCCACCCAAGTGCGTTTAGAGCCAAACTTGATTGGCCAGCTTCATTTCTGAAATTCATGATTTTCATGTTTTGAAGTTTCTGGAGACGTTCATTTAGACCTTTACCCAACGAATCCCAGACCTCGCAACAATAGTCAAAATGAGGCTGAATTAGAGCATTGTAGACCGATACAAGAGTATCTCGATCGACAAATTCTCTAAGTTTTCTAATAGCCCCAATTCCAGACGAAATTTTACTTGCAATGTACTCAATGTGTTTCTCCCATGTTAGAGATTCGTCAATCTGTACTCCAAGTACTTTATAGTTCTTTACTCTATTAACAGGTTGATTATGAATGGTAACTCTTGGTTGGACATCTACGCTATTTATCTTATGTTTTGAGGTAATCAAGACATACTCGGTTTTGGCTATATTTAAGCTGAGTTTGTTAGCAGACAGCCAATTTCTAACATTTATCAGGTCCTCGTTTATTCTCTCTTCTGTTTCATTTAGTGTTTCACCAAAAGCTGTCAAGCTAGTGTCATCAGCGAACATTCTAGATGTTGTGTGCTTTAAACAATCTGGCAAATCGTTTATATAAATAATAAACAGGAGAGGGCCAAGAATGGATCCTTGAGGAATACCACAAGTGATTTTTCTCTGATTTGAAAACATGCCCTGCAACTGACACTTTTGTGTTCGGTCTGTCAGGTAACAACGTAAAAGGTTAAGTGCTTTTTCTCCAAAGCCATACATTTGAAGTTTTTGAATTATTATTCCATGATTTATGGTATCAAATGCTTTCTTTAAATCGAGGAAAACAACTAGATTATAAAGTCCCCGGTCCATATTTATATACCACTCGTTTGTACAATCCAGTAATGCGGTGGTTGTCGAATGGAAACGTCTAAAACCGAACTGATGTTCGGATAAAATATTTTCCTTCAAGAGATATTCATACATTTGTTCATACAAAATCTTTTCCATTAATTTGCTTACCACCGGAAGGATTGAAATTGGCCTATAGTTATCCAACATGGACCGTTGACCCTTCTTAAAAAGTGGAATCACTCTTGCCATTTTCCATTCCGAAGGAAACTTTTCAGAAAAGATTGACTTGTTTAAGATTTTTGTCAAAGATGGCGCAATAGCTTTAGAACTTTGGCTGAGATTTTATCAATGCCAGTAGCTTTTGACTTTGACAATAGGTTTAGTAGTTTACAAACCTTAGCAACGCTTACAGGCCGGAAACAAAAATCAGCAACAGATGGCCTTTGTTCCATGAAATCTTGAAACTCGTATCCGTTTCTGTCAATCGTTTCCGCAAGCTTTGGACCTATGTTAGTAAAATGGTCATTGAAGACTTCTACCAATTTCTCGGTGGAGGTAATGGTTGTCTCTGACAATTTTATCTCATTAACATAATTTTGTTTCCGCTTTCGTCCTAGAATGTCATTTATTGTTTTCCAGGCACGTTTTGGATCTTGTTTTTGATTTTCGATCTTCGTAGTATAATGTTCTGCTTTGGCATTGCGCAGAGCAATATTTGCGTCGTTTCTAGAAGACTTATATGACTTCCAGTCATTCTCATTATTTGTTTTAACTGCTTTGCGCTTGAGCGAATCTCTTTTGAATAGCTTTCTTTTAATTTCTTTAGATACCCATGGGAGACTGCCTTTTTTCTTTACTCTCTTTGATCTAATCGGAGCATGTCTGTCAAGTACTTGAACAAACAATGCCTTCCAACACCCCCACATTTCATCCACATTTTGCTTACTATCTAACTGTTCCCATTCCCACTGTTTGCTTGTTTAATTTCAAGACAAACGGCCTCTAGATCCGTAGGGACCAAATCAAGTCGAGTTTGGTAATTGACTAAGCTCCTAACATAAATACAGACTCCACCTCCATTTCTTGCTCGATCTGCACGTATTATGTCATAGCCCGCTATACTGACGAGTCCATCAGAAATGGTAGAGTCAAGGCGGGTCTCATTCAATGCCAAAACATCAAGTTTTTCGTTTTGCAGTAATAAGCGAATTTCATCAAGATGTTTTGGCAAACTGACAACATTAAGCATAGCTATTTTAAAACCTCTTTGTTTAGGAATGTGTGACCAAACTTCATTAACTTTCCTCCTTGGCTTTGTATCAACTCAATTTAAAATGTTAGCAAAATGTTTCTGTAACAAAGCACTGCCTTCATGATTGAGATGTAAACCCCTGGGTTTCAGGTGTGAGCGAGTAATGTTATCATTAGCTAGAAATGGCCAATTATTTAGGCTACAGTTTGATTTTAGAATTCTGTTTGTTTCATTTACCTTTCTTTCAAGTTCTTGCGTTCCATCGCACCTGGTGACTATCGAGGAGATTATAACTTTCGTGCTTGGAGATTGCCGTTCAACCTGATGCGCCAGATTTGAAATACCATCAGCAATGGTTTGCGGATCGGAGTTTCGGATATCATTGGTCCCAATGTGTAGCACCAGCATGTCAGGATGTTTTCGAATTATGGGCTTTAGAAAATCGCTCATATTCTCAATGTTTGCACCAGCGAACGACTTGATCGAGACCTGCTGCTGTGCGTTCGATAATTCCCATCCTTTCACAAACTTAATGATAGAATCCCCAGCGACAACAACCGAAGCCTTTGTTGGCTTACGCTGATCCTGACTCGAATGCTCTGACGATTTAGGCGTGCGAGGAGCCTCGTTGGAGTTGTTGCCGGTTTTAGCCTTGTTCTTTTTGTTCCGCTTCTTTGCTTTTTTACTAATTACTTCCGTAAATTGTCCATCTTTATCCTCCAAATTATTTGAGCTACTTGATACAGGCAAAGGACAACCTCCGTTCGGCTCAGTTACTTGAGGCGATTCTTGTTGCCTTGTACTTCTCTCGTTTCTCATTTCTTGATTGGTGTTTTGAGCCCTCAGATCTTTCGCTAGAAATGTTAGCGCCAGTCTCAGCGAGTCTCATTCTTCCTCCACGTTATGCAATTTGGACTTTAAGGTCAGGTTTTCCATTCGTAGAGTCTCGATTTCGCTTGGATTTTCGCAATCGCTGTTTTGGTTTTGGAGTTCTTTAACAATATTCCACAAGTTTGATAGTTCTCTCCTTATTTCGACAATAGCTTCGTGGCCAAGTGTACATTCTCCCATTTCATCGTCATTCACGTCGCTGCTCATGTCAGGCTGCAACGTTTCGTCGGTAGATAAATCGATAAGATGGCGGGAAATTTGAAGTGCTTCTTCTGTCGCCTTTTCACTATCGTTTACGATAGACAGTAGAGGAGAACCAAGAACAGCTTGCAGTTCAGACTTTAAAGCTTTAGTATCAGAACCTTGTATCTGAAGCGTTTTTTTGGATTTGTATAGTGTTAGAGTAACGGATTTGGTCTTGATCGAGTCCGATCGGGCGCCATTATTTGAAACTGACAAAGGCTCCGTGAAATTCAAAACCTTGACACAGAAATCTTTAAGGCTGTTCAAATCACTAGACCAGGTGAACACTTCCTTCTTCTTGTCAAATCCTAGATAATTGGACAGTATATTCGAAGTGGAATCCATTTCTTGCTCTATTTCTTGCTGATTTACTGAAGAGCGATCGTCAACACATCCAGCCGCCATCTTCGCTAGATTATCCACATTCGTATTTGCGCAGCTGTTCCATAAACTCTTTCGTACTGCAGCCCGCCATGTTCGAAGCTGAGTGAACCATTGAATGCACGAGCGACAACAACACAACGACACACCGTTGCCATGGCGTTGAAGTTTGGATGTAGGAAACATTGCATTGTGGGATGCCACAGGATCGCTCGATCGCCGAGAAGTGTTCTCATATGATCGCTGACGATCGCTGTCGATCGCTTCCGATCGCCAACGAGCGCTGGAGTAGAACCTTGCTCTTCTCCAGCGATCGCCAGCGATCGCGATCGCTGACGATCGATGGATCGCTAGAAGTGTTCACATATGATCGCTGACGATCGCTGGTCAAATTTTGGACGATCCGGCGATCGCCAGCGATCGTCAGCGATCATATGAGAACCAGCCTTAAGCTAAGAGTTTGTGTCGGAGTACTTATTTAGAGCACAAGCGCTGTCTTCAAATAGAATTATGGAATAGTAATGACAAATTTCAATTACATCGAAAACACCAAAAAAGACCGTACGAAGGGACAGAATATGGTATTTTCTCCTTGTAATGAACCTCCATTATATCTTTTTAGCAAAACAGGATTTTGGACACAAAATAATGCTGAACTTGAATAAATACTATTTGATACGACAAGAAGATCATTTGAAAAAGCAGTATGACAAGCATACGACCAACTTACTGAAGTTTGTTGTTCCCACGCAGAAGAATCGACCTTGCAACTGACATATTGGCCTTATCAGAATCTTGGCTCAACTCCACCGTTACCAACGCTGAGGTAGAAATAGAGGGCTATAAGCTGTTCCGACAAGATCGACTGAAGAAACGCGGAGGAGGCGTCTGTGTCTACACTCGAGCCTCGCTTAAGTCAAAAGTCCTAAAGGAACTATCTGAAATTTCAGATTCTGGCTTTCAACAATTATGGTTGCAAATTCAACATAAACAACTAAAATCTATACTGCTGTGCATTGTTTACAGACCTCCGGACTGTTCTGTATCCTGTTTTGTCGATGATTTCATGGACAACTACACGCATGCTCTTACATTTGGAAAAGGGATATTTGTAGCTGGTGACCTGAATTGTAATATGATGAATAACGGCCCGGAGGCTCACGCTCTGAGTGATCTGTGCTGTACCTTGAATCTGACACAGCTTATTAAGACACACACTAGAGTAACACCTCAGATCTCATCACTCATTGATGTTATTTTGACATCCGATGCCGTCTTGGTGACAGAAAGTGGTGTGGAGGAACCGCACATTAGTGACCACTATTTGGTCTACTCAATATTGAAACTTAAACTACCAAAACCTGCGCCTACCTACGTCACCGCCAGAAGTTATAAGCACTATGACTCTTATAGATTTGTGAATGATCTACTACAAGTTCCGTGGTATGATAATTCATTAATTGATGACGTCAATGAAAAGCTCGAACATTTCAATGATAATTTCTGTAGCGTACTGGATAGGCATGCCCCTATTAAGACCATGAAAATCAGATACTGTCAGTGTCCCTTTATCGACCAGGATATAAAAGACCTAATGAAAACAAGGGACAAGTTGCATCAGCTCGCCCGTGTGACACAGTTGCCTGCTGACTGGGAGAAATTCTACTTGTTACGAAATGAGGTAAAGAACAAGCTACGGAGCGCCGAAAAAGCACATGTCCAGAGTGAAATTAGTAAGAACAACAACAACAAAAACTCCTTGTGGAAAGTCATTAGGAAATGCATACCACGTAGAGAGGTTTCACAGCCAGTATATTCGAAGGATGTTAAGACACTAGCCAACGAATTCAATGCATTTTTCACCTCCGTCGGATCTAGTGTTTCGGAGACATCGAAATCCCTCGCCGCTGATCATGACCTGCCTACACTGCCCCCTCAAACTACAGTTGAAGGTGTTGCGATGGATGAGTTCCATTTTCACCCGGTTTCGTGCAGAGAGATTCGCAAAGTTGTGCAATCATTCCCATCCAATAAGGCACCTGGACGTGACAAAGTCTCTATGGCCGTTATCAAGGACGCCCTGCCTTGTATCCTGCTCACCCTGACGGAAATAGTGAACCGTTCTCTGCTGTCGTCTGTTTTTCCAACTCGCTGGAAGGAATCAGAAGTCATACCACTCTTGAAAGAAGGGGATCCTGAAACAGCTAACAATAACCGCCCGGTTTCCCTGCTGCCTGCAGCCTCAAAAGTGTGCGAGCGCATAGCCTTAAACCAGCTAGTTACGTACTTAGGGACGAAGAAAAAACTGACAGACCATCAAAGCGGAAATAAGAAATTACACTCCACAGAAACATTGAACATTCTGATATCAGATACTGTTCTCGAGTCAATGGATCGGAAAAATTGACGGCATTGGTCCTCTTGGATCTATCAAAGGCTTTTGATAGCATCGATCACTCCCTTCTACTGACAAAACTACGAGCACTGGGTGTGTCTGGCAGCGCTGTCGATTGGTTCAAGAGTTATTTGTCGGGGAGAAGTCAAATCGTGCGCATTGGCTCCACGCTATGAGTCACTCCCCACTACACATGGAGTCCCTTAGGCTCTATCCTTGGACCTGTATTATTTAATATATACATAAATGATTTGCGTCTAGTACCAAACATCTGTTCCCTTGATTCCTATGTTGACGATTCTAAGTTATACATATCATTTCCAGTAAAGGACATTGATATCGTCGCTGAACAGCTGACCGAAGATCTACGGCGGTCGCTGCCTGGTGCTGCGCTAACAGCCTGCTGATTAACCCGGACAAGACCAAACTCCTGCTGCTAGGTACGCGTCAGATGTTGCGTGGAGTCCCGGACGATTTCCACGCAACACTCCTCGGCAAGCAATTACATCCAGTTCCCTCTGCTAAGGATTCAGGAGTCGTAATTGATGCAAGTTTGACCTACATGGAATGAACGTTGATGAAGGCCAATGAACCCCAATGAAGGCCAATGAACGTTGATGAAGGCCAATGAACCCCAATGAACGTTGATGAATGCCAATGAAGGCCAATGAACCCAGATGAAGGCCAATGAACCCCGATGAAGGCCAATGAACCCCAATGAAGCCCAATGAAGGCCAATGAACCCCGATGAAGGCCAATGAACGTTGATAAAGGCCAATGAACCCCAATGAACGTTGATGAAGGCCAATGAAGGCCAATGAACCCCGATGAAGGCCAATGAACGTTGAGAAAGGCCAATGAAGGCCAATGAACCAGGATGAAGGCCAATGAACGTTGATGAAGGCCAATGAACCCCAATGAACGTTGATGAATGCCAATGAAGGCCAATGAACCCAGATGAAGGCCAATGAACCCGGATGAAGGCCAATGAACCCGGATGAAGGCCAATGAACCCGGATGAAGGCCAATGAACCCGGATGAAGGCCAATGAACCCGGATGAAGGCCAATGAACCCCAATGAAGGCCAATGAACCCCAATGAAGGCCAATGAACCCGGATGAAGGCCAATGAACCCGGATGAAGGCCAATGAACCCGGATGAAGGCCAATGAACCCCAATGAAGGCCAATGAACCCGGATGAAGGCCAATGAACCCGGATGAAGGCCAATGAACCTCGATGAAGGCCAATGAACCTCGATGAAGGCCAATGAACCTCGATGAAGGCCAATGAACGTTGATGAAGGCCAATGAACGTTGATGAAGGCCAATGAACGTTGATGAAGGCCAATGAACGTTGATGAAGGCCAATGAACCCGGATGAAGGCCAATGAACCCGGATGAAGGCCAATGAACGCGGATGAAGGCCAATGAACCTCGATGAAGGCCAATGAACCTCGATGAAGGCCAATGAACCCCGATGAAGGCCAATGAACGTTGATGAAGGCCAATGAACGTTGATGAAGGCCAATGAACCCGGATGAAGGCCAATGAACCCGGATGAAGGCCAATGAACCCCAATGAAGGCCAATGAACCCCAATGAAGGCCAATGAACCCCAATGAAGGCCAATGAAAGTTGACGAAGGCCAATGAACGTTGACGAAGGCCAATGTACGTTGATGAAGGCCAATGAACCCCAATGAAGGCCAATGAACCCGGATGAAGGCCAATGAACGTTGATGAAGGCCAATGAACCCCGATGAAGGCCAATGAACCCCGATGAAGGCGAATGAACCCCAATGTAGGCCAATGAACCCGGATGAAGGCCAATGAACCCCGATGAAGGCCAATGAACCCCGATGAAGGCCAATGAACGTTGATGAAGGCCAATGAACGTTGATGAAGGCCAATGAACCCCAATGAAGGCCAATGAACCCCAATGAAGGCCAATGAACCCCAATGAAGGCCAATGAACCCCGATGAAGGCCAATGAACCCCGATCAACGTTGATGAAGGCCAATGAACGTTGATGAAGGCCAATGAACCCGGATGAAGGCCAATGAACCCGGATGAAGACCAATGAACCCGGATGAAGGCCAATGAACCCGGATGAAGGCCAATGAACCTCGATGAAGGCCAATGAACCTCGATGAAGGCCAATGAACCTCGATGAAGGCCAATGAACCCCGATGAAGGCCAATGAACGTTGATGAAGGCCAATGAACGTTGATGAAGGCCAATGAACGTTGATGAAGGCCAATGAACCCCAATGAAGGCCAATGAACCCCAATGAAGGCCAATGAAAGTTGATGAAGGCCAATGAAGGCCAATGAACGTTGACGAAGGCCAATGAACGTTGACGAAGGCCAATGAACCCGGATGAAGGCCAATGAACCCGAATGAAGGCCAATGAAAGTTGATGAAGGCCAATGAAAGTTGACGAAGGCCAATGAACGTTGACGAAGGCCAATGTACGTTGATGAAGGCCAATGAACCCGGATGAAGGCCAATGAAGGCCAATGAACCCGGATGAAGGCCAATGAACGTTGATGAAGGCCAATGAACGTTGATGAAGGCCAATGAACCCCGTTGAAGGCCAATGAACCCCGATGAAGGCCAATGAACGTTGATGAAGGCCAATGAACCCGGATGAAGGCCAATGAACCCCAATGAAGGCCAATGAACCCGGATGAATGCCAATGAACCCCAATGAAGGCCAATGAACCTCGATGAAGGCCAATGAACCTCGATGAAGGCCAATGAACCTCGATGAAGGCCAATGAACGTTGATGAAGGCCAATGAACGTTGATGAAGGCCAATGAACGTTGATGAAGGCCAATGAACCCGGATGAAGGCCAATGAACCCCAATGAAGGCCAATGAACGTTGATGAAGGCCAATGAACGTTGATGAAGGCCAATGAACCCGGATGAAGGCCAATGAACGTTGATGAAGGCCAATGAACCCGGATGAAGGCCAATGAACCCCAATGAAGGCCAATGAACCCGGATGAAGGCCAATGAACCCCGATGAAGGCCAATGAACCCGGATGAAGGCCAATGAACGTTGATGAAGGCCAATGAAGGCCAATGAACGTTGACGAAGGCCAATGAACGTTGATGAAGGCCAATGAACCCGGATGAAGGCCAATGAACGTTGATGAAGGCCAATGAAGGCCAATGAACGTTGATGAAGGCCAATGAAGGCCAATGAACGTTGATGAAGGCCAATGAACCTGGATGAAGGCCAATGAACGTTGATGAAGGCCAATGAACCCCAATGAACGTTGATGAATGCCAATGAAGGCCAATGAACCCAGATGAAGGCCAATGAACCCAGATGAAGGCCAATGAACCCCGATGAAGGCCAATGAACCCCGATGAAGGCCAATGAACCCCAATGAAGGCCAATGAACCCCAATGAAGGCCAATGAACCCCAATGAAGGCCAATGAACCCCAATGTAGGCCAATGAACCCCGATGAAGGCCAATGAAGGCCAATGAACCCGGATGAAGGCCAATGAACCCGGATGAAGGCCAATGAACCCCAATGAAGGCCAATGAACCCCAATGAAGGCCAATGAACCCCAATGAAGGCCAATGAACCTCGATGAAGGCCAATGAACCTCGATGAAGGCCAATGAACCTCGATGAAGGCCAATGAACCTCGATGAAGGCCAATGAACCTCGATGAAGGCCAATGAACCTCGATGAAGGCCAATGAACGTTGATGAAGGCCAATGAACCCCAATGAAGGCCAATGAACGTTGATGAAGGCCAATGAAGGCCAATGAACGTTGATGAAGGACATTCTCTTTTATGATTATTAATAATAATAATATAATTTTGTTTACCCAGGGTAAATCCTTCAGCTACAAGCTATTATCAACGGGTGCCCTGGATTAAATAAATAAAACTGAAAATAATTATGATTAAAAATACAATTTAAAATACATCTATAATAAAATGCGACAAAGACTGTACACATTGACGTCCCAGGGGTGAGGCATTTGACCTGAAAATTGGCATTTGAATGACAAATTTGGCCCCTGGGAGGAGAATTTGAACACAAAATATAATTGACCGGTACATAACATGTATGTAAATAATTTGAACAATTATGTCCTTGGCTCCCTGTGGTTTGTGGTTAATATAAATATAATAATATTTACAATATTTTGCCTTGGATGTAAGCCCTACCTCTATTTTTTCCAGGGTCAGATTTTTTTGTAAAGAACGAATATAACCTTTAGCTTGGGCTAGAACTCCTCTCAAAAACTCAACAGAGTAGCCCTTGACAGGGGAAGGCAGAGGTTGAAGACACTTTCCATTGCTCCTTAAAACCTCAAACCCTCCTCCATCGTGTAATAACGGAAATTCCCTTAGAAGTGCAATAGTAAATTTCTCATCGGCAGGAGAGGTTATTTTCTTTTCTCCTAGCCCTGAGAGGGCAAGGTCTGCATTTTGATTGAACGATGGTACTTTTTCGTCATCCATACGAGAGACACACAAATGTATGAACCCATTGCGGTTTTACACTGACTTTTCTCATTTTATTTCCACCTGCACTATGACCGAGTGTTCTACCGAGAGCCGGTTGTCTGAATCTAAAAATTATATAATGTTCAGTAATCGCTGAGGATGCAGGTGAAGTAGAAGTCGACGTAGAGGCCCTTGCTGTCCCGGGAGTTGTACATGTTCTTGTAGTTGTAGCCGTCGATCTTATAGTTCCATATGGGCTTGAATTTGACGTCGATGTCGATGAAACTGGAGTACTGTTCGAGCTGTTACCAATTCTGGACACTGCAGATAGTAGTGAACCGGCACATTGTCGTAAAAGTCGCAGAGTTTCTCTTATAGCATCACTATCCTCCATGGCATGGCCAGCTACAAAACTACATTAATTAAAATGAGTGGTAAAAGTAGACGGTAATGCGCATGTTCAAAGATATCATTAAAAAACGCGGGAAATCTCTTACCTTTCCCTAGAGCCCGCGTTTCTTTAGGCCAGCGCCAAAACACTCGATCAGATCGGATCTATCCGAATGAAAGTCTCCCCGAATGAAAAGTCGATCCGAATGAAAAGTCGATCCGAATAAAAAGTCTATCCGAATGAAAAGTCTATCCGAATGAAGAGTCTATCCAAATGAAAAGTCTATCCGAATGAAAAGTCGATCCGAATGAAAAGTCTATCGAATGAAACGTCTATCCGAACGGAAACGTCTATCCGAATGAAAAGCCTCCCCGAATGAAAAGTCTATCGAATGAAAAGTCTATCGAATGAAAAGTCTATAGAATGAAAAGTCTATCGAATGAAACGTCTATCCGAACGGAAACGGCTATCCGAATGAAAAGTATCCCCGAATGAAAGTTCAGTTCAGTTCAGATTTTTTTAAAAAAAATTTGCCCATGTTCAAAAAGAAGAATATTACAGTTTATGAGTATTAGAAAGGTAATATAAAAAGTAAATATAAGTGAGAGAAAATATGATAAATCAATCGTGCGCAGTGGTCAAAGTAGCATTAGGGCTTTCGAGTTGACCACTGAAAAGTATAACTAAACGGAAAGTATAGCTATATAGCCACAAATTCGCGTATTACCCAGATAAAAACAATAGAAGCATTTAAAGTCTGCAAACTGACTCAACAATTATAATTTTGGCACCGATGGCGCTCCATACTATAGTTGGCCTAGTCTATACAGCGCTGGTTGGAGAAGTAGGGCCGCCATTTTCAACTGCCTTCGCACACAAAGGCGAGAAAATCGATTTCTGCATGGATTTTCACCAAATAAAAACTCTCTGAAACATCTAGGATATGTGTACTAAATTTTTAGCAGGAAATTTTGGCTTAAACATACGATTTTCGACACGAAATAATTCACAAGACTTTTGGTTTAATAATCGCTCACGTCAATTTCATTAAATAGCTTCTTCATCCGTATGTAATTCTCCCATCTCCCTTCTAGTTTGTTTGTGTTCACAGTACTTTGTTCAAATCCGGGTCTAGCTAGCAATAGCTTCTTCACCCGTATGTAATTACTTGGTTTAGGTACTCCCACCTTCCTTCTAGCTTGTATTGTGTTTACAGTATCCGTGCCTAGCAACGGCGCCTGTGCCCACAGGCTTCCCAGACTCGACGTATATTTCCCGCTTATTAGTCTGTTGGGTTACCTGTGGTATATCGATTACTTTTAATTATATAAACACAGTGCTTTCAAGATGGCGATATGAGCAGAGTTTTGACTTAGCAAAACCTTTAATCTTGTATTATTTTGAGTAAACCAAAGGTTTCTTCAAGTGAAATGCGAAGATTTTGTGTCTTTTTCTAAAGCTGAGAGGAGTTTCGCGCAGGATATGGCGTGAACTCTACCCTGGGTACCAGAGGTTCTCACTTCGCAAATGTTAGGCACGAAGCTCTTCCACCGAGGAGCAAAGCGACCGCTTCGCGTCACGCAGTATTTTGTTTGCCGAAGATTGATACGAACGGGCTTCAAACTCCGGCTTTGACTCCTTATTATTTTGCTGAACTGAACAGAAGACCTTGAAATTACCGTTAAATAAATCTACCTTATTACTCGGGCTGCCTGTGGCAGCAACGAGTCTTAAAATGCAAGTCGTTTTTATTTTTATTTTTTTATTCCGTGTAGCACGCGGTCTGCGCATGCGTTAAAGGTCAAATTCACACCAATCAGATTGCACTGTGCTGGTCACGCAACAATCGCCAGGTTAATTTATTTACATAATTGA
Source organism: Actinernus sp. WN-2022 (assembly GCA_030867875.1). Taxonomy (NCBI): domain Eukaryota; kingdom Metazoa; phylum Cnidaria; class Anthozoa; order Actiniaria; family Actinernidae; genus Actinernus; species Actinernus sp. WN-2022. Next base: position 59,613,739 of record JAOWCC010001210.1, read on the forward strand.
ATACAGTAAAATCAAGATGGCGGAAGACCCGCGAGGAACTTTCTCTCTAATTTGGAGTCTCATCTCTCAAATGTAAGCCAGTTTAATGTTTTATTTAACTTCACTCGTGCGAAAGTCTTCCATCAGGCTCAGGATATTTCAACTGGCGCTATTGACGGAGCCGAAGGACCGCGTTTTTTACCCAGATGGCCAGTGATTTTATATACGACACGTACGACGACCTGAAGCCAGTGAACTGGGGCCAGGATCCGGAAAGCTAAAATTCGAAGAAATAGATATTGGAATCTATAAGCCATCGGCTCGCTGTGCTGCATTTAAAACATCCGAGGAAAACATATTATTTTGGGTGAAGGCACTTCAAGACCAATATTACGAGTCTCTTAAAAACTGTCAGAGATTTAAATTTACCATAAGTTGGATCAGAGAGTATTGAGATCAAGTTATTTCGTTCCAGCGAGGATATTGACCTAGCGGAAACGGTACAAGCTGTCGAAGGATTTTACTTATAATCATCCACGTCTACTTAACAACAGGAATAGTTATGTGCCAAGGCATGGGCAAAGATTGAGTTTCCCAGAATACAGATGAAAGTAGAGAACTTAATGAATGAAGAAACAGAGGTCACGCGCGACATGCTTGAGAACATGAACATGTTCAACACTTTATATTATACTAAGAAAACAAAACAAATTACAGAGCCTGCAAGTTCACAAGTCAATGAAAAACTCTAAGAGCCTGTAGTTTTGGATCAACATATCCTTGAAACTCCAAAAGCAACATACACATGAGTCAAATTCAAACCGGAAGAGACGGAATTCTTTAGATTATTCACGAGGATAAATTTGTTAGCCCGCAATAAGAACTCCTTCGCTGCTTTAATGACCTTGATTTGTAACATGGAGGCTGACCTAACTGATATGCGTAATGAATTCTTACTCTCGTCACATCAAAACGAAACTCAGTCATTTGGAAGACAAATTAGTGCAGCAAGATAATACATACAAGACCGAAATCAAGATGCTGTCATCGCGTATTATTGACCTAGAAGTTGAAAATGGCGAGTTGAAAGCGGATATAATAAAGCTAAGAGCCGACTTTCAAAACAAAATCAAGAATACAAAAAAGAAGACAATGAAAGACCAAGGTCTCCAGTGTTCCGAGACTACCCAACCTACTGAAGCTTATCAGTTTGTTCAAGAGCCATCTTTCTTACATATGACAACCCGATCCTATTCATCAGAATACATTTTCTGTGCTAAATGACGAGAGTTTACAATCACCTGGCCGACAACTCACTACTAAAGGAAGGGACCATGAAGTACGGTAGTACGGTTAATTCTCGGGTTCAAAACAATGAATATATGCCTACTCAAATGCAGTGTGTTAAACGAATAAGTAGTGTTTAAATTAAAAGGTCAACATACGAGAAAAACAAAACTATTAAATTACATATATACTAGAGGAGCAGAGAATGAAAGTCACCGCGCTACCGACCACTAAAGACTGCTAAATTCAGCTAATAATTCTTCCCTTTGGTTATTACAAAGAGGATTTCAAATGAAAGTGTATTACATCTTCAATCTCATGTGGCCCGAGTGAAAGCCCAGATGGGCTCTTGTTTATCCTAAAGAAAGCTTTGATTTTATATACCCTCGAAGAAGGAATTTATTTTACTTTCTTCACTTCGCCTTCTCTTTCCGTTAACAATAGGAAATGGACAACCTGAAATCTACAATGAACCTACAATGTTTACCGTCTCGTTTTCTCGGCCAATGGAAATCGAGATACCGTGTCGCTGTAATTGTTTCGGTAGCAGAGGTTTCTCGGCGGCAGGAAAGGGGTCGGGTGGAACTTCTCGAAACGAGCGATAGTATTGGCCTACCCAACAATAGAAAACACCATAACCTTTAGAAAGTGCAGTACAAAAACCATAGAAGTATAGTATTATGGATGCAATCAGAATACAGGTCTCGAGAGGTTCCGTGCTACTCCGAGGAAAGGCAAAGAGATGAGAAACCTCTGCTCACAGGATAGGAGGGCCATACATTCCACTGTGTATACTAGTTACTGTTACCCTAACTTAAATAGTTATTTTCCAAGTGGTGTACATGCATGAAATCAACACGCAATATTTTATTAAACATTAAGGACTAGTCAAATATTAGCAGGGGAGATGCATGGGAGGGGGGTGGGGTAGGGGGGTGGGTCTTGCCAGGCTAAAAAGATCACGTGACCAGGTCCTGCAAAGGGCCTATTATCAGTAAAACTTTGTAATTGGAAACTCCCGTAAGGGACCGTGAACAACCTTTGGGGGCATATCAAACAACGAGTGTCGATTTAGAGGTCTGGGATCTAGAAACCGCCATTTTGAATGTCCTGGCAGCTCTTCCAAATATGGAATATGTATTTTCCTAATATGGAAGAGGCCGCGGGAAATTCAAAACGACACTTTTGCTTGCTATTTTATTGATATGTTACTGCATATGCGAGTGAAAGAAATAGATGGTTGGATACCTGACCAAGTCGTCCGGGATCGTAGCCAACGGATTCTCCACCGGAATGTCAGTGGGGGTTTTCTGACAATGTTGAAGTGAAGACGGCGTAGTCGGTAGTTCTGCTCTTCAGGGGTTTATTGAGATTCTGCCTCTGTTGATTACACTTCTTACTCTTCTCTTCTTCTACTCATTCGCTCTAAGCGATCTACTTTTATAGGGATAATTATCATACTTAACAATATGATACCTTTGGACGATTATAAGGATTATCAGTGTTCATTTACAAGCCGACGAAGACTTAATTACTTTTAGGCGGTTTGTTTGTAACTACGCCTCTCGAGTTAATTAGTTCTTGTAAGAGCTGTCTAGTACGTATATGAAACAGTGATTCGAGAACTAAGCGAGTTTATAGGATTCCATAGTAATGAAAATAACAATGTTCTGATTGGAATCAAATGGTGTTCCAGCACAAATCCGGATGGAAGATGCTTACGCAAAGACGCGTAGGGAACAAAGGTTACCTAGGACTTAGTTTGATAGACCAAGCGTGTCTGGAAGTTTTCGGTTATTAGGTTCCGCGCCTTTCTTAATCCATAACTAAAGTAAGTGGTCGTGAATATTTGCTCCGCGGGATTATTAATAACTGGATAACTGGAAAGCATTGTTCCATATTATAGGAGTTGTACTGGAACGGAAATACTAATAACCTTAGATCGACTCATAAGATAGTAATTCCGAGAGAGATGAAATTCGTAATTACATTGTAAATTCAACAAATAGTTCTTCCTAACACATGCATTAATTAATACCCCTGAGTTTTAACTCTAAAATTGATTTTACTTGATCTTACACCAGAAGATTGGTGTATCAAAAGCAATCGACGTAAGGTTTGCTCCTGGAATGTTTCTCAAAAAGATTGTCAAGAAAGGATCTGAAATCACATTTCACAGTCTCACTTGAAGCAATCACAGTCAAAGACGAAAAATATTGGTGAGCTTTTTCAAAATCGAAATCTAACTCATATTGAAAACTTGTTTGATCTCCTTGAATTTGAGTAAAATACCCAGTTGATGGAACACAACTAACTATTTCACTTAATTTCCCTGCTAGAAACCACTCATTTCTTGCTTCGTACAATGGCCTAATGTAATCAAAAATATCCTGCATCAAAGGGGAAGGGGAATTGAAGCTAGGAAGACACCAGATTATCCCAAACATGCCGTCTGGAGCCAACGCCTGATCTCGTCAAAACTCTTGGGATTGTCAACAAACCAGTGTAAGGCGTTTGCAGCGCTACGACATCTACACTTGCATCTGGCAGTTCTTATTGAAGGCAAAGGAAAGTATAAGCAGAAAATAAATAAAAACAAATCGACAAATGTGTGATATTTTTAACAGTGGCGATGATGAAACTTTAATCATCAGGAGACAGCATAATTTATACTTTATAATATACTTACGAATATTATCCGCTGCAGATTGCAGCATCTCAACATCTCCAATCTTTGTTTCTGAACTGCTGGCACATGCTAATCCTTGAATTCGTAACTAATTGCAATGCTGTCACGCATATTGCATTTTAAGACATAACATGCAGAACGTACACAGCGGAACCAGCTTTTACGGAAATTAACAAAAGCAGATAAAAAATTGTTGGCAGACACAATTTATTTAGTTGACACCAACTTAGAAAAGCTCCCGCCTAAAATTTTACGGAACAAAACAAGACGCCAGAGTATCAGGTGATATACAATATTCTCGTGTTTTTTGTGTCTTTTCATGTCAGGATTTCCTCGAAGATATAAAAGATGTGTCTTTTATTGCGTTCGCCTTGTCACTAATCGTGTTGTTTGACGAAATCAGTCCCGCCATCCATCTTGGACTGGCTCACACTAGCCTCAATAGTGATCTGCCGGCTACCCTGCGTACCCTGCGCGCCCTGCGTATCATGTGTACCCTGTGTACCCTGTGTACCCTGCCTACCCTGCGCACCCTGCATGCCCTGCACCCTGCGTATTACTCCGTCCGTGCGTTGTACAACTTTGTTATCGCTTCCTTCGTCAATGGTGGCTTAGCTTGTGTTGCGTAGGACGAATTTGTCCAGACTTGCTTAAATTCTTCAAGAAGGAATTCAAGGCTTTATTCGCTTCTGTAAACTCTGGGCTGCTGATAATCGAGAAAGGCTTATTGTTGTCATTTCGGAGAAAGCGCTCAATGGCCGCCCATATCGAGGTAAGCGTTGCCTTGTTAAATTAGTAACTATGGTCCTTCTTTCTCGCCGACAAGTAAAACTTTCTCAGACATTTGTTCAGGTCGTCTACTTCCATGTCTACAATACTTGTTGAAAACTCATCTTGCTGTGAAACCACTCTAAAAACACAAAATTATTTGTGTAAAAAGTGCAAAAAGCAGTTGCAACTTCAGACAAAAACAAGCCAATGTCTTAGCTTTTTACTCGGTCCAGGCATTTGGCCGGCACGAGTCAGAAATCGCAAGTTTTTATCCTTTATTTTTTTGTTTTTGTGTCGAGATTTTGCGCCGTCAACCAATCAGATTGTACCTTCTTTGAAGTTCTTTTCGCCACCGTACCAATCAGATTGCACTGTGCTGGTCACGTGAACAATGGACAACAGAGTGCTTTCAAGATGGCGATATGAGCAGAGTTTTGACTTAGCAAAACCTTTAATCTTGTATTATTTTGAGTAAACCAAAGGTTTCTTCAAGGGAAATGCGAAGATTTTGTGTCTTTTTCTAAAGCTGAGAGGAGTTTCGCGCAGGATATGGCGTGAACTCTACCCTGGGTACCAGAGGTTCTCACTTCGCAAAAGTTAGGCACGAAGCTCTTCCACCGAGGAGCAAAGCGACCGCTTCGCGTCACGCAGTATTTTGTTTGCCGAAGATTGATACGAACGGGCTTCAAACTCCGGCTTTGACTCCTCATTATTTTGCTGAACTGAACAGAAGACCTTGAAATTACCGTTAGATAAATCTACCTTATTTATCCTAAAGAAAGCTTTGATTTTATATACCCTCGAAGAAGGAATTTATTTTACTTTCTTCACTTCGCCTTCTCTTTCCGTTAACAATAGGAAATGGACAACCTGAAATCTACAATGTACCTACAATGTTTACCGTCTCGTTTTCTCGGCCAATGGAAATCGAGATACCGTGGCGCTGTAATTGTTTCGGTAGCAGAGGTTTCTCGGCGGCAGGAAAGGGGTCGGGTGGAACTTCTCGAAACGAGCGATAGTATTGGCCTACCCAACAATAGAAAACACCATAACCTTTAGAAAGTGCAGTACAAAAAACCATAGAAGTATAGTATTATGGATGCAATCAGAATACAGGTCTCGAGAGGTTCCGTGCTACTCCGAGGAAAGGCAAAGAGATGAGAAACCTCTGCTCACAGGATAGGAGGGCCATACATTCCACTGTGTATACTAGTTACTGTTACCCTAACTTAAATAGTTATTTTCCAAGTGGTGTACATGCATGAAATCAACACGCAATATTTTATTAAACATTAAGGACTAGTCAAATATTAGCAGGGGAGATGCATGGGAGGGGGGTGGGGTAGGGGGGTGGATCTTGCCAGGCTAAAAAGATCACGTGACCAGGTCCTGCAAAGGGCCTATTATCAGTAAAACTTTGTAATTGGAAACTCCCGTAAGGGACCGTGACCACCTTTGGGGGTTGTGAATTGGAAGAAGGTGGAAAATAATTTTGTTAATAACACTACCGATGTCATACAAGTGCCTTTAAATGTATGAATTAAGATTTGTTTGCCATCTAGTACAACCATGTGATTGCATTCCTGCAAAAGGTCCATGCCATTATTGATAAATTAACATGAGCATCAGTAGTGAATCAATTATCTGGCTCCCCTAGCACAACCCATGTATGACACAAACACAGCCTAGTCCCTAGGCCTTCTGGCTGGTATTTTGTCTGAGTGGGTTAATGGGATCCCTGCGGTTTGTAATGATTGTGACGTCACCAACTGAGCAGTGACGTCACAAGCCATTGCAAACCACAGGGATCCCATTAACCCACTCAGACAAAATACCAAGCGAGAAGGCTTAGCGACTAGGCTGACACAAACATATGCTAGAACTCCATGAACTACATGTATTTACCTAATCCTAGGTGGCCCGAGTTAAGGCCACTCAGGGCCTCTTGTTATCTTTTAAGTCGCGTTTTTCGTTGCCTATAATGTTTTCTTACTTTGAAACACCTTCAACCCGTATTTAGTAGCTTTTTTTGTGTTATCTGGTACTGCTTGTTTTTCAATTTCTCGAATATCTTCCTCTGAAATTATCGCAAAACGCGAGTTTTCAGCGGCCATTCTGTTGCTGGATGAATAGCCCATGTGCGGAGGTAGCGATTGTTTAATATCTACTGTTTGCGAACCAATGAAATTGCGCGTTCTTAGGAGGTTGATATATACTAATTAGTATTATTACTGGACTGACGTTCATGTTGATGACCTTGTTTATAAGAATACGGAACCTGGCCATCATGTTGACCTTGAGCGCGAGACTGGCCTTGATTATTAAAATTCGGAGCCCGCCCTGGACGATTCTGAGGGCTTTGCTGTTCCCGGACAGGTTGTTTTTCCTGGCGCTTAAATTCTTCTTTCATAACCTCTTTAAGAATCCACCCAAACTGGCTTCTGGGCTTCCTGTGCATTCGATCGCGCGACGCGACTCGGGCCTGGTTGTTCGAGGAATTGGCAGCGATGTTTTCTTTCTCGCCATACAGTACCAACCAGAACTTACTTCCAGTTAAATGTTTGCTCGGGTTCGCTTTATCGAACGCGAAAGGCGAAAGTTTGCAAAGTCTTTGTTTTGCAATTTATTTTAATGTTTTCAGCACGTGTTTGCGTAACTGGGTGCATAACTGCGTTTGCGAGCAGAACTCCAAACATTTTCGTAAAGTAATGCATTTTTTCTAAACATTTTGAGCCAAATTTTAAAAATAACATAGAAAATATCTTAGTCCACTAGTCCTTGTTAACACAAGTTTTACCTCTCGTGATTCGTGTCTTTAAACTTCACTCACAGTTCACTCGAGGGTTCGCTTTGAGGGTTCGCTCGAGTTTGCTTTGTTCACGGGGTTCGCTCTAAGTGAACGCAACGGTAAACATTGAGCAAACCCTTGAGCGCACCCTGGGTTTGCTCGAAAGCGAACCCGAACCCGGACGCATTGGAGGTTAGTTCTGGTCGCCGGTACTGTTATTGGCAGCTCCAATCAAATCAGCGAAAGTTTTGCAGGTTTCCTTCTTGTGCCGGGACTTGATTTCCTGCTTTATTCCGGCCCAGAAGAAGATCCCCAGGTGTTTCTCCACAGCCTCCTCGTCAGAAATGAGTTCACAATACCTGGATTTCGCCGCCAAACGAATCTGGTAGTCCAGTTTCGAAGAGAACGGCAAGCAGCTCGTTCCCCGTGGCAGAATCCATGTCTGTCCCATAGAACTTATCCAGCATTGTCAGAAGTGCTTCAAAGCTTGCATCCGCATCGAACCCAATGCTTTCGCTTCCCCGTGAAGCGACTTTCTAACCTGCTCGATCATTACTTCATCGCTGTACAGCTTACCGTTCATGGCAGCCTGCACTTCGTACCTTCATACATGATATGTAGACCCCCTTTCGGTCGAGTTACCAAACCTAGGGTACTCCTATTTGTGACGTCATATGTATGTGTCGCGGGGGTGGGTCAGGCTTTTGAGCTCAGTTTGGGCAGGTAGGGTCAGGGTTTTGACCTGATTTGGGCAGATCAGGGTCAGGATTTGAGTTTAATTTGTGTGCATTAAAAGTATTTTAATATTAATTTATAATTTGTTCTTAATTCCTTTTCAGGCGAACAATCTATTTCACAGGGCCTATTTATTTTTATTTAAAGTGCCCCTACGATCAAATTTTGACATATCAATGTTTTTGCATATTCATAAAGTAGAGTTCATATATTATTACCAGTTCAAATTGTTTTTCGATACAACGACAGGAAGTCTTATTTTTTTAGCTCCGAATATTGAATCTACACGTCCGCCATTACTGGAAGTCGTGCCCTTTGTTCAGCTTTAAACAAAGGTTAATTCACCGGAAATGATGTCATACACTTAACGCTCGCCTGCAGAACACAACGCCTGGAGGCATATTTCTACTAAAAACGTCTTCACGTACATAAGAAGAAAGTTATATTTATCTTTGCGAGGTTGGCTACTTTTTTATGCACGCTATTTCGCGCCACGAGGTTGTCGTGTTAAGTGTATGACATCACTTCCGGTGAATAAACCTTTGTTTAAAGCTGAACAAAGGGCACGGCTTCCAGCAATGGCGGACAGGATTTTACCGGTAAACTCTCCTAAAATTTGTGGTTTAAGATGCCCATTTGGGAATATTTTTTACTATTTCGGATATTTCTAATACTGATTGACCTATAGACACTGAAAAAGTGGCAAATCGAAATGGTAAATTTTCGTCGTAGTGGCACTTTAAAGAAGGGGCAATCAGGGTTTTGGAGCTCGGATTTTGGGTCAAACAGGATCAGTCAGGGTTTGAGCCTCTTGGCCTCACATATATGCTTCCAGCCTTTTCCGCTCACTAGTCAATTCCATCACAACTTCTTTGTCCCGTCGGGGGTGCCAAATTAAATGTAAACGTGGGGGTACAGGTTGAACTGATCAAACGACAACAATACCTCTTGTATAACAATAACTGCTTTCTTCTCAAAACTTTATGAAAAACTGATTACAATCACGAATGTACAACAGTTAGAAAACAATAATAGGCCATGTGTTTGAAGGCTTCCTCGCGCTGCCCAACGAACTAAACTAAGCTAGGCCAGCGCGAGCTAGGACAAAAATAACTAAACTATTTACAATCATGACTCTCTACACATGCATGCATTAATTAATACCCCTGAGTTTTAACTCTAACATTGATTTTCCTTGATCTTACACCAGAAGATAGGTGTATCAAAAGCAATCGATGTAAGTTCACTACCTTTGCTCCTGGAATGCTTCTCAAAAAGATTGTCAAGAAAGGATCTGAAATCACATTTCACACTCTCACTTGAAGCAATCACAGTCAAAGACGAGAAATATTGGTGAGCTTTTTCAAAATCGAAATCTAACTCATATTGAAAACTTGTTTGATCTCCTTGAATTTGAGTAAAATACCCAGTTGATGAAACACAACTAACTATTTCATTTATTTTCCCTGCTAGAAACCACTCATTTCTTGCTTCGTACAATGGCTTAATGAAATCAAAAATCTCCTGCATCAAAGGGGAAGGGGAATTGAAGCTAGGAAGACACCAGATTATCCCAAACATGCCTTCTGGAGCCAACACACGCCTGATCTCGTCAAAACTCTTGGGATTGTCAACAAACCAGTGTAAGGCGTTTGCAGCTACTACGACATCTACACTTGCATCTGGCAGTTCTTATTGAAGGCAAAGGAAAGTATAAGCAGAAAATAAATAAAAACAAATCGACGAATGTGTGATATTTTTAACAGTGGCGATAATGAAAGTTTAATCATCAAGAGACAGCGCATTTTTATACTTTATAATATACTTACGAATATTATCCGCTGCAAATTGCAGCATCTCAACATCTCCAATGATGTTTCTGAACTGCTGGCACATGCTCTCCAGTGGATCACTTGCCACTATCTGTACATTAGTTCCCTTCAGGACGTCTTTCATGTTTCGTGTGAATTTGCCCGTTCCTGCTCCCAGCTCAAGGACAGTTTTTGGCCGTTTTTCTTGTTTCTTCCCAGACTCACCTACCCCATAACAAACTCCACACTTCTCCAATAGCATTGTAACTGCTTCTCTCGAGTAACTGGTTCTAATCTTCTCGTAGTTCTTTGAGTTGCAAAGTCCTTGAGCACAAAGAGAAGATATGGAAGAGCTTGCCATTACTATGGTGGAGCCCTAGAAATTATGAATGAATTAGCACCTAGAAACTACATCATTTGCCATGAATATGTAGACCCATATTTATATTTCTTCAAATAACATTGTCGTTGCGAGCCGTGGGTTTGAGTCGACTACAGTACATTACAGTACAGTGCTACCGTGTCGTTACTGAGACCACATTTTATCCCGTGATTGTCTTGTCTTTATCTTGAATAAAAATCATATTTCCATTAAAAATACTTGAAATAATAGGGTAAGTAAGCTTTTTAGCTGTTACAACTGCTCTAAATCTTTCGCTTTATTAGCATTATAGGAAAATCACATGCCTGACTCGGTAATTCCACGTTAAATTCCACGAGAAAACTGTTGTCGCCCGAGTCGCTTCGACGAGGCCGATATCAGTTTTTCGAGTGCAATTTAACGTGGAATTACCGAGTCAGGCATGTGATTTTCCTTGAATCGCATAGTCCGATGAATTACTTGAAGATGTAGTACTTTTGTTGATATTTTGCTAAGTTATAAATAGTGCGCGTAGTCTACAGTGGTGATTCCACTCTGAATCACCACTCCGTCTCAGTCGATTAGCATCTGATTTCGCAAATGCACCGTGCGATTCAGCTTTGGCTATGCGATCCTATAGGTAAATTCATTGCTTGACGAGGGAATTCCACGTTAAATTTCACGCGAAAAAGAAATTTAACGTGGAATTCCCGAGTCGGGCAATAAATTTTCTTTGAATCCCATTGCATCTAGTGATTTATGAAAATAAATTAAATAAAGAATATATAGTCAGTCTGAAAGTTGCTAAAATTCAATTCCCGCCACGCGCCAGGAACCCATTGCGCGGTAAACTAACGAGCGAATAATAGGAATCAAGCTAAAATTAGACTGAGACTCACACGAGGTTCAACTAAAAGTGCAGTCGTTGTTCACAAAATTTGGTTTTCCGACATCAGAACTGCATTTTTATGCATGAAAACACCAGTATTTTATTTAGGTACACTTAATTTCGATCTAATCTTTACCAAGAAAGCGAAAGTGCATTAACTGGAGACAAAATTTTGAATGTCTGTGAAAGATTTACAAAACCGGCGGCCTGTCTTTAGCTCTTTAGCTATTTCAGACAGCTCGTGTCAACCCTGTTATTCTCTTTCGCTATTAAGTATCACTTTGTAATTCATTGACACAAATAAATTATGTTGTTGTTGTTGTTGTTGTCGATAAGTGAAAATCAAAAACCTGACAAACCGAAGAGCTGCTGCACAAGTATACGCATAAACTTGTAAGTATTAAGCCAGTGTTCCTTACTTTATAAGCAAATTCAGTACCAAATGTTAATGCTCAATTTCTGTCTCACAATAAATAAGCCTGTTTTTAAACTGTTGAATGTTTAATACTACAAAATTTTCCTTGTACGTATACCACGATTTTAGTACCGTTCTGTAGCCGTGCTTTTCGTCCTGTTTTTACTGTTTCAGTCATTTAGCTTCTCTGTGTGAATATTACATGTCTTTGAATTTTTTTAAAAATCAGCAAATCCACGAAGCCCCAGCTTTTTCGTTCAAAATCAAACATTTTTGCTGCAGTTGTTTTTGTTGATTTCTCGGATTAGCTAGAGTCGCTATTGTTCAGTCGAGGGCCAAAACATGTCATTTCTCGTGAAAAACGGAATAAAAGATATATAATTTTCACCTTCTTTGACTACTGTTAACTTTGTGAATATCCTGGTTTGTAATTTTAACATGATTTGTGTCTCTGTTCGCGATAATAAAAATAAACAAAATATTTACGCGCGGGCTTCCTGTACATCGTTGAATACTGCTTTTCAAACCGTTGAATTCCACAAAATATTAACCGCTTAGTTAGCCTTTTGAGTCGTGCTATGGGATTCTATAGAAAATAACTATTTTTCAAAGAAAACCCTAAAAAAAAACGGGAAATTTCCCTAATGCTTGTCTAAAACTTCAAATCACACCTTTACAAGAAGCACAGGCCATAACACAGTTTGTTTAAGCCGCGGGGCAAAGGATTTTCATATTTTCGAAATTAAAGAAAGTCTTGTTGTTCTCTAACTGGTCTGAAATGAGATCTGGTTATTTTGCAAAACCCAAATCACAAAGTTTCATGTTTAATAACTTTTTAAATACTGAACAAAGGCAACTGCTTCTACTAGGCGGAACGGCCTCTTCTGGCTTCGAAAGGGTAATAAGCGAATGGTAGCTCTGAAGACACAGGACGATTGGGAGTGCTGTAAATACGACTACAGGGATATAAGCGATTTGTAGTGATAATTCTGTGTATTCTTATTCCGGAATACGGTCAATCGAACGCGTGTGTTGGGTCAGGTGCCATGCAACTTGCTTGGTTTAATATGTTATGAATTTATTAGCTTGTTTATTCGGGAAGTTTTCTTTTATAGGTTATCAACTGAAAATAGAACAAAGCAGGCGAGTCTGTAACACTTCCTTTATTCGGCAAAGTTCTTTCAAAGTAGATGGATCGACGCGAGCATTACGGGTTATCAAAACAAGGAGCGTTCATATCTCCTATACGTTACTGCGTTAGTTGGGCTATTTTTAGATTATTTTAATTGCCAATTGGTGGGTTGCACCTTGGCGGAACAAAAGCTGCCTCATTAGCTACTTTTGTTATACCAAACAACATGGCTGCTACGCTTTTGTGATTTTATTCAACAATAGTGGGAAACCGTTCTAAAAATAACCTAACTTGGCATTCTTTCAGGTAAATTTTGACTTATTTTGGTTATATTGCGTTTCAATAGTTATGTTTGAGTTTTAGAAGTAATTTACAAAATTCGCGGCCGTGTTATATCGGAGATATCCGGCTCGAATCTGTATCTACTGTAAATAGTACATAGGGTGCAAGAGCTTTAATTTATTAACCTTCGCAAATTTGTGTTGACTCACTCTGATAGTGATACAGTCTAAGTAGTACATACATGTAAATATTTCTACCAGTAACATAAATATAGTGACTATAATCTAACTATTCGTATGAGAACAAAGTTACTAATAGGTGTCACGAATTATAACATATTTTTACGTTACATGTTTTTACTTGTATGATTGCACATTGCTAGTTTTAGCTCACTCATTACTGTTCTGAAACTGCCTTCCTAGCATCTTATAAGTTTCCGCTACAATTCATTTTGCATCACTTGTACGTTTTCTAAGCTAAAATGTTGTGTCGGAGCACTTTGTTAGAGCACAAGCGCTGTCTTCAAATAGAATTATGGAATAGTAATGACACATTTCAATTACATCGAAAACACCAAAAAGACCGTACGAAGGGACAGAATATGGTATGTTCTCCTTGTAATGAATCTCCATTATATTTTTTTAGCAAAACAGGATTTTGGACACAAAATATTGCTGAACTCGAATAAATACTATTTGATACGACAAGAAGATCATTTGAAAAAGCGGTTTTGACAAGCATACGACCAACTTACTGAAGTTTGTTGTTCCCACGCAGAAGAATCGACCTTGCAACTGAATAACTCAACAACTCAACTAGCTTAGCTAGACCGTTGATAGGAGTGAAATTGTTTCGTTGGTCACGTAATAACACATACACTAAGTAGTGTATGGATATGCGAAATATGCATGAATGGAAACGATATTCTATTTTCGAGCGCAAACAAAGGCTAAAAGAGTGCAAACAACAGAGCGTATTACACGGTTTATCGCGCGCACGCAAGCAGATAGTTGAAGTAATTAAGCTAGTGTGGTGAAAATAAACAACTTTGCTTTCGGTTGGAATTCGTGAGATGTAGAATTACACAAAAAAAATATTATCGGACCTATCTCTATATAAGTAACATAATTATTACTTCGGCTGTGCAGTTATACTTGTGAGGTATACGGTGGTGATGTTACGATGATATGTGCCTTGCGTAAATAGTTTTATTTTTTAATAGCTTTCTCAATTACTAATTGTGCTTTTTCGACGCTCCATAGCTTGTCTTTACTTCATTTCGTGACAAGTAGAATTTCTCCCAGTCAGCAGGCAACTGTCCCTTGTTTTCATTAGGTGTTTTATATCCTGGTCGATAAAGGGACACTGCCGGTATCGGATTTTCATGGTCTTAATAGGGGCATGTCTATCCAGTACGCTACAGAAATGATCATTGAAATGTTCGAGCTTTTCATTGACGTCATCAATTGATGAATTATCATACCACGGAACTTGTAGTAGATCAATCACAAATCCAAAAGAGTCATAGTGCTTATAACTTCTGGTGGTGACGTAAGTAGGCGCAGGGTTTGGTAGTTTAAGTTTCAATATTGAGTAGACCAAATAGTGGTCACTAATGTGCGTTTCCTCCAGACCACTTTCTGTCACCAAGCCGGCATCGGATGTCAAAATAACATCAATGAGTGATGAGGTCTGAGGTGTTACTCTAGTGGGTGTCTTAATAAGCTGTGTCAGATTCAAGGTACAGCACAGATCACTCAGAGCGTGAGCCTCCGGGCCGTTATTCATCATATTACAATTCAGGTCACCAGCTACAAATATCTCCTTTCCAAATGTAAGAGCATGCGTGTAGTTGTCCATGAAATCATCGTCAAAAAAGGATACAGAACAGTCCGGAGGTCTGTAAACAATGCACAGCAGTATAGATTTTAGTTGTTTATGTTGAATTTGCAACCATAATTGTTGAAAGCCAGAATCTGAAATTTCAGATAGTTCCTTTAGGACTTTTGTCTTAAAGGGAAACAAGGGTCTAGAAAAAGTTTACCTTAAATTAAAGTATATCTGCACAGGTTTCCAAAAATAGTGGTGGTCCGGCTGTACTCTGCCCTATGTTTTACTGACAGCGTTTTGAAAGTGCTAAAAATACAACTTTCAACCATACATGGCCGCCAAATTGGAAGTTGGAAATGAAATCGAGGCTGTTAAGTCACATTAGACAACAGTCCTGTTCATGTCCATGTCAAAGAGGAACATGTCAAAACATTGTTCACTGTGTTGTTGTTGGCTGTTCTAATTCTACTAATAACTCGAAAGGAGTTGGCTTTCATAAACTGCCAGGAAATGCACAGCAAAGGAAAATATGGCTTGCATGCTAAAATAAAGCGGGATAATTTACCAAAAGACGAGAACTGTTTTGTCTGTTCAGACCCCTTCTACGCCGATAGCTACAAGCGAGATCTTCAGGTACGTATAAAACAAGATTTTCGACGATTTAAATATATATTTGACTGAATCATGAAACACAAAGTTCTACAGTAGCTGTGTTATTATCTTATAGTGTATAATTAGTTGATCCAGAATCTTCCAAACGATTATTTGATGGTTTTGGCGAGAATTGTAAGTTGGCAAAATTTGTCACGAAACAAACTGAGAAATGCATAATTTAAAGGCAGGTGAAAGAAATGTTTTATCGTAAATATTACACAGAAAGGATACTAAATCCTACTAATACTAAAAACTAATGGTGCTTTTTACAATTATTTGGTTATTTATTATTTAAAATGTGACTTCTTTTTCTTGCGGTGACGCAAGTAGTGGCCTAATTGTTTTAAACATTTTCCTTAATTAATAATTAGGCAGAGCTTCTCGGAACAAAATCAAAGAAAAGAAAACTCAAGGAAGACGCCGTTCCCTCCATATTTGAATATGCTCCAGAACAAAAGAAAAGAAAAGCTAGTATAGCTCGGGCAAGTCATCAAAGAAAACAGGAGGTGAGTTTTTGAGCGTTTTTTTTGGGTTACTAGAACTTGATTTCTGTGTGCCGCCCACTGGATTTGATGCCCTTATTAAGGTGAAAAATCGCAGGCTTACAACTGAAATATGTAAGGGTTGGGTTTATATAACTCAGAATTAAGTAAAACATGTGTTCCTCTTTTGTGTAGATTTTCTAGTATCAAGAATAGATTTACGTCAGGAGCCCTGGGCCCCTGTTTACTTTTATTTGTAAATTATTATTATTAAAGTTTAGACTGCTGTTCAGGGTATTATACCGAAAGAAATAAAAGCACTCTATGCAGGATCAGATACATGTATTTAGAGATCACAACACAAAATATGATACCCTTATCTAAGGACTGAACACCTAAAAAGACATACCCTATAGGGTGACACATAGGTACCTATACAACTTACATTGGTATGAGAGTACCCCCTCCCCTCCCCCGGTCAAAAATCTGATAACAAACCTGTTTTTTAGTCTATAAAATAGTGAAGCATACCCAGGAAAACTGACTGCCTTTCGTTTTAGTTAGTAAGAAATGCGAGTTACCCGGTGTTCGAGTTAACGGATTCACCTACTCCGAGTTGTGCAGTGATTCCGAAAATAAAATGCTTCGTTTTTTACACTCAGATAATACACGCCCTGCTCGAGAATGAGTCTGGAAGCACCATCCCGCCACCATTTTCGGGAGAACAAGAATTCTCCGATTTGCCACTTCAAAAGGCAACTGAAACCGTTTCAGTGGTGACAGAGGAAATAACAACTAAAAGGGAAGTCAAAACTTCTCCAATAGCATTGTAACTGCTTCTCTCGAGTAACTGGTTCTAATCTTCTCGTAGTTCTTTGAGTTGCAAAGTCCTTGAGCACAAAGAGAAGATATGGAAGAGCTTGCCATTACTATGGTGGAGCCCTAGAAATTATGAATGAATTAGCACCTAGAAACTACATCATTTGCCATGAATATGTAGACCCATATTTATATTTCTTCAAATAACATTGTCGTTGCGAGCCGTGGGTTTGAGTCGACTACAGTACATTACAGTACAGTGCTACCGTGTCGTTACTGAGACCACATTTTATCCCGTGATTGTCTTGTCTTTATCTTGAATAAAAATCATATTTCCATTAAAAATACTTGAAATAATAGGGTAAGTAAGCTTTTTAGCTGTTACAACTGCTCTAAATCTTTCGCTTTATTAGCATTATAGGAAAATCACATGCCTGACTCGGTAATTCCACGTTAAATTCCACGAGAAAACTGTTGTCGCCCGAGTCGCTTCGACGAGGCCGATATCAGTTTTTCGAGTGCAATTTAACGTGGAATTACCGAGTCAGGCATGTGATTTTCCTTGAATCGCATAGTCCGATGAATTACTTGAAGATGTAGTACTTTTGTTGATATTTTGCTAAGTTATAAATAGTGCGCGTAGTCTACAGTGGTGATTCCACTCTGAATCACCACTCCGTCTCAGTCGATTAGCATCTGATTTCGCAAATGCACCGTGCGATTCAGCTTTGGCTATGCGATCCTATAGGTAAATTCATTGCTTGACGAGGGAATTCCACGTTAAATTTCACGCGAAAAAGAAATTTAACGTGGAATTCCCGAGTCGGGCAATAAATTTTCTTTGAATCCCATTGCATCTAGTGATTTATGAAAATAAATTAAATAAAGAATATATAGTCAGTCTGAAAGTTGCTAAAATTCAATTCCCGCCACGCGCCAGGAACCCATTGCGCGGTAAACTAACGAGCGAATAATAGGAATCAAGCTAAAATTAGACTGAGACTCACACGAGGTTCAACTAAAAGTGCAGTCGTTGTTCACAAAATTTGGTTTTCCGACATCAGAACTGCATTTTTATGCATGAAAACACCAGTATTTTATTTAGGTACACTTAATTTCGATCTAATCTTTACCAAGAAAGCGAAAGTGCATTAACTGGAGACAAAATTTTGAATGTCTGTGAAAGATTTACAAAACCGGCGGCCTGTCTTTAGCTCTTTAGCTATTTCAGACAGCTCGTGTCAACCCTGTTATTCTCTTTCGCTATTAAGTATCACTTTGTAATTCATTGACACAAATAAATTATGTTGTTGTTGTTGTTGTTGTCGATAAGTGAAAATCAAAAACCTGACAAACCGAAGAGCTGCTGCACAAGTATACGCATAAACTTGTAAGTATTAAGCCAGTGTTCCTTACTTTATAAGCAAATTCAGTACCAAATGTTAATGCTCAATTTCTGTCTCACAATAAATAAGCCTGTTTTTAAACTGTTGAATGTTTAATACTACAAAATTTTCCTTGTACGTATACCACGATTTTAGTACCGTTCTGTAGCCGTGCTTTTCGTCCTGTTTTTACTGTTTCAGTCATTTAGCTTCTCTGTGTGAATATTACATGTCTTTGAATTTTTTTAAAAATCAGCAAATCCACGAAGCCCCAGCTTTTTCGTTCAAAATCAAACATTTTTGCTGCAGTTGTTTTTGTTGATTTCTCGGATTAGCTAGAGTCGCTATTGTTCAGTCGAGGGCCAAAACATGTCATTTCTCGTGAAAAACGGAATAAAAGATATATAATTTTCACCTTCTTTGACTACTGTTAACTTTGTGAATATCCTGGTTTGTAATTTTAACATGATTTGTGTCTCTGTTCGCGATAATAAAAATAAACAAAATATTTACGCGCGGGCTTCCTGTACATCGTTGAATACTGCTTTTCAAACCGTTGAATTCCACAAAATATTAACCGCTTAGTTAGCCTTTTGAGTCGTGCTATGGGATTCTATAGAAAATAACTATTTTTCAAAGAAAACCCTAAAAAAAAACGGGAAATTTCCCTAATGCTTGTCTAAAACTTCAAATCACACCTTTACAAGAAGCACAGGCCATAACACAGTTTGTTTAAGCCGCGGGGCAAAGGATTTTCATATTTTCGAAATTAAAGAAAGTCTTGTTGTTCTCTAACTGGTCTGAAATGAGATCTGGTTATTTTGCAAAACCCAAATCACAAAGTTTCATGTTTAATAACTTTTTAAATACTGAACAAAGGCAACTGCTTCTACTAGGCGGAACGGCCTCTTCTGGCTTCGAAAGGGTAATAAGCGAATGGTAGCTCTGAAGACACAGGACGATTGGGAGTGCTGTAAATACGACTACAGGGATATAAGCGATTTGTAGTGATAATTCTGTGTATTCTTATTCCGGAATACGGTCAATCGAACGCGTGTGTTGGGTCAGGTGCCATGCAACTTGCTTGGTTTAATATGTTATGAATTTATTAGCTTGTTTATTCGGGAAGTTTTCTTTTATAGGTTATCAACTGAAAATAGAACAAAGCAGGCGAGTCTGTAACACTTCCTTTATTCGGCAAAGTTCTTTCAAAGTAGATGGATCGACGCGAGCATTACGGGTTATCAAAACAAGGAGCGTTCATATCTCCTATACGTTACTGCGTTAGTTGGGCTATTTTTAGATTATTTTAATTGCCAATTGGTGGGTTGCACCTTGGCGGAACAAAAGCTGCCTCATTAGCTACTTTTGTTATACCAAACAACATGGCTGCTACGCTTTTGTGATTTTATTCAACAATAGTGGGAAACCGTTCTAAAAATAACCTAACTTGGCATTCTTTCAGGTAAATTTTGACTTATTTTGGTTATATTGCGTTTCAATAGTTATGTTTGAGTTTTAGAAGTAATTTACAAAATTCGCGGCCGTGTTATATCGGAGATATCCGGCTCGAATCTGTATCTACTGTAAATAGTACATAGGGTGCAAGAGCTTTAATTTATTAACCTTCGCAAATTTGTGTTGACTCACTCTGATAGTGATACAGTCTAAGTAGTACATACATGTAAATATTTCTACCAGTAACATAAATATAGTGACTATAATCTAACTATTCGTATGAGAACAAAGTTACTAATAGGTGTCACGAATTATAACATATTTTTACGTTACATGTTTTTACTTGTATGATTGCACATTGCTAGTTTTAGCTCACTCATTACTGTTCTGAAACTGCCTTCCTAGCATCTTATAAGTTTCCGCTACAATTCATTTTGCATCACTTGTACGTTTTCTAAGCTAAAATGTTGTGTCGGAGCACTTTGTTAGAGCACAAGCGCTGTCTTCAAATAGAATTATGGAATAGTAATGACACATTTCAATTACATCGAAAACACCAAAAAGACCGTACGAAGGGACAGAATATGGTATGTTCTCCTTGTAATGAATCTCCATTATATTTTTTTAGCAAAACAGGATTTTGGACACAAAATATTGCTGAACTCGAATAAATACTATTTGATACGACAAGAAGATCATTTGAAAAAGCGGTTTTGACAAGCATACGACCAACTTACTGAAGTTTGTTGTTCCCACGCAGAAGAATCGACCTTGCAACTGAATAACTCAACAACTCAACTAGCTTAGCTAGACCGTTGATAGGAGTGAAATTGTTTCGTTGGTCACGTAATAACACATACACTAAGTAGTGTATGGATATGCGAAATATGCATGAATGGAAACGATATTCTATTTTCGAGCGCAAACAAAGGCTAAAAGAGTGCAAACAACAGAGCGTATTACACGGTTTATCGCGCGCACGCAAGCAGATAGTTGAAGTAATTAAGCTAGTGTGGTGAAAATAAACAACTTTGCTTTCGGTTGGAATTCGTGAGATGTAGAATTACACAAAAAAAATATTATCGGACCTATCTCTATATAAGTAACATAATTATTACTTCGGCTGTGCAGTTATACTTGTGAGGTATACGGTGGTGATGTTACGATGATATGTGCCTTGCGTAAATAGTTTTATTTTTTAATAGCTTTCTCAATTACTAATTGTGCTTTTTCGACGCTCCATAGCTTGTCTTTACTTCATTTCGTGACAAGTAGAATTTCTCCCAGTCAGCAGGCAACTGTCCCTTGTTTTCATTAGGTGTTTTATATCCTGGTCGATAAAGGGACACTGCCGGTATCGGATTTTCATGGTCTTAATAGGGGCATGTCTATCCAGTACGCTACAGAAATGATCATTGAAATGTTCGAGCTTTTCATTGACGTCATCAATTGATGAATTATCATACCACGGAACTTGTAGTAGATCAATCACAAATCCAAAAGAGTCATAGTGCTTATAACTTCTGGTGGTGACGTAAGTAGGCGCAGGGTTTGGTAGTTTAAGTTTCAATATTGAGTAGACCAAATAGTGGTCACTAATGTGCGTTTCCTCCAGACCACTTTCTGTCACCAAGCCGGCATCGGATGTCAAAATAACATCAATGAGTGATGAGGTCTGAGGTGTTACTCTAGTGGGTGTCTTAATAAGCTGTGTCAGATTCAAGGTACAGCACAGATCACTCAGAGCGTGAGCCTCCGGGCCGTTATTCATCATATTACAATTCAGGTCACCAGCTACAAATATCTCCTTTCCAAATGTAAGAGCATGCGTGTAGTTGTCCATGAAATCATCGTCAAAAAAGGATACAGAACAGTCCGGAGGTCTGTAAACAATGCACAGCAGTATAGATTTTAGTTGTTTATGTTGAATTTGCAACCATAATTGTTGAAAGCCAGAATCTGAAATTTCAGATAGTTCCTTTAGGACTTTTGTCTTAAAGGGAAACAAGGGTCTAGAAAAAGTTTACCTTAAATTAAAGTATATCTGCACAGGTTTCCAAAAATAGTGGTGGTCCGGCTGTACTCTGCCCTATGTTTTACTGACAGCGTTTTGAAAGTGCTAAAAATACAACTTTCAACCATACATGGCCGCCAAATTGGAAGTTGGAAATGAAATCGAGGCTGTTAAGTCACATTAGACAACAGTCCTGTTCATGTCCATGTCAAAGAGGAACATGTCAAAACATTGTTCACTGTGTTGTTGTTGGCTGTTCTAATTCTACTAATAACTCGAAAGGAGTTGGCTTTCATAAACTGCCAGGAAATGCACAGCAAAGGAAAATATGGCTTGCATGCTAAAATAAAGCGGGATAATTTACCAAAAGACGAGAACTGTTTTGTCTGTTCAGACCCCTTCTACGCCGATAGCTACAAGCGAGATCTTCAGGTACGTATAAAACAAGATTTTCGACGATTTAAATATATATTTGACTGAATCATGAAACACAAAGTTCTACAGTAGCTGTGTTATTATCTTATAGTGTATAATTAGTTGATCCAGAATCTTCCAAACGATTATTTGATGGTTTTGGCGAGAATTGTAAGTTGGCAAAATTTGTCACGAAACAAACTGAGAAATGCATAATTTAAAGGCAGGTGAAAGAAATGTTTTATCGTAAATATTACACAGAAAGGATACTAAATCCTACTAATACTAAAAACTAATGGTGCTTTTTACAATTATTTGGTTATTTATTATTTAAAATGTGACTTCTTTTTCTTGCGGTGACGCAAGTAGTGGCCTAATTGTTTTAAACATTTTCCTTAATTAATAATTAGGCAGAGCTTCTCGGAACAAAATCAAAGAAAAGAAAACTCAAGGAAGACGCCGTTCCCTCCATATTTGAATATGCTCCAGAACAAAAGAAAAGAAAAGCTAGTATAGCTCGGGCAAGTCATCAAAGAAAACAGGAGGTGAGTTTTTGAGCGTTTTTTTTGGGTTACTAGAACTTGATTTCTGTGTGCCGCCCACTGGATTTGATGCCCTTATTAAGGTGAAAAATCGCAGGCTTACAACTGAAATATGTAAGGGTTGGGTTTATATAACTCAGAATTAAGTAAAACATGTGTTCCTCTTTTGTGTAGATTTTCTAGTATCAAGAATAGATTTACGTCAGGAGCCCTGGGCCCCTGTTTACTTTTATTTGTAAATTATTATTATTAAAGTTTAGACTGCTGTTCAGGGTATTATACCGAAAGAAATAAAAGCACTCTATGCAGGATCAGATACATGTATTTAGAGATCACAACACAAAATATGATACCCTTATCTAAGGACTGAACACCTAAAAAGACATACCCTATAGGGTGACACATAGGTACCTATACAACTTACATTGGTATGAGAGTACCCCCTCCCCTCCCCCGGTCAAAAATCTGATAACAAACCCGTTTTTTAGTCTATAAAATAGTGAAGCATACCCAGGAAAACTGACTGCCTTTCGTTTTAGTTAGTAAGAAATGCGAGTTACCCGGTGTTCGAGTTAACGGATTCACCTACTCCGAGTTGTGCAGTGATTCCGAAAATAAAATGCTTCGTTTTTTACACTCAGATAATACACGCCCTGCTCGAGAATGAGTCTGGAAGCACCATCCCGCCACCATTTTCGGGAGAACAAGAATTCTCCGATTTGCCACTTCAAAAGGCAACTGAAACCGTTTCAGTGGTGACAGAGGAAATAACAACTAAAAGGGAAGTCAAAACATTTGCGACTTGCGGAACTCAGTGTTGGCTGGGAGAGGAAATGACGACCCAAGTGGAAGTCAAAACATTTGCGAATTGTGGTACTCAGTGGCTGGCAGAGGAAACAGGAGACGCATTGCTACTCATTGACCATACATACAGTTGTGTACCGCCATGGAATCCACAGGTGCCGTTTTCTGATGAACCTAAACAGCCACTTAGCTCTACTCCAAAGAAGGCATCCAACCTACCTCCACTAGAAGTACCGCTAGATCTTGGTGCCGACATTACGCAATCCTCAGACGACGATGAAAGTGACGAGTCTTTTCATGTCAGTTTTGGCGAATTGGATGACACAAGCGATGGAGATAATACAATGGACGCAGAGAAAAACGAGTTTGACAAAATGTGTACTGTCCCCAAATATATTGTATTTGAAGATCATCTCCTTGAATTATTCAAGCGTTGCGCAGTCTGCGGAAAAGAGGTCGTTGAAAACGTTCTTGCCAAAAAAGGCTCTGCATTGAAAGTAACTACTTATTGCCAGAATTCTCATTCGTTTGAATGGAACTCTCAACCATCTGTGAAAAGGGCGGCCGCAGGGAACCTGTTACTTTCTAGCGCTATTTTATTTACAGGTAATACGTTTTCGCGCGTTTCAGAGATGGCCTCGATTATTAACCTTGCGTTCCCTGGCGAGTCCTACTATCTCAATTGCCAGAACATGCACCTCTTCCCCGTCATAAACAAGCGCTGGCAGCAGGAAAGAGCTACCGTGCTAGCTGATGTCCGGGAGAGAGGGTCTGTGACACTCATAGGAGATGGACGTTGTGACTCGCCAGGGTTCAACGCTAAGTATGGAACATATACTATGATGGAAGAAGACACCCACAAAATTGTAGATTTTGAGGTTGTTCATGTGAAGCAAACAACAAGCTCCCAAGCTATGGAGAAGAGAGGTTTCCAACTCTGCCTAGACCGTGCATTGCAGAGCGGAATACCTGTCAACATCGTGGGTACAGATCGGCACATTGGGATTAAGGCTCTCATGAGAAACGAGTACAAGCAGCGTGGCGTTGACCATCAGGTAGACGTATGGCACGTTTGTAAGAACGTAAAAACCAAACTGGGAAACAAGGCTAAGACGTGTGCGGGTAACGTTCAGTTGCTAAAGGAGAAATCGATCAACGTTTTACATCATGTAACTGACAAGCACGAATGGGACTCGTCAGTTCTGTACAATCGCTGTCCACACGATCCCATTATTCCGAACGCACGCCGCAAAACAAAGTGGCTAAAGCAAGGTACACCTGCACACGAGGCGTTGAAACAGGTGGTTCTCGATAAGAAGCTGCTAAATGATTTTGAGCTGTTAACAATGTTTATTCACGCGGGTGCCCTTGAAGTTTATCACTCGCTGTACAACAAATACATGCCAAAGCGACATCATTTTGGATATAAAGCGATGCTGGCTCGAACACAACTAGCTGCACTGGATCATAACTCAGGCTCTGACCGGGAACAAGCAGTGACAACTAGTGGCGAGAAACGATATCGCTACGTTTACCCCCAAAGGGATGAAGGATTGGGTGGTTAAGCCTGTCTTCGAAAAGAAGGCAAAGCCGCACGTACCTGAGATGCTTCGTGCAGTGTTGGAAACACGCGACACAGGGGAAGAACTTGAGCAAGTTGTAGTGCCGGATCTTCCAAAGAACATCGCACCGATACCCTGCCCATCTAAAGAGGAGCTGCGAGCACGGCATGCATCCAGATTTGCCAAAAGAAAATAACTTTCCCAACACTCGCATTGTAGTCATATGCTTTGTAAAGGCGGGTTTCCATATAATCGTCCCGATCGCTGGATTCTTTTGTTTTGCGTATTAATTTACGCTTCGAATCACACCGAACAAAAGAATCATCGATCAGGGTGGTTATATGGGAACCAGCCTTTAGGAACCATTCATTAATAGGGTCTTTAAAAAACCACGACGGCGGCGGCAGTGATGACGGGACGTAAAAAGTGTTCGGTGATTCCTTATTTCCTTTATTCACCTCTAATTACTTTTCACATCCAAATCGTCGAAATATATAATAAGCATAGAATTCCCTTCACGCCGAACGAATGATGGAGCGATTTACTTTTTGACGTTGGCGTTTTCTATGAAACGTGAAACGTATGGTTTTCGATTCACGTTGTGTTTTTGCAGACGACGGTCAAACGTAGACAACTGCGCGCATTTTCACGTGCTGCTATATATTGTACTTTGTAATTAGGGCTATTGTTTTATGCTGTCGTCCTTGACGTCACCGTTGTGGTTTCTTAAACTCCCTATTAATTATAGGAGGGGGTGGGGGAAAATATACTTTTTTCCAGGAAACCACCTACCTTCTGGAATTATTTTCAGGTCCCCCCCTCTGAGTAGATTTGCATAAATCCTAATTAATGAGTGTTTGTTTTTCATGCTTTAATTGCATAAAATTTAACTACATAATGGTATTTAGTCAGTTATGGATTTACTGCATGTTGACTGCCAATATGAGCAACTAGGCAATGTATTTCCCCAGGGGAAATTTTGTAGTAAAAAGTCTCTAAAATGTACGTTTTATACGTTTTTGAAAGACAATTCTAAAGTTAATATCACTTGTTTTTCAAGCTCTTTTCTATCCAAAGTTAAGGTCCCCACTAGATGCATTCAGAAATATTTTGGGACCCATCTTTTTATTCCTCCAAAATTTGTAGCATGCCCAATTTCTCGCCCATATCCTTCTACAATAAATAATGAACAAATCCCCTAAATTAGTTTTGAAACAGGGGGTGTATCATGGTTTACCTCTACATCTTCACAGTTTTACAAATTCGAGCAGTTCCCGTTTGTGTCCTTTTTCATTTTAAGCAATTGCAGGAGAAAATAAAATTCCAAAAGGCCCATGTATAAATAACAACTTAATCTGTTTGGGCTCCTGTTTATTTCTTCTTCTACTTTGGCTCCGATCTTTGCTTAGTAGAAAGGGGAATGCTCGAAATCTACCAATTATGGCACACTGGACTTTTTCAAAGTCTGGAAAAATGCATTTAGCCGACCGTCAATCAAATGAGTACAGCCTAGATTAAATAAGTCTGGGCGGTACTCCTTTGCATGAATGCTTTATAGGCTCCGCATTTGATCGACGGTCAGCAAAATGCACTTTCCAAGCGAGACTTGAAACTTCCAAGGTCGCACTTCAATGAAAATGAAATCTCTGAAATCTGATGCCACATTTAAACGTCTTTTGTCGTATTCATCCTGGCCATGAGTCATTTCCCTCAGCATCTTTAAAACCTGTGTACATGTCAAGGGGATCAGGATGGGCATCCCGAATGGCAGAAACAACACAGGAAGGAATCACTCTTCTGTTCCCCTTACCAGTCTGTTATACGTCTACCATGTGAACTGGCGGTATCCTGCTAGTCTCAGACTCCTACGAATAATCAGTCCAAAAATACACTAATATATACATGTAGAGCCATTGTGAAAAAACTAAGAACAAGAATTCACAAGTGTAAACAATACATTGGAAAAAATGGACATCTTATATAATATGGAAATATCTTATATTCTAGAATAATGTTGGAAATGGCATGTAAATTTACATACTATGGAACTGGCCAAAAAACTATAGAAATTAATTATGGAAATATGGCAATATTCTGGAAATTGTCTGGAAATAAGATTTCCATACTATGGAGAGGTCCAGTTTTTCCTGTGATACCTACAATACAACGGATCCTATTTTACTGGGATTTTAATCGGAAAGCGCATTTGTGGTTCGCCAACAACTTAATGGCTTAACAATATATTAGGCACTTCCGGTGGCCAATAAAGAATATCAATATCAACTTTTATTACTTCCAGGGGCGTACCTGACTGTAAGCCAGTTAAGTACGGGCTTAAAAGATTTTGGGCGGATTTTTTGTTTTCGAACGGCCAAATTGAAAAAAACGTTTTTTTGTGTGTTTTCATAATCCAAAAATGTTTGCCGAGAGTGTCAACTAAAGGTCCAACTAAAGTTACTTTATGGCCTGTAAACCCCGGGTCTTGTACCGGTGTAAATTGGTAACCGTATATCAGCAACATTCCGGTGGCGGGCTTAAAGCTCAAAAATGCCCAGGAACGCCCCTGACTTCCATCACATTACAGTCGTTTTCCTTGTTACGCGACCGCCGTTTGTTACTTTCCCGAAACACGGCAATGCACTTCCGTCAATCATCGCTGTCAAACTTGTTGTCATACAATTAAAAGAGAAGATTCTTACGCATTCTGTGGTGGATCTTCCAGTCTATCGTTTCGTATTTGGTGAAGGCCGACGAGTGCCGTTCTTAATTAAAACATCGGCAAGTAAACACACTAGCCTAAACGACTCGTGCTGAGTTATGCACTGCAGTTGGATTTCTGCTAAACAATGGAAGAGAAATACAAATTACAGTGTAATACACTAGTGCTAATGTTAATGTATCAAATCACAAACAAACGCACGTGTACTGTTACATGCTGTCATTTCCAAAGTTTCATTTCTACCTTGAAGATCCAGTCGGTCACATAGAACGTCCATTTCCTGGCAGCAAATTCTTTATTTTTGGAAACCTGTGCAAATATACTTTAATTTAAGATAAACGTTTTCTAGACCCTTGTTTCCCTTTAAGCGAGGCTCGAGTGTAGACACTGACGCCTCCTTCGCGTTTCTTCAGTCGATCTTGTCGGAACAGCTTATAGCCCTCTATTTCTACCTCAGCGTTGGTAACGGTGGAGTTGAGCCAAGACTCTGATAAGGCCAATATGTCAATATGTCAGTTGCAAGGTCGATTCTTCTGCGTGGGAACAACAAACTTCAGTAAGTTGGTCGTACTGCTTTTTCAAATGATCTTCTTGTCGTATCAAATAGTATTTATTCAAGTTCAGCATTATTTTGTGTCCAAAATCCTGTTTTGCTAAAAAGATATAATGGAGGTTCATTACAAGGAGAACATACCATATTCTGTCCCTTCGTACGGTCTTGTTTGGTGTAATTGAAATTTGTCATTACTATTCCATAATTCTATTTGAAGACAGCGCTTGTGCTCTAAATAAGTACTCCGACACAAACTCTTAGCTTAGAAGTATGTACTACTTAGACTGTATCACTATCAGAGTGAGTCAACACAAATTTGCGAAGGTTAATAAATTAAAGCTCTTGCACCCTATGATACTATTTACAGTAGATACAGATTCGAGCCGGATATCTCCGATATAACACGGTCGCGAATTTTGAAAATTACTTCTAAAACTCAAACATAACTATTGAAACGCAATATAACCAAAATAAGTCAAAATTTACATGAAAAAGAGAAACATTTCTATAAATTTATCGAGGCTTCTTGTGTTCCAGATGAATGCAGTATTTAGTTGAATGAATAATAATCGGGAACAATTTATTTGTACTTTTAAAAAACATTGTTACATAGCCATAAGTTTTCCAGACACAACGCACGCTCTCATTGGCTGATTTAGGGTCACGTGGCAGTCATCAAATTTCAATGTTTCCCGCGCGGGCAACCACGTGATCACATCGTGACAGAAGATGGTGTGATTGTCGCGCGCGCCACTGGCTAGCTAAAGGCGGGAAATATTTGTTTACCAAAATGTCTAGATATTCATCAAAAGCTGACCATTTCTCGTCGAAAGAAAGCATTCAAAATGCTCGTATCCGGTAGGTCCTGTATTTATGCACACCTTTGCCTCTAGAAAAACTTATGTCTATATAATAAATTCCTTTTACGATTCTACACCAACCTACCAAAATTCAATCGTCTGCGTTGAAAACTTTTTAAAATATATAACTCATGCCGTTTTTAAGGTCGTTTGTGCCCACCGTGTTGGGGCTGATTTGGCTTTTTGGGCTGAAACAGCTCTTTTGAATTTACAGTGTATATTTCCCGCTTATTAGTATGTTGGGTTACATGTGGTTTATCGATTAGTTTCATAACGATTTCATAACTATTCCCTACTGTGCCGAAAGCTGAATAGCGAGCGAGGAAGAAAAGTGCCGATTTTTGGGTAATCTTTGAGGTAAGTGTGTGCTTTGGCGAGGTCGACTTGCCTACCTTGTAAATTTTGTTAGAGCCTAGGCCAACGGTCAAAATTTCGAATCCTAATAAACTGCTTTAGAAGGCCCCAAATCGCCAAAAAACCACTCACACAACTTCATTAAGTATCAATCTTTTATTATTGAAGATTCATTTCGTAGGAATCGGAAAAGAAAATTCACACGAAGCAATTATTTAAACTCTTCTGAGATCGTTATGAAACTAATCGATAAACCACAGGTAACCCAACATACTAATAAGCGGGAAATATACGTCGAGTCTGGGAAGCCTGTGGTATAAAATGAATTTCGGCTTGGAGGCCATTTACTATTGCCTTCAAAATGTAGGCTGCTCAAGACAGTACCTTTAAAGCGGAACATCCGAAGAGCTCGGTGCTGATTTTTAGACTCTGAATTTCTAACGAGACCTGAAACAACCATGGGAGCTGATAGGAGGCGGTAGTTAAGTTATGAAGAATTTTCATAAGAGGTTACGCGTACGTAGACTATTAAAGAGACGACCGGCTCCCCTTATGTACGTATTACTTACTGATAAATGTAAAAACGCTCAGTTGCTAGATTCGAAACAATTAAACCGGAGACTGTCAAGGTCTATCAATTGGATTAGTCAGTATAAAAACTGCTACTTGAAAACAACAACATCAACTGCCCCTAATGTTATGAGGAATATAATTATTGTTGTTCTGGGTCGGGTTGTTCAAAGGGTGGATCACCCTATCCACCGGGGAAAGCCTTATCCAGTGGATAAGTATTAACCAAATTAATCAAAATGTAAAAATGCACTCGTTATAGACTATATATGGCACTCAAAAATCTTAAAAGAGAATAATACTCTCCTCGTTGCTAACAGTATGTCAAGCTGTTCTTATAATTGGTACTCACACTGTATATCCAGTGGGTGGGATCAATTTCTATTATCTTTCACATTATTGTATAGTTTATTCTATTAACTTAACACGATCCTCGTGGAAACCAGCGCCACGAAACAGCGTGTATAAATAGTTTTATCTACTTATGGTAGTTTCGATAGCCGCAACATCAACTCCTCCCCCCTTAGGTACTGTTGCTAAGTCACACGAGTCGTAAACTTTTTAACCCGAGGAAATTCAAAACAAACGCGCCCACTGAAACATCACTGAGTTTGGCGAGTCTTCCTAACATTGCGAACGATTGATATATATAATTCCTATCTTTATCTAAAATTATGGCGGCGGTATTTTCACGGATGTACATTGGTCTAACGTGCTTTTAATTGACAGGTGTACAGTAAGATAGAGATACGTTTATTTCACTCAAAAAAGGAATTTCAACAATGATTAACTAAATAGGCAAGACCTGAATAAGCCGAAGGGTTTGGAACCGAATGAATTATTTTAATTTGTGTCATAAAATATATGGTCTAAAGAAAAAAGGGAACGAAAATGTATTCATTCACTCTAGTCATGTTCACTAGGCCCTTTGCAGGACCTGGTCACGTGATCTTTTTAGCCTGTCAATCAAAAGCAAAATTGGCGCTAGAACAACATGAATGCCAGAAATGGAAAGAGCAAGCCAAAATTAGTAAAACTAATTATAGAAAACTCTTAGACTATAATTTAACTTAATTTAACAGAGTTTGTGAGGCTTGCCAGCAAGAAAAAAAAATATAGAGTTTAAACAAAATTGCCATTCCTTCAGTTTTAAAGATATGAACCTAAAACTTGGGCTTTCTCTCATACAAGTGGGTTTAAATAAATGAAGTCAGATTTTTTTTCCCTCCAAGGCAACAACGTGATTGCATTCCTACAAAAGGTACATTCTGGATTTGTTCGCTTTCCCAATTTCTCGTTGTAATCATCGATTCCCTTTTATCGCATGTAATAGTTTCAGTTTCAGTTTAATTTATTTGCCGCAAATATAAATAATAAACTTACAAAGAATAAAATAAGTGGCGGGATAGCCCAATAGAAACCACAAAGGCTTGTGAGGGTTTGTGCCACCTCGTTACAATTAAGGGTGCGTTCGATTGACCGAATGTGTAAGAATAAGAATACACAGAATTATCACTACAAATCGCTTATACTGATCGGGAACATTTAGTCACTGGAACAATAAATGTATCCTGAATATCACATTTCAGCAAACGTTAGTAGCTTATAGTGCAAAATGTGCCTGAACCAGTGATTTCCAGAGATTATTCCATCTATTCTTATTCCAGAATACGGTCAATCGAACGCGCACTAAGTAATGGTTCGCGTAAGAACAGGAGCACTTAACGGCCAAGAATGCACAAAGGTGTTAATTTTTCTACTATTGAAACTTGATATCTCATTGGTTATACAGAAATAAACTTCCTAAAAATAGGAAAGAACTCTGATTTCACAATATTTTTTTAAGGAAATGATTGATTTTACTATGTAGAAAGAGAGAAAGAAATCCTATTTGGGGAACATTGAAATATTTTATAATATCTCAGCTTTTGTTTTAGTGTCTTTCTATTGGCTGAATTTGTTTTGGAATCAAAAACAACGAGCGATTTCATGCATTTTACTTTTAAAACATTAAAACCACTAGTCCAAGAGATATCTTAATTGAACCATTTTCTATTTGGGATTAATGAAATACAGGAGCCCCTGATAACTAGGAGCGTCCATCCCGCATACTAGGCCAATGTCACAGCGTTTTTACAAGTTAGGTTATTTTTAGAACGGTTTCCCGCTATTGTTGGGTAGCAATTATTCCTATGGGAATCAAATCACAAACATGTAGTATCCATGTTGTTTAGTATAACAAAAGTAGCTAATGAGGCATCTTTTGTTCCGCCACGGTGCAATCTACCAATTGGCGGGGAAAATAATCTAAAAATAGCCCAACTTGTAAAAACGCTGTGACAACGATATAGGATATATGGACGCTCCTAGTTATGGGCTCCTGTGAAATAATAATAATAATAAATTATTTCTATAGCGCCATAATCCACTAATTGCCCTACAATGAATACTGGTAAAGAAAAATGTAAGAATATATATAAAGTTAAAATAACATATGTATACTACTAAAACTACTGGAACAACTAAAAACTACTATGAAAATCATTAATTAGAATCACAATTAAAAAGAATTAAAAACTGCTAATACACGGGCTCATTCTTATCTTAGCTGGTAATGAGTTACATAACTTAGGTGCAGCAACTCGGAAAGGGCGAGCGAAAGAGCTGCTTTAAGTACGTGTAGGAATGTACGCGTGAAACATATTACTAATGTAGGGTGGAGCTAATTTATTTAGAGCCTTATATGTAAGTAAAAGTACTTTAAAACAATACGCTGCTCTACAGGTAGCCAGTGGAGTTCCTTGAGGACAGGAGTAATATGATCATGTTTTGATTTACCGGTAATTAAACGCGCAGCGCAGTTCTGAACATACTGTATTCTATCATTTTGATACTTGAGTAAGCATACAATAAAGCATTACAATTATCTAATCCACAGGATATAAATGCATGAACCAGTATCTTAGTAATGTCTTCTGACAGATATTGCCTTATCTTAGCTATCCTCGTTAAGTGAAAAAAATGAAGACTTACAAATAGTGGACACATGTTTCTCGAGGATCATGCTGTTACTGATCGAAAACTACTCCGATATTCCTGGCAGAAAGCGAAGGTTGAACATGATCCTTGCCAACTGTAATACTGATCATTTAAGTACGGTCGGGGATGATGATGTGCACTAATAATAAGAAGTTCAGTCTTGTCCGTATTTAACCTAAGTTTGTTCTGCAGCATCCACTTATCTATATCACTGACACAGGCTTCAATTTTCACTATGGATGACTCGTGATCGTCCCCAGATGTAGACTCGAAGGAGAGGTACAATTGGGTGTCATCCGCGTAGAAATGGAAGCCCATGTCATGATTCCTAACGATATCCTCCTAAAGGAGAAGTGTAAAGTAGGTAAAGGAGTGGCCCTAAAACTGAATGTGAGGTACACCACAGTGCATGTTACGACTAGAAGACTTTTTTCTCCCAATGACTACAGCCTGTTTTCTAATGCTAAGTTAATATTTAAACCAGTGTAGAGCCTTTCCACATATGCCAAAACGACAGGACAACCTCTCTAAAAAGATCGTATGATCAACAGTATCGAAAGCTGCAGATAAATTTAGCAATAACAAAATAACCGTACGGTTATTGTCGATAGCAGTAGCAATATCATTGTGAACATTCACTAGCGTACTATGAAACTTCTTATAGGCTGATTGAAAAACCTCGTCAAGATCATTAACATTAATGTAGTTATTAAGCTGAAGTGCCACAACTTTCTCAGTGAGTTTAGAAATAAACATGAGGTTAGAAATAGGTCTACAATTATAAAACTCCTCAAAATCTAAGTTGTCTTTTTTCAGTAACGGATTTAGTAGAGCGAACTTAAAAGAATCAGGCATAGTAGAGGTATCTAGTGAGAGATTAATTATACCAGTCATTACAGGAAGTAGCACGTGCACGCAAGCTTTAAGGACATCAGCAGGAACAGGGTCAAGGGCACAGGATTTAACAGTAGAGGCCTCTATCAGCTCTGCAACGTGCTTTATGGAGAAGCACTCAAAACCAGATAACTCACAGACGCATATCACTGGTGTGGGGAGGGAAATCATAGGACCGCAACTCTCCGTAGCCAGAGAATGACATATACCAGCAATCTTATCAGTAAAATACTCAGCAAAACCTCATCAAAACATCAAATCACATTTATGGCCGTGGAACAATAGATCTTCCTCTGGTTATTACATGAATCATTACTTAATATTGGTTAGTGAATTGATTGAGCTGGTAGGAAAGAGCAGCACGTGAACAAAACAACTAAACAAATACATTACAATGAACCACATGAAGGATAATTAATACAATTAATTAATTGCGGGAGAGAATATAGTTACGTTCTAAAAAACCACCCCATGTGACCTTTGCCGTTTGCACTAATTATTTTTTCACTGAATTTTTCCATGGAGTGTAGTCAATTAATGGCAATTTAATGCTGAGTAACACTGTATTCTGGATAGGAGAATTTTTTACAATTTATTTATGGCTTGGATGCAATCTACAAGCCTGGTATAGAAGTGGGTGTGGTAAGTCACATGGTGGAATGTATACCAATGTTTCCGTTGAAATAAGATCGACACAACATAAATCTGCATATCTAGTGGTTAGTACAAATACTGTTGATAAAGATTAGAATATTACCACCCACGCAAACATTGGACTTTGGGTCTTGAAAATTGGCAATAACAGACATAAATGCATTTCATTTTTGCTCCTGGCTCCTGTCTGGAAAATAGTTACACATTTAAACTTGTTTTAAAAACTGATCTCTGTGTGTGGATTCAATGTAGTGATTTTTAATGAAAATAGCCAAGATTTCGATTTTAATGATAAAATAGTTAACTCTTGTACTGTTAAAGACGAATATACTCGTTTTTTAATGGTTGGTTACTTTGAGGGTTTCAATCTTACAAAGTTTAAAGAGCAAAGCCCTGAGATTCCCACACAGCATAATGTATAGACAAATGATCCTATTGAATTGCATTAGGAATATTAAAAATGAATAATTTTATCTACATCCTCCTTTCGTTGCATAAGTTAACTTCAGTTAACATTATTTCATTTCAGAAAAAAGTGTTTCAAATGACACTTACTGAAAAAATATTTCTCCTCGGAGTCTAAATTTTTATACAAAAATGCATGTTTCACATCAAATATAGGCTTTCAAGTTTGCACTAACTTTCTGTCCCTGAACACTCAAATTTGTCCAGCACCAAGCCATCCATTCCGTAAGCACTTCACCGCAAGCTAAATTCAACCATGATTACCGCAAAGCATGCCAGGAAATCCAACCAAAAAAACAGCGGCACAGCCCTCCCTTCATCTTACTTCTTCAAAACATATACCTAGGTATAAATCCCGTCGACGTAATAGCATCATATTGGAATCAATGGCAAGTAAATGTTGTCCAATATTTCCCAAAAAGCTATGATAGGTGGCTCCAGACCCCCATTTATAAAGCCCACGCTAAAGTGACAGAGAAGTCCTAGCCCATTCACGAGTGTGAAATGAAGCTCTTTTGAACTGAAGCATTTGATGGGCGTCAAATGCTTCGATCCTAATCTATAATTCTACCTAATTACACGTTTTTGGAGCAAAATAATGCAGTGTAAGTTGGATGTATACGTTGAGCTCCAAACAGTAACGCAATAATGCATGGCGGTATAGGCACACTAGGGAAACGTATAGTGTTCGTAGGGCCGGCTTAGAAAAGCAAAAACTTGATTTATATATTATTCCTACTGATTTGAATATTTTGCTTGCAACTTGAGAAATATGACGTTTCCAGGAGATGTGTTCGTATAAAACTACCCAAAAAAATACGAATAGTTAACGAGCTAGCGTGTAACCAGTACTTACTGAATCCTTCTACAGTAGAACATTAAGACGGAACTGGGAAGTTACTGAATTCTTTATTCTTTAAACATCAATCGATACAGGCTATATCGAGTCAAATTCAAAGTCCGCCATCCAGCGGAGAACATTCGAGTTTTCTAGTTACATTTCTACGTAGTATGCTTATATATTCTAATACGACTGCGGTGAAGTACAAGCATGCATGAGATTGTCTAAACTCAAATATAAAATCTACAAGATCTAGAACATATTGGGTGATCAATTTCGCAAGAAAGTGAGAGGAAACCGTGTTAGCATAAAAATAATAATACGTTAAATGTATTAATGTTAAATACAAGTGAACCAATGTCAGTGCACACTTTGGTGCTCCAATTAGAAACGTTGGTTATTTTATGGGAAATGCTAATTAAGCCAAGTGTGAAATTTGGTATCCTCAAGTTTTCAACATTTAAATAAAAACTAACTGTTCTAATTGAAGCACCAAAGTGTACACTAACATTGATTCACTTGCATGAAAATACCCACTATATTAAAAACTTTTATCGACCTCCAGGAGGCTTTTCTCAAATGTCCTTAAAATCAGAGTTACACGTCTCCATGGAAACTGTTACAAAAATGT
Organism: Actinernus sp. WN-2022; assembly: GCA_030867875.1. NCBI lineage: Eukaryota > Metazoa > Cnidaria > Anthozoa > Actiniaria > Actinernidae > Actinernus > Actinernus sp. WN-2022. The sequence goes on from JAOWCC010001210.1 coordinate 59,650,422, forward strand.
ATTTAGGGTTTGACTTTATCCTTAATTCCTCAGTGATGTCCCTGAGTTTTAACTCTGAAATTGATTGTCCTTGATCTTACACCAGAAGATAGGTGTATCAAAAAGAATCGATTTGAGTTCAATACCTTTGCTCCTGAAATTTTTCTCAAAAAGATTGTCAAGAAAGGATCTGAAATCACATTTCACAGTCTCACTTGAAGCAATCGCACTGTAAGACGAGAAATGTTGATGAGCCTTTTCAAAATCGAAATCGAGATCACGTTGAAAACTTATTTGATCTCCTTCAATTTGAGTAAAATACCCAGTTGATGAAACAGAACTAAGTATTTCATTTAACTTCCCCATTGGAAGCCACTCATTTCTTACTTCGTACATTGGCCTCATGTAATCAAAACTCTCCTGAATCCAGTGGGAAGGGGTGTTGATGTTAGGAAAACACCAGATCATCCCAAGCATGCCGTCTGGAGCCAACACACGCCTGATCTCGTCAAAACTCTTGGGCCTGTTAGCAAACCAATGTAAGGCGTTTGCAGCTACTACGACATCTACACTTGCATCTGGCAGTTCTTATTGAAGGCAAATGAAAGTATAAGCAGAAAACAAATAAAAACAAATCAACGGATGTGTGATGTTTTTATCAGTGGCGATGATGAAACTTTAATCATCAGGAAACAGCATTTTTATACTATATAGTATACTTACGAATATTATCCGCTGCAAATTGCAGCATCTCAACATCTCCAATGTTGTTTCTGAACTGCTGGCACATGCTCTCCAGAGGATCACTTGCCACTATCTGTACATTAGTTCCCTTCAGGACGTCTTTCATGATTCGTGTGAATTTCCCCGTTCCTGCTCCCAGCTCAAGGACAGTTTTTGGCGGTTTTTCTTGTTCCTTCTTAGACTCACCTACTTCAGAACAAACTCCACACTTCTCCAATAGCATTGTAACTGCTTCTCTCAAATAACTGGGTCTACTCTTCTCGTAGTTCTTTGGGTTGCAATATCCTTGAGCACAAAGAGAAGATACGGTAGAGCTTGCCATCACTATGGTGCAACCATACAAAATATGAATGAATTAGCACCTAGAAACTACAACATTTGCCACGAATATGTAGATCTACCCATATTTATATTTCTTCAAATAATATTGACGTTGCGAGCGCCGGGGTTTGAGTCGAGTACAGTACATTACAGTACAGTATTACTGTGTCGTTACTGAGACCACTTTTTTCCCCGTGATTTTGTATTGTCTTTATCTTGAATAAAAATCATATTTCCCATTAATAATACCTGAAATAATAGGGTAAGTAAGCTTTTTAGCTGTTACAACTGCTCTAACTCTTTCGCTTTATTAGCATTATAGGAAATAACTTTTTTTCAAAGAAAACCCTAAAAAACGGGACATTTCCCTAATGCTTGTCTAAAACTTATATTATGCTTGTCTAAAACTATATTATGGCTAATAGTGTTTGCTTTTACGGCCTATTAAATATCTGGCCTTAGAAATGACTAGTATTCGAATTATTGTAGTTTTCCAAACAGGAATTGTGCCGCTTTTATATTTTTCACTTTTTTGTCTCACACGGAGTCCGTTTTCAATTAATATTGAAAATATTGAATAAATATTAAATAAATTAGGAATGACAAGTGGACAGAAGATTTTGAGGGTGATGAGTGATTTTTGTGAATTTAGATGACTTTAGCCTCGTGCGGGGGACAATCCCAGTCCCTTTATATTTAACATCAAATATTTTACTAAAATCAAACATTTGGAATAAAGCGTTGAGTAGATATTGACAAGACTCGTCACTTCTGATAAATATTTTTGAGACATGGGGGTATCGATATGCGGGTATTCCTGGTAAAAGCGCACGGTAACCATTGGCAAGACCTTAACTCAGACTTTTTCCACACATAAGTTTAGATGACTTAAATAATGGTGCGTTCGATTAACCGTATTACGAAATAAGAATACCTGGAATGATCACTACAAATCGCGTTTACTGGGATTTTTTAGCCACTGGAATATTAATTGTATCCTGAATATCATATGTCAGCAAGTGTTTGTAGCTTACAGTGCAAAATATACCCGAACCAGTGATTTCCAGAGACTATTCCATCTATTCCTATTCCGGAATACGGTCAATCGAACGCACTCTAAGTAAATCTTCCAAATCTTCCAACTTCAATGGATTTACAGCAGGTTAGCTAGTTTAAGAGTTTTGGAACCAAGCTAAGAACTCATCAAGACGTCTTTTGGAACCTAAATGGCCGAAACACTAAACACAGTTCGAAGATGACGGTAAGCCTTACACAGTTTAAAGTAATGGTTCAAAGTAATTCCTAATTTACCTTCAAGTAGATATGTTGATCAGTAGGTCCCTTAATAATACTTACAAAAAGTAAATGAGTATTTCACGGACGAACTACCCGGGGAAATAACTATGCAAAAACAATGTATACGCACGTGGCGCAGGTTCTAACTTCGACCGAGCAGAGTGAAAACTTGAAGTCTCATTACAAATTAAATAAACATCAGCGATCCGAATTAACCATCCAGTTACAATCTTATGATATTGCGTTGTGTTTGTTAATTGAAGAAGTTAATTCTGTAAAATATCTTGGTATCCAAAACTGTTGGTATCTTATCTAAGATCAGATATTATGTTACCACTGATATCCTTATTATGCTCTATTATTCTCTAATTTATTCTTTCATTATTTATGGTGTGCAAATCTGGGGTCTTCCTTACCCTAGTTATCTCAATCCAATCTCTATACTCCAAAAAACGCTGTACGTATTATAACCTTTTCCGAACCAAGATCGCATTCTGAACCAATAGACCAATCCAAGGTATAAATCTGCACATCTTGTAGGGGGTGCAAACATGGCGCGAAATACAGTGTTTGTATGGGTATCCGATGCCAAATAATTTCCGTAAAATCGAATTTATGAAATATTCTTCAGATACAAACTTAAGATACCAGGTAAAATATTAAATGATCAAAATTTGAGGGATGTAGCTGTGTTGGTAAGCGTGCAATCGTGTTTTAGTTTCCAATACATTTGCCTGTAACAACGCGGGAAACTTTACAGACAAAGGTGTGGAAAACAGGAAACACAATTGCTCGTTTCCCAGCATTAGCTACATCCCTCAAATTTCGATCAGTTAATCTTTTACCTGGTATCTTAATTTGTATCTGAAGAATATTTCATAAATTCGATTTTACCGAAATTATTTGGCATCGGATTCCCATACAAACACTGTATTTCGCACCATGTTTGCACCCCCTACAAGATGGTGGAAATTACCTTGCATTGGTCTATTTTCAAACATCTTAATTAATTAAATTTTTCTGACGTAATTAATCTCCAACTACTTACTTTGGTGTTTCAATGGTTTCACAAATCCATCCCAACTGATTTCCTTGATTATTTTGAAAAAGGGTTTAGGGGCCCTTTAAGTGTACACTAGTTCTAACTTCTAACTTATACCTTCTAATATTTACTTCATCTTTTTTTTTTTTACTTAGAAGAAATGTACTTTTATATTTACGTAATTTAATTCGATTAGTTCTAGGCTATTAGGATGTCCCGTACTCTTATCTTATCTTAGTTTAGTCTCTCAAATAGTTGTATTAATGTAACTATTTCTCCTTTTTTCTTTCTATTTGTAATACCTTGTAGTTAATCTGATACATCGAGTGAAATTAAACAAATTTGAATCTTGAACTTTGAGTATATTTCTAAGTTAACAAGGTCGTTTCTAAGCGAGTAAATAACTATAAACCTTAGGCATAGACTTCTACTAGTAGTGAACCTCGTGTCTCAGCTCTACCCAGAAGTCCTCGCAGGCACCAATATGCTAATTATGTGATAACTGATAGAAGTCGATCTTCTGGTAAGCTACTAAATAGACATGCTTAATATTGCCTGATTGCTACATTTGTCTATAGGTTGTTTGCCAGTAATTATTTATTTATTTATTTAGAGTAAGATTTATCTTCAGGCCATTTCATGACTAAAAAACCAATGAGTAATCCTTAGAATTTGGACTTTTGTTTTAATTTCGTAATTAACAAAATAACATTAGATACTTTCTTTTTTATATATCATTTCTTTGTTATAGTGGGTGCTTCCAATGGGCACACAAACACCTTGAAAATCAAATACAATTTCATTATTCCCAAAATAATGTAAATTAGGTAATAGAACACTTCTAACAGTACTGTTGTACTCTTTCTTTTTCAGGATAGGTGTATGCCAGAAAAGCAAAGATAGCACAGGAGTGTCAGGCATATATGTATAGTATGCAACAAGTTTGCTGGTTGGCTGAGTAATTGTGCTGGTAATTGGAAGGTATAATTTCTTATAATAATATATGCTTACAACATTTTCTGGAATATTAATGCTAGGTATCTGTACAATGTATGAGCAGGGTGATTTTAAATAAACGCCAGGGACATTTATTTGAGACCCTGCTTTTTATTGAAGATCTGGCCTGGAAGTGATTGTGTCAATACAATTGTACCAATTTACAAGTACCTGGTATACTAGTTTAATTTATACTGCTTCTATTCTAACGATTTATCAGCACTTCGTCGCATTATATCACCTAACTAGCTGTAGCATGGTTATAAGTGGCCCGCCCTTTGATGCCTGCACAGGAATACGTGACCCCCCCTCTCTGCATTTATAGAAGTTGAGGTCTCATTCACTAGTTAGCCCCAGAATATTATGCCGCTAGAGATTTGTTTATGTCGTTAGTGGTTGTTTTATGTTTGGACACATCAATACAAAAGCAATGTTTACTGAATATCTGATCACCTGAAGAAGAAGGTATTTTTCTTAATTGGGGGCAAACTTGTGTACTTTTGATTGCTTGATAAACACTTGCACAACTTTGTTACTCAGGAGGCCAAAGGCCTTGCACAAGTAGTAGCTACTCAAACATGTTTATTCAGTTCATGTTGTTTGATATTTGACACTAACCCGGTTTTCCCATGAGATAGTCGAATGCACATTACAATGTATTCCATCCTTTTGTCAAACCTGTTTGCCCTCTGAGTCTATATTATTAACAACTAATCGCATGGGTCCTCGTAAACTTATTAATTTCACTTGTGTCTTCAAAGTTGATAAAATTGCTCAAACACGTTCTGGTGAGAAGCCAAATCAATGTCAGCAGTGTGGCAAGTGTTTTAACAGTAAGAATAGCACGTGATAGCTACAACTAGTCTTTCTTAATTTTAGCAACCTTTAGTTGAGCATGCGCAGATACCGTAAAATCCCGGTTATAAGCCCTGGGCTAATAATAGTCATTCGTAAGGTTTTTTGGGTGGGCTTTTTTTGGGGCTTATATCTGGGTGGGATTATAACCGGCAGTTAAAAAGTGTTTGGGATTCAGAGAAAATGATTTTATGAAAAATGTATTCGCTTTATTTTACCAACCAATGATAGTTAGCAGACAGGTGGGCTTCTAACCGGGGTTGAGCCAGAGCTGACGTCAGCGTTTTCGAAAAGTTCCGTTTTTGATGCCGAAAAAAAATCATCAGAACACGTTCTTAAAGAAGTTAAATGGAACTCGCTATTCCCTAGGTATAAAGTAAGTTTGGCAAAATTAACATTTAAGAAATAGAAAACATTTCCCGTGTTTCTATAGAGTTATAGAAACACGAGTGGGAGTTTGGGAGAACGAGAAATGGCAGTGGGAACACGAGCCCGTAGGGCGAGTGTTTCCACAGCTATTTCGAGTTCTTCCAAACTTCCACAAGTGTTTCTATAACTCTATAGAAACACGGGGAAAATGTTTTCTATTTCCTTTATAAAATAAACGAATAAAAGCACGGAAACGCTCGCTTAATTTGATAACCAAAACGTAAATTCTCACAACTAGCTCAAGCGCGCGCTCAACTGTCTATGTTTCTATAGAGTTATAGAAACACGGCTTACAGCCAATCAGAGCGCGCGTACTATCGAAACTATTTTATAAATGAATATATTATGAACTAACCCCCCACATAGAGAAGAAGCATAGCAATTATAATCTTAGAAACAAAAATAAAGTAGTCGTGCCTCGCTTTAACACGTATTTTATGAAACAGTCGATCGCGCATCGAGGCTCAATTTTATGGAATGCATTGTCAGTGAACTGTAACGAAGATTGTTTACAAATTGTACACAAGTTCTGTAGAATGGTTAATAAGAATGCCACTCTCCAAAGAATGGACTTGAGTGCCTTATCGGTACAATCAACTCCGAATTTTATGCCTGATTTTATAATATATTAATCCAATTTTAAATTTTATAATATTTTTACACATACATACTAGGTAGTTCAGGGTAGATTAGATAGTTTTGTACATGACCCCACAAGCGGCAACGCTT